>RJWH01001685.1:260553-329157 GCA_004363575.1 Solenodon paradoxus
TCTCTCTCTCTCTCTCTCTCTGTCTGTCTCTCTCTCTCTCTCTCCTCTCTCCTCTCTCCTGCAGTTTCTCAGCCAGGGAGCAAGTTTACAATCAGTCCTTATGAACTCTTGATCACTGGGGGAATAGGATTCACTTACCATAGCTGTCCACTGCAAGAAGGTTCCCTGGCAGGTGACTGCTCCTGTGAGCACAGAGATCAAAGCTTCTTGTGATGGTGGGGGCAGAGCTCTCTCCCTGCCACTCTTTACCCCAGGAGCAAGTTCAGAATCAGTCTCCCAGAGCTCTGTCACTCGGAGTTCACAATCAGTCCTTATGAGCTTTGTTGATCACTGGAGGTATGGGACTCAGTCACCACAGCTCTCCAGCTTGGGGGTGAGGAGGAAACTGACAGATCCTTTGTTCTCATCTGAGCATAGAGACTGAAGATTCTGGTGATGAGGGGTCAGAGCTCTCCTTTTATGCACTTCCCAGCCAGGGAGCAAGTAGCAAGTTCACAGTCAGTCCTCGTGAGCTCTGTTGATCACTAGGGGTATGGGATTTATTCCCCACAGCTGTCTGGGCCAGGGAGCTTCTCAGGCAGGTCCCTGTGGTCTTTGTGAGCACAGAGCACAAAACTTCTTATGACGGTGGGGGCAAGGTCTCCCTCTTTGCAGTGTTTCGACCAGGGAACAAGTTCTCAGTTGTGTTTTTACTTCTTTATATTCCTCCTTGGAGTGAAACCTCCCTGTAGATAATTCTGTCTGTGGCTTAATTCTCTTAAACATGATCGCCTCCACTTCCATCCAGATTGTTTCAGGGGAACAATTTAGCAATGGCATAGAATTCCATTGAGTATATATCATAAAATCTCTTTTTTAAAGGAACGGTGCCAGCACGAATGAAAGTGAGTAGGCAGGCAAGTAGGAATAGAGAGAAGGAAAAAGCACTTTATTTTATTTTATATTATTTAGTTGTTTATCTTGGTTGTTTCCTCTGGTCCCAGGAGGGGAACCTGGGTTCTTGGGTTGTATGTGAACTATGCCTGGCCAGATGTGCTGGACCCAACCACTACTCCTCCAGGGCACACCAGCCATAGATTGTTTTGATCTAGTCATCTATTGACAGACCTTTAGGTCTCACTGTTTCCATGTCTTGACTATTATGAATTGTGCTGTAATGAACAAAGGGATGCAGCTATTTTTTTTTTCTCATTAGTGTTTTTGGAATCTCTGGATGTTTGCATAGAAGTGAGACTTCTAGATCATATGGTATTTAGTTTTGAGGAATCTTCATACTGTTTTCCAAAGAGGTTGCACTAATTCATATTCCCATCAGTAGTATAGGAGGTGTTTTGTTTCTCTACTCTCTCTGACATTTGTTATTTGTAGTCTTTTTTGATACAGGTCATTCTCACTTGTGTTAAGGTGACAGCTCTTTGTGGTTTTTATTTGCATTTCTCTGATGATGAGTGATGTAGAACATTTATCATGTGTCTGTAGGACATCTGTGTGTCTAGACAGGTGTCTTCATTTTGTCCATTTTTTGAGTGGGTCATTCAATTTTTTTATTATGTAAAATTTTGGTGAAATTTTTTTTTTTTGCCTTTGAGTACAATATTAGCTGTGAGCTTGTCACGTGTAGATTTTATTTTAATGAAGTACATACCTTCTCTTTCCATTTTGTTGATGGTTTTCATCATGAGTGCTTGATCTTGTCAAATGCTTTCTCTATATCTATTGATATTATCATGATTTTTTATTTTCCTTTTGTTGCTGTAGTGTATTACTTTGATTGATTTGTGTATATTAAGCCTTCATCACATTTCTGAAATAAATCACATTTGGTCATAATGTATACTTTGCCAATATGCTGTTGAATAAATTTGACAAGTATTTTGACAATTTTTATCTACAATCATCAGTGAATTGGGGATATTTTATGCTGCCTTTGTCTTGGTTTGTTATCATGGTAATGTTAGTCTTATAGTATATATTTGGGAATTTTCTCTCCTCTCTCCACATCTTTAATATACCATCCTTTTGTCCTTGAAATAAATCCCACTTAATCATGGTGGACAATTTTTTAAATATGTTGCTGAGTTTGGTTTTCCAAGATTTTTCTGAAGATTTTTGCATCTATGTTCATTAGTTATATTTGGGATTTATCCTTTAATGATTTTTGGTATCAGTGCTTTGTTGACTTCACAATGTATTTGGGGTTTTTTCCCTCCTTCTCAACTTTCTGTAAGTGTTCAAGGAGAATGGGTATTAGATCATTAGATCTGATTTCCGGGTAGACCTTTATTATTCTTCCCTTTGAGCTGTTCTTATTTTGGTTTTGGTGATTCGTGTTTTGTATTCTCTGCCTTTTATCTGATGCCGTGGCTTTATTTTCCTCTTTCTCTTTGCTTGATTCCTGGGTGGTGGCACGTTCGTCTGGTGTGTCAGTTATGTGCTGTGTTATATTGTGTGACGGGTCACTCAGCTGTACTCAGCTGCACGGAAGATGGGGTCACTCACTGCACCGGGCCACAGTGTGGCTTGGCTTCACTGTAGGTGGCATGCCAGTGCTCCCAGTGGGCAGTGTCACTGTGTGGGGCTGCAATAGGCAGGGTTTCTCTTTGACATAGGGCAGGTTTTCTTGGCTCTGAGGTGGGCCTGGTCTCTGCACGGATGCATTAGGTTGACTTGATATCACTGTAGGGTGGCAGGGTGAGTACCTTTATGGACAAGTTCATTCAGCTTTTAGATGAGCAGGATCACACACAGTAGTGAGAGGCATGGCAGCCTTTGGGGTGGGGGTGGAGCTATCTGCAGCTTCCTCTGGGGTCTTCTATCTCCCTGCTGCTGGTTGAGCAGATAAGGTAACCCCTCCTTATTACCCCACCCCACACATTTCCTCCCTGTGCATCTATACTGTTCCACTCTCTGCTGCTGTACTCACTCCTTTTCCTGCTCCCCTCTGATCATTTCTCTAATAATGGTGGTCCTGCCTGTCTCCTATGCAGCTTCTGAATCAGCCTAGACCTCTTATTTCAGAGCTTCCCTCTGCCTTCATCTACCTATAAATATGTTCCCTGACTCTGTATCCTTCGACAGAAAGCCAGTGTGGCATGCCAGTGATTATAGTTGATTTCTGGATACTCTTCAAGAAAGGACACTTCACGGAACTGTTAGTCATTTGTGTTGTCTCTGTTCAAATCTTATCCTTATCTGTTATTGCCCTTTCTACTTTACTTATAATCTTCCCAAATCTCTCCTGGTGTGCACCTCATTTTCAGACTCCCTTTGACTCTCAAAGGTCTAAGTTATACTTTAATTGTATTTAGATTTCATATATATGTGCATATATGCATAAACATAGTTCTTTTAGTATACTTTATATTGCATAACCCATAACTATCGTATCTGTTGCTGTTCTTCATACATTTGTCTTTTAATTTTGAAGCTAGAGTTAAAAGTTATTTGCAAATGTTGATACATATTTGCATATCCTTGACTGCCACGGTCCAGCTGCAGCAGGATCCAGGGGGTCCCAAAGGTGGGTAAGGCTTGGGCAAGTGGGAGACAAAGAGACTCAGACTCGGAGGCAGAGTGAAGCTTTATTCTGTCTTTATTGCAAGCAGGCAGGTTTTTTATACTTTCTTTTTGCAGTTTTCAGTCTTAAGGTTATGTAAACCAAAAGCACAGACCCGCATAGTGTTTTTTGTTTTTTAAGTAAATGAGTTACCTGACCTTTTGATAGGATCTTGCTTAAGGCAAGGTGTGAGACAAAAGAGAATTCAACAGACTTGGGAAAGGTTAGAAAGTTATTTATCAAATTCCTAAATGCATACCAAGCTGAATTGAATCTGGCAGGCCCTTTCGTAATCTAGCAAGTTCTTGCTGCCTGATTTTTGTGTTGGTCCTATTTTTATGAGCCTTTATAAGTTGTTCTAATAGTTTTACTTTTTGTCCCCTATTGCCCATTCTGATTCCATTTTCGTCATAGGTGCCTGTATATGGTAATGGGGGAGCAGGCAGTCGTCCTGAATTATTTTTTCTCTTGGTGGGTACCATAATTTTCCTCTAATCTTATAAACTATTGTAAAGTGAGGGCAATGCTGTGGGAGGGGATTGGAATAGTTTTTCTTTGTTTTTAGATATAACCTACATCATTAATGGGCCAACTGTGTAAGTGAGTGGAGACTGAAATAATTTCCCTTGCTATAGTTGATTTATTATATCTCCCACAGAGACAGTTGGGGATATTTTCTGAGTCAATTTCTTGGGTAATTTATAAGTATATTGTTGGCCTTGGATAGAGAGAGTGGCATAGGTGGGTTTAGTTTTTTCAGTACCATTTTGCCTCGTTGTAATAGACCCATTTTTCAGAGAAATTCCCAGTCCCTCTCCCAGTAGGGCGTTTGTTATTTTCATTATTATTTTGAATTAATCCCGCATATATGAATAAGCCAATACAGCAAATCATGATTCCCAGGAAAGCTCGGTTAGAGGCACCACGTCCTGTTCCATGAAGAAGTCTTCTTTGAAGCCCTTCTTCTTCCCAGCTGTTGACTTTGTCATTTAGCCAGGTTGGACATGGACATGGCACTTGACTTAACATTTCCTTTGGTTTTCAGGGTAAGTATTATGTAAGAAAACTATGTATACTCAAATTATATTTCTGTATATTCCACAGCAGAATGCCTTGTGTGCAACTCTACTGAATATTTTTTAATTGTGTGCGTGACCTGAAATTAATGCTTGCAAAATCAAACAGCCTGTACTTCCTGCCAAGTCAGGAAGTTAGAGCAGGGCCTTTGTTTAAATAAGGGAACCTGATTAAGAGTATTCTTATTTTCTAGGGACAATTACCTTTTGCTATAACAGGGAGTATGGATGAAGTAAAAGTTGGAAAAAGGATGGTCAGAGGCCGTCAGTACCCTTGGGGAGTTTTGCAAGGTAAATATGGCGATAGAGAGTAGACTTGCTCTGGAATGATTTTTATATTAAAATATATACATATAATTTTATAGTGTCAGTTTAAATTTCACTGATATTCATCATTCTTGCTAAATTGTAAATCACCAATTAAGAAGAGGTACAAATGATTCTGTTTCATTTAAACTGACATTTTTTCTGACTATAATTCTTTTTCATGTGAGTTTTCTGGAAGATGCTTTAGGCAAAATTTCACAGAGGTTAAGCAGGGCATCCTGTTTAGCCCAGTCTTCCATGTGCATGTTCTCTTCTAAGTATGAGCCATAATGTTCCCAATGTTGGAAAGTGCTTTGAACAAAAGAACTTTGAACAACAATTGAAGCATAAATAATAATGTGTAAAGTCTGTTATATCATATTTATAAATAATCTTAACTGCTCACAGGAAAAGGAATGGCAACTATTCTTAAAATAAATATAATTTACCTGGGGAAAAACTACACCCTGGACATTTGTATTAATTGCTTAGAATCATGATGATTTGGAATATTTTAATAGTCACTGATTCCTGATTTACATATTTGTAGTAATAATTATTGGGGTTTGGATGGTCTTTCCTATAATATCTTCCAAATATTGCTTTTTGAAAGTCAATAGGCTGGAAAGTTTTAAACAATTAAACATACTCAAAGCAATATATTTTATTAAGTATTAAATTTGCTTGCAATTTTTTAATCCCTGGCCCCAGTTCTATAACCCAGGTCCTTAGGATTTACTTGGTAAAGCCCCCTGGGCCACAAAGATGTACTGAATATGTTGGGTTCAGTCTTCTGGACATAACAAATACATCAGAGATATACATGAATTTACTTTTTGATTTTGAATATTGACTATTCTAGTTCATAAGTATAAGGTATAAATAGAATTTGATCATTAAAACATACACAGATACTAAGACTTTTATGTGTAGTATGATTTGCTTTAATGAAATTATTTCTTTCAGTGAAATATTGCTTTCTTTCATTGATAACAGCTATGAAATGCCTTGAGGATAGTTTGTAATATATTAACACATTTATGAATGAAAACATATGCCATATATTAATTTAATAATTGATTTTAGTTTCCTATTCATTGGATAATAAATTCAAAGCAAATTTTCTGGTCTGTAAATTATCTCTGCCTACAATTGCTGTGTACCATATAGCCATATTTACATGGTTAAAAGAACTATAGCTTTTAATCAGAACGATCACTTAGCTATTTTATTTTTTAATTAATTTTTCACTGAAGTAACACTAAATAATGACAATATATAGGTGTAAGGTGTGCATCTTTGCAAATCAACATCTATATAACGCATTAAGTTTACCAGCAGTTTCGTTCTTCCTTCATCATGTAGTTGATATCCTTTATCTAATATGCCAGTTCCCCCTTCCCTTCTTATAACTATTAATTTGATTTTATAAACTATGTCTATTTTTGTTTAATTTAGTTCATTTGTTTGCCTCATCTCTCTATAGAACACATGAGTGAAATAATATGATGTTGTCTTTCTCATTATGACTAATTTCACTAAGTACAATTCCTTCTAGGTCCATTGTATTGTTGCAAATAGCAAACAGCAGGATCTGATCTTTTCTTGAAAGCTGAGTGGTATTGCATTTTGTGTATGTGTGTGTGTGTGTGTGTGTGTGTAACATCTTCTTTATCAACTCATCCGTCAGTAGGCACTTAGGTTGTCTCCAGCTCTTGGCTATTGTAAATAACTCTGTAATGAACAGGGAGGTGCCTATATTTATTTCAAGTAGTGTTTTTATGATTTTAGGGTAAATACCCAGAAATGGGACAACGGGATTATATGGAATTCCCATTCTCAACTTTTTGAGGAATCTCTACAGCAGTTTCCTTAATGTTTACACAATTTACACTACCACCAAGAGTATATAAAATTTCCCTTTTGTCTACATCCTTGCCAACACTTGTTTCTGGTCTTTTGTATAATAGTTTTTCTCACAGGTGTGAGATGACATCTCATTATTGTTTTCATTTGGTTTTCCCTAATGACAACAGATGTTCTTTTCACACGTAACTGTTTTTGAATTATATTTTTATGCATTCATTCATTCAAGGGATTGATAGCAATTGCTGTGGCTTTATTATTCTTTTGACCTAGTGGAAAACGAAAATCACTGTGACTTTGTTAAGCTTCGGGATATGCTTCTTTGTACAAATATGGAAGACCTGAAAGAGCAAACTCACACTCAGCATTATAAACGTTATAGGTGCTATAAACTGCAAAAAATGGGCTTTACTGATGTGGGTCCAGACAACCAGCCTGTTAGGTGAGTACAGATATTGCAATTTAATAGACTTTAATGTTTTTGTAACCAATATGAAAACCAATGGATGATTTAGAAATCTCCACAACGGTGATATTTTAGAAATGAAAGTGATTGTACTTCTCAAATTATAGACTGTCAAACAATTTTTAACATCATCTTCAGACTTAGATTGAGAGAGTTGGAATCAACATAATTCAAGGTATCTGCTGAAATATGCATATATGCGTATACACTGAAATTTGTATCCAGAAATAGAATTTGTTATTGTTTAATTTCAGATGAAACAAGCTCACGAAAGAGATTGGAAAATATTAGCAAAGATTTATAAAGGCTAGCAAAGCATACTGATAAGGATGGTAAAGGGTATCAAAGATTGAATGTAGGAAAAAGGATAAGCAGCCTTTTAATGTCAGGGAAGTCAAGTGAAATAGTTTAAGAGCAAGTATATTTAGCTATATTGAAGAGGAATATGATTTGTGCTGCAAAAGTATGACAGTAGTATAATCCAGTTACACTGGCTATGGTTTTGTGAAGACAATCAAAACTGAATTGGCTATCTCAAATAAGTCACATTTTGAAAGATACATGGCTTTTTTAATGGTTTTAAGAACCTTAGAAATTAGAGGTTCCCCCAAGTTTAATCAAAAATGTGAGGTGTAATATAATCAAAAAGGATGAGAACAAGAAATAAGTGATATAAATATTTCAAAATTCTACTACTTTCTGTATGGATATGAATGTATGATATATATTCAGGTAAATTATTATACCTCCCCATTTTACATCTCACAATACAGAAATTTCCATTCTATGTGAGAATACTGGTAATTATCCTTATTTGGGAATGAGCAAAAATACATTTTTCTGTGTTCATTTATGTTAACATTTTGATATGACAGTAATAAAAATTCCTTTTTAGTTTTCAAGACATATATGAAACCAAAAGACAGGAGTTCTATGAGCAATGTATGAGAGAAGAAGATGAATTGAAACAGAAGTTTATGCAACGAATAAGCGAGAAAGAAATGGCATTTAAAGAAGCTGAAAAAGAGGCAAGTACTACTAGTTTCATATGATTGTCAATTTTTAGATGCCTTATTAATTGGGAGTTTTAATCTCAAGATTTTAATGTTTTTGAAGGGCACTTTATTACTTTAAAAAGTAGCTATTTCCACCCACATAGGTTTTGAATATATCCCTTTTAAATTATAGTCTGTAATTTTTTTGTCCAGGGCATTTTGAAAAAAAATTTAAATGACTCCTAAAATAATTTTGAGAACTTTTTTGTAAATGGTTTTGCAAGACCCTTATTCTGTGATTTGAATTTTCTGCATAAAATTTAACTTATAATAAATTCAAGCTATTTTTGTAAAGAAGTAGAGTGTAGTGTTAGAAAATAACACTGTTCTAACACTACAATTGCATTCAAACATTTTATTCACTTTTATAAATAATAGGTAATTGTTTGACTAATGCCAGCGTTTTATTACAGAGCTTTTAACTCATTAATTACATGGATAATGGATTTCTTGTTTATGTAATTCCATTCTATTTCCAAGTAAATAGAAAAAGAGGCTACAATTGTAGTTTTTATTATTTGTTGCCAATAATTTTTTTGGCAAAAATGTATGCTAAACGTCTTTCTGAAAGTGCTAGTGTTTTCGACATAGACCATGTAGCTTTAGAAGGTACATGAGCTTTTTACTTTGAAACAAGTAATTAGGTGCTGTATACCGATGTCTTCATGAGGGACAATTGGTCTGTAATTGAAACTATATTAGCTTACATATCTGGAAGTGTTCAAGAGTATCTTATGACCCGTAAGAATAGGAAACATAACTGTAGCTCATGAAGACTTGAATTCAAAGTAGGAAATGATCAAAAACTAAATAAACTATTTAAGTGTTATAGTCCTCCTCTACCTCATTCGTCTTCGTTTTTGGACTTAGCTCTGTATATCTGTTTCATTTCTCTCTGGAGATCACTTATTCTCATTGAATTCTTTTGTCCTCTCAGTAAGAACTGAATTATATTGTGCAAAGTAGTGGTGAACAATGGAGTTTCTTCATACAGCTTGATCATCTCCTATCATTAGGAAACATAAATAAAGCATCAGTGAGATAATACCTGACACCTGTGAGGATGTCTAGTGTCATAAAAACAAGAATTAAGAAGTGTTAGAGAAGATGTGGACAAAAGGGAATCCAGTGCAATGTTGGTGGAAATATAAATTGGTTCAGTCATTATGGAAAACAGTATAAAGATTCCTAAAAAAGTTAAAAATAGAAATTTCATGTGATTCAGTTGCCAATTTCTCGGATGTTATCTAAGAAACACAAAACCACTGAATTGATAAAAATATATGTACCCTCAAGTTTATTTCAGCATTATGTGTAAGAATCAAGAGCTTGGAAACAATCTAAATGGTCCATTTACAGGTGATTCTGTACATTACAGAGTACAGAGTAACTATCAAAACTTAAATTGTCATTTTCAATGACATGGATGGACCTAGAGTGTATTAATAAAATAAGTCAGATGGAGAAATATAAACTACATATTATTTCACTTCTATTTGGTACATAAAGCAAATAAATAAACTAAATAAAATAAACATTTGACTATAAGATCAGAAGGAAGAAGAAAGTTGAGCAATTAGGTAAAAGGGGTCAAGTTTATGGTCAAAGGTTAAAATTTCATGATAATATACAGAAATTGGTATATAATGATGCACATCTGAGACATTTATAACGTTATAAACTGATGTTACTTCAAAAAATTTTTTTAAAGATAATTTTGTATATACCCCACATTACTAAACAATTTGGTTATGTTTTCACACTTTGACTTATTACATCTGTTTCTCAGAGAATTTTCTATTAGTTTTTCCTTATCTCATTTAAATATAACTCTTTATATACTGTGTTTTCTTTTCTTTTATAATACATACAGTGTTTCCTCTAATCTATCTTCTTTTTTTATAATGTCCTGTGTTCAATAGAAATTTTATGCCTTTATGTGGTAAAGTGTACTAGTCTTGTCCTTCATAGCATTTGCATTTTTCCTACTGCCAATCAAGACCTTAATTACTTGAAAGGTACAAATGTATATTCCTATGTTTTTCTATTATTTTATATATTTATTTTTTACATTTGGCATTTAGTTTTGTATATTTTCCTTATAGATTTATAGCCAATCATACAGATATCACTTGGGAAGTCCATCTCTTGAATTTAAAACACTAATTTGTCATAATAAATTTCCTTAAGTGGTTCATTTATGGACCCTCTTCTGTTTCATCTACATATATGTTTCTTTCTTTTGCAGTATAACTGAATTTTAATTGTTGTATCTTTACAAGATTGTTTTGGTGTTTATTACAGCATTCATCTCCCAGTGTTTCAAAACTTACTTGACTGTTTTTGCATGTTGTACTTTTCAGACAAATTGTTATTTTTATTATCAAGTTACCCAAAAGAGCCTGTTGAGTTTTAATGGGGTTAATTTCCAGAGAACTAATATAATTACATATTATTACCACAAGAACATTTTATTTATCTTTATTAAATATATACTCAGGATATACTCTCATATCCCTATTAAGAATGCATGTAGGTTTTGCTCATTGCGTTAAGCTTATTCTTAGTATTTTTCACATTATCCTTGCTATTACACATGAGACAAGTTTTTCTTTCATTATAATTGATTATTATCACAAGGGAGCAGGAAGATTTGTTATTAAACTTCATGTTTTTAAATATCTTGGCTCTTATTTAAATAATAATATTACTTGCAAGTGATTTTTTCAACTTTTAATTATTGTTTTGTTTACAGTACGATATAAGTTCAGTGAAGTAGAATCACACTTAGGTCAATGTAAGCATCACACTACACCACCACCAGAGTTCTAGTGCCTGTCTCTCTATTTCCCCACCCCAAGTTCCACTAATGACACTTCTCTGTTATTGTGACCAAGACTTATATTTCTCTCTTTTTTCTCATTCTGTTTTAAAAGTTGTGACTTCCAGGAGATTAGATACCAGGTACCTTCTTATTATAATATTTCACTGTGAACTGTGATGTGGTCTGGTCCTTAATTAAGAATTTTTAAAAATCTTACTCCCAATATCACCTGATATTTTGTTGTTTACTATGATGATAATATGGTTTTCTGTTTTAATCTGTACATATCCTGAATCACATTGACATACCTCAGAATCCTCTTCTGATAAGTCTCAATTTAATCATTGTTGAAAACAGCATTATTGAGGATTCATTGATATGAATGCACATATTTAAAATATATTATTTTATCAATTAAAAATGGTACATTTAAGTGTTTTATATTCTGAATAGAATTTAGAGGAAGGTGATATGTATTTTCCATGTATTCCCAGCCCCAATATGTACGCATCGTATTTCACCATTCATATAATTAACCAGAATGGTGCTTAAATTTTCTTTCATAAGGATAAATCTAGATTGATACATTATAATCACCCTAAGTCTATGTTTACTCGAGGGTTCACTCTTGGTATTTTACATTGTATGGGTTTGAACAAATGTGTAATAACATATCCATTAATATATCATAGTGAGCATTTTCACTGCCTTAAAATTTCTCTTAGCTCTGTCTATTCATCCCTCTTGCCAAAGCCCTGGAAAACATTGGTATTTTTATTGTTTTCAAATTTTTACCTTTTCCAGAATGTCATATGGTTAGTAGAATCATTGTAGAATTTTCAGATCGACATCTTTTACTTAGAAACATGCTTTTAAGAATGCTCCATGTCTTTTCATGGTGTGATAATTTATTTCTTTTTTAATAATATTCCATTTTCTGAATCTACCACAGTTTGTCTGTGCACCTACTGGAGGATATCTTATTGAATAGATCTTCTATAAACATCCATATGAAGGTTTTTGTGTGGATGTAATTTTAGCCTCTTTGCATAAATACCAAGGAGTGCAATCACTGGATTCTATCATAACAGCATGTTTAGTTTTGGGGAAAAAAATAACAAACTATCTTTTTAATATAATAGTTTTATTATTTCTTTGGTTTACATAGCTATATGCATTTTAGGATATTGTAGTAGTTCCTCAGTCTATTTCACAACATACCCACCACCAGAGTTGTAGTGCTCATTCCATGACCTTGTTCCCTTTTTTCCTTCCCTCTCCTTTCTCACTCCCTAGTAACATAATCTTGCATCCTGTGAATTTTGTTGGGGTCTCTCTGTTCCTTTTTTTCCCCTTATATTCCATTGTGAGTAAAACCATCCTGTACTTATCTTTTTCTTTCTGACTTACTGTGTTTAATAGGATCATGTGTTAAAGTTTTCTCCAGATTGTTGTAAAAGGAACACTTTTATCTCTTAGATACATAGATTTCCACTATTTACAGCGCAGTTTCATTTATTCAGTTATCCATTGATGGGTATTAGATTGTTTCCATGTTTGATTATTGTGAATTGTGCTGGTATGAATACAAGTGTGCAGAAATTTTTTCTGACTACAGATTTTGCATTCTCTAGGTAATTTTACCTAGAAGTGGGATTGCTGGATTGAATGGTAGACCCATCATTATTTTTTGAGGAAATTCTATCCTATTTTCCAAACAGGTTACACTAATTAACAGTCCCACTATGAGTATAATAAGGGTCCTTTTTTCACCACAACCCCTCTAAAATGTGTTCTTTATCTTTATGATAAAGGTCATTCTCACTGGTATAGGGTAATATCACATGGTGGTTTATATTTGCTTTTATCTAATGATAAATGCATGTGTCTGTAGGTCATCTGTGTGTCTTCTTAGGTGTCTATTGAGTCTTCTGCTCATTTTTTTGAGGGAGTCATTTGTTTTTTGTTGTTTAAGTATATGTGCTCTTTAAATAATTTGGAGATTAAGCTCTTAACTGGTATATGTTGTGCAAAAATCTGCTATTTATGGGTTGCCTCAGCTTTAGCAATGGTTTCTGTCACTATCGAGAACCTCTTTAGTTAGATGTAGTCACAACTGCTTAGTTTTCATTTAGTTTTTTGCCATAGGTGTCCTCTCTCCAAATATGTCTTTGAGGTTGATGTCATGGAGTGGTTTTCCTACATTTTCTTCTATGTGTTTTATGGTTTGGGGTCTTATGTCCATGTCTTTGATCCACTTTGTGTTAAGTTTTGAGTATGGCACTAGTGTGTAATCTAATATCACTTTTTGCAGTCGCCTTCCCATTTTTGCAATCACCATTTATTGAATAGATTTTTCTTCCCCTTAGCCCTTTGTCATAGATTAACTATCCATATAGGTTTGGCTTTATTTCTGGGCTCTCAATTTTACTATGCTGATCTGTGTACTTGTTTTTGTTTCAGTACGTTACTGTTGTGATGATAATCACTCTCTAGTATAGTTCAAGGTCAGCAATATGAGTCCACTGCTGATTTTCTTCTTTCTGGGGATATTTGAGTTGTTTATGCACTTTAGTGATCCCATACAAGCCAGTATTATTTATTTAATTTCCTCAAAAAGTATCCCTGGAATTTTCACGGGGTTTGCATTAAATCTGTATGTTGCTTTAGAAAGGATGGCTATTTTAACTAAATTAATTCTTCTGATTCATTAACATGGACTGTTCTTCCATTTTTTTTTTTTTTGTTAAAGTCAAAGTTTTCATTGTAAAGGTCTTTCATATCCTTTCTTAAGTTTATTCCTTGTTTATTTAAAAATTCATTTTGGTCTTATTATAAATGGGATTTCTTAATTTCATTTCCTCTACTTTATGCAGGAACACTACTGAGTTTGTGTTGATATTTTATCTTGTCAGTTTCCAGTCTTCATTTACTATTTCTAGAAGTTTGGGGTGGAGTTTTTAGTTTTCTAGGTATAATATCCTATCATCTGCAAATAATGAATTTTATTTCTTCTTTCCCAATTTGGATTCCCTTAATCGGATTGCATTATTGTTCTAGCCTTGACTACCAGCACCATGTTGAATAAAGGTGGTGAGTAGACAACTTTGTCTTGTTCTAGATCTTAGGGAAAAGGTTTCCATTTTCACTAATGAGTGTGATGGTTAACAATGGGTTTGTCATTTATTTCTTTTATTATGTTGAGGTATTTGCCTTCTGTTCTTTTTGATGAGTATTCTTTATTATGAATGGGTGATATTCTTCTGTATCTATTGATATGATCACATAATTTTTATTTTCCCTTTGTTGACATGGTACAGAACCTTGATTGATTTGTGTATTTTGAGCCATACTTGATATCTGGAGTAAATTCCACTCCATTGTGATGTGTAATTTTTTAATATGCTGTTGAATTCAGTTTGCCAAGATTATTTTGAGAATTTTCACATATACATTCATCAATAATATTGGTTTATAATTTTCTTTTTTGTGCAATCTTTGTATAATTTTGTAATCAAGATAATAATGGCCTAATAGAAATTATTTGGTAATTTTCCTTTTTCTTCAATTTTGTGATAGTTTAAGAAGGATGGGTTCTTTTTTGAATATTTGGTGGTAAAGTCATCTGGTCCTGTACTCTCGTTTTGTAGGAGATGTTTGATCACTGCTTCAATGTATGTGCTAGTTATTGATCTCTTTCTTCTCTGATTCTGGTTATTAGGATTTTTCCTCTATTTTGCTCTGTAAATCTAGCTAGGGATCTAACCATTTTGTTTATTTTTTTAAAGACCCACTCTTGGATTCAGTGATCTTTTGTATGGTTTTTTTTTTTTGCTTTCAATTTCATTTACTTTTTATTTGATTTCTATTATACTCTTTCTTCTGCTGATTTCTTATTTGATTGTTCTTCCCTTTTGAGTTCCTTTAGGTGTGTGGTGAGATAATTCATTTGGACTCTTGGTTTTTTATTTCTTCTTGTATTGTTATAAATGTTACTCAGAACTAACTTTGCTGCATCTCGCATGTTCTATTAGTTCAGCTTTTAATTTTCATTTGTTGCCACATAAGTCATGACTGTATGTTTATTTTAATTTATGATCCAGGAGTTGTTCAGAAGCATGTTATTCAATATCCATATCTTTGTCCAGTTTTGTCCTCCTGGTTCATTTCTAGTTTCACCACCTCATGGTGAGAGATCCTTTCCATAATTTCAATCTTGCTAAATTTACTGAAGATTATTTTGTATCCTAGTGTAGGGTCTATGCTTGAAAATGTTCCTTGAAAATGTTGAGAAGAATGTACATTCTGTATTGTTGGGTTAGAACACTCTGCATGTGTCTATTAGGTCCATATGATCATTTTCCTCTTTTAGAATGTTTATTTCTTTGTTGCTTTTCTGCCTGGATGATAGATCTATTGATTTACATGGGTTAGTGAAGTCCTCTAGTTCTACTGTGTTACTGTCAGTGTCTCCCTTTAATTCTGTGAATATTTGTTTTATATACTTATGTGGCCCTTCATCGGGTGCAGATTTGTTAGTAATAGTTACTTCTTGAAGGATTAACCACCTGGTCATAGTATAATATTCATCCTTGCCTTATGGTACCCTTTTAGGTGGAAGTTTTTCTTGTCTGATATTAATATTTCAGTTACTAATTTTGTTTCATGACTGTTGCTTTAATATATTTTTTCCAAAGCCTTTGATTTTCAAACCATTTGTCTTTGGATCTGATATGTTTTTCTTGTAGGCTTCATATTGATGGATACTGTTTTTTTAATCCATCTAACCATTCTGTGTCTTTTGACTGGTGAGTTCCTTCCACTCACAGTTAGTGTGATAATGAATATGTAGGGCAATATTTCTGTCATTTGAGCCTTGGTTTTCTGTGTCTGTTGGTCATTTCTCATTTATCTTTGTTTGCTTTTTCCTCCAGATGATTTCAGTGTTGACAGTTTCTTTTATTGACTTCCCAGCTAAGTATCTCTTAAAGATTGGGTTGTGTGGCTTCCCCATGAATTGTCTCTAACTTTGCTACTATATGATATTTTTCTATGAGCCGATGCTGTGTCATGTTTGTATCTTTGTGCAGATTCCATATTTTTCTTTCCCCTTTTATTGTTTCTTCTCTCCTGTTGGTCCTGTCTTTATTTCTGGTTTTGTTTTGCTGTTTATCAACATTCTCTGTTTTCATAGTCCCTATTTCAAGGTAGGCTTAGTGGTAAAAAAAAAAAAATCCATTAACTTTTGTTTCTCTATCATATTTGAATAACTTTTCAGGGTTAAGTATTCTTAGCTGGTGGTGCTTCCTTAGTTATTTTGAAAATGCTATACTTTCTCCCTGGAAGGTTTCTACTGAGAAATCTTATGATAACACAGTAAACTTGTAGGTTATGTTCATTTTTTTTCTCTTACAGCCTTGAATAATTTTTCTTTTTTGTTGGCTTTTTCCAGTTTTACTGTGATGTATCTGGGTAGGTCTGTGTGCAGTTAGTAATTTTGGTATTCTGTCTGCTTCTTGCCCTCCATGGTGTTTATTTTGTGTGTGTATGTGACAGATGTTGGCAGTTCTCTGCTATTATTTCTTTAAATAAGTTTTCTGATCCTTTCTCCTGCTCCTTTCTTTCTAAGATACCTATTATCCTTATGTTTTTTTCACACATGGTGTCCATTATTTCTTGCCTGGTTTCTTCATTATCCTTCATTCTTGTTTCTCCCTCCTCTTCTACGCATGTCACCTCTGTGATCTTTGATTTCTGAAATACATTCCTCTGTGATAATTGAGTCTATGTATAGAGATTTTTCTGTTTATCTTTAATTCATGGGCTGTATTTTCATCCTAGCATTTCTGCTAGGACTTGCTTCATGACCTCTACTTCTTTGGTGAAGTATTCCCTTAAATCTGTCACTTCCTTTCTGAGATCTTCCATTTGCCTTTGGGTAATTGAGCATGCCTGCTGCACCTTGACTAGCTTTTTTTGTAATAACTATTATTTTGATTTCTTTATTTGTTAGATTGTCCCAATAATGTCTGTGGAAATTAATATGGGTACATTAGGTATGTGCCTCTCTTTAAGCATTCACTTTTTTATGTGACATATTTTGACATTGCTCTCCTCCCTGCCTTGAATTTAGCGCTGTGGCTTTTCTTTTCTTTTTGTTTCAATTTCTTCCTGCAGGGTGATGTTGGGAGCTGGTATGACTAGTGCCAGTCACCTGAATTCAGTGAAATCAAGGCTGGTTCTCCTCTCTAGAATTCTCTCATGTGGTATTGAGTGCTGTTGCAGTTGATGCCTTGCAGGCTTTGGTGAATGGTCTGGGCAGGTCCTCTCTTGCCATCACTCACCTGGGTCCCTGATGCTGTTTTCATGGGTGTCTTCTGGCTTTGCTGGGAGTGGGAAGTGGAACAGCTCTTTTGGACACTGACAGACAGCTCCTCAGTGGAGCAAGATAGTTCACAGGCCACCTCATGGTACTCTGTCAAGTACTGAGACAGCAGGCAGCTTTTTTTTTTTGGTGGTGGTATTGGAGTAGGGGACTCTAGCTGCAGATTTCCAGTGCCGGGAGAATGTTCACAGGAAGCCTCAATGTGCTATATTGAGCTCAGAGGCTGTTGGTAGCTTCTTGATAGTGGTTGGGGCAGGGATCGCCCTCAATGCCAAATTTGCTTTAATTTATATTAGTTACAGGAGTGTTTTCGTCATTTATTTTGGATTTTCTGCATAATCATGTGATATGTGAACAAAACAGTTTTACATCTTCCTTCCCAGCATATATTTGCTTTATTTACTCCTTTTGTCTTACCGCATTAGCAGGAACTTCCAGTACAATGTGGAAAAGGGGTGACTCAAGGGGACTTCCTTGCCCGGCACCTGATTTTTGGAAAAGCTTTGAGTTTTTCAACAGAGTTGTTTTTGAAATGTTTATATATTATGAAATTTAGCTTGCTCTGATTCCTTACCTCACTCTTCCATATGTAAGTGTGATTATCTTTGCTATAATTTATAGATACCACACTCTTACCCAGATGTTACTATCATTCTTCCACTGTGTTGAGCTGTGCATTTCCTTCTGAGGGGTGAAAAGTAAATACAAGAAGTATATCACTCCAGAGAAAAGAAAAGATCACCTTAGAACCATCAGTCTCAACTTTTGATGCATATTAAAATAACGTAGGCAATTCCTAGAAGTGGTGGCGCTTGAATTTCTCTGCTCTAGGTAGTCTGATTAGCAATTAGTGTGTGCAGCCTGAACATTGAGAGACTAGCAAGTTTACTGGATGATTCTAATGGACATTTAGGGCTGTCCTAGGATTGAGACTCACTGGTGGTAACACTGTGATTGTGTTTTTCATAATAATATAAGCCAGCTGATTGATATTGTGACAGCTGAAGTCCTAGTCCTGGTTTTTTAAAAATTATGCTGCAAATATTAAATAAAAATGAATAAGATGTTTCTTCCTCCTCTCTCGTCCTGCCTGCTGCCTACTCTTCATCCCAGTCTGTGCCTTTCCTTTTAAAAGGTACAGAGTGAGGTAGCTAAAGGTGGGGACACCATGTACCCTGGTGGCCTAGCAGATAAGTCCACCACCTCCGGCCAGCTCAGTCCACAAACATCCCAAGGATTCAGGTTCTGGTCCTGGGGTTGGGGTGGGGGGGTGTTGGGACAAACCAAAATGAGCAACTAAATCAAATAAAGAAAAATGCTTCAAAAATGTTTTGCTATAAATAATCCTGTCTTTAATAATTATATACCATAAAGTCATACTTCTCAAAAACTCCTTGATGCATACTAAAAATACTTATGTTGTTGAATAAAGATGAGTAAAGACCTATGTCCTTCTCTAATGGAATCTAAGGTGATATATTTTTCTTCATATGGCTAAATTGGTTTATTTTAAGTTCAACAGATGAGATAAGACTTCACAAGTAAATTAAAAAATTAATAGGATCATTAAACTTTTTCGTTTTTCTTCAGAATTATACTGTTTTCACTTAAAATAATCAGACTTCTCTTCTAATAGTATTTATCAACTAAATTCTCAATAAATGTTTCATACTCCATGCTCTATTTTCATGTATGTGAATCTATCCATTTTTACTTTAAGGGATTTCTGGGGAACTATACCTTATTAGGAAAAGTCAAATATTTTAAAAGTGTGTTGCTCATAACTGGGGGTTAACTGGAGACACGTTTAAAATTAAAATACAAAAGATAGTATCTGAAATTTTACTTTAAACACGAATTCTTGAGTCCAGTGTCCATCTAGCTCTACTCTGATGATTAGGGTGTGTTTGATGACCAGAAATAAAAGAGAAATAGTGTTGCTGGGGGTATATCACCACCGTGTGCTTTGAGTCACACCTACATATTTGTTTCAAAGCTACAGGACAAGTTTGAACATCTGAAGAGAAGTCAGCAAGAAGAAATAATAAAACTTGAGGAGGAAAGAAGACAATTAGAAGAAGAAATAATAGATTTTTATAAGTTAAAGTCTGCATCTGAAACACTGCAAACTCAGATGTGCCCCAATGTGAAGAAGGAGAAAGATCGTAAGAAATAGTCCTCTCTTACCATTCTGTATGTTGTAGAGTCTTATCATTCTCAAGTCTCTTTCTGTAAGACTGTCTTTATAGCATTCAACTCTGGTTGAAGTTCTGCTCATTTAAAAAACTGTGTGTGTATTGTATATTTTTCCAACTAAGATGTAGAGTCCTGGAGCAGGTATTTATCTGTCTTCTTAGATGCTGAATCCACAGCGTTTAAAACAAAGATTAACACAAAGTTGACAATAAACATTTGCCAGAATGAGAAAAATCGAAGAACTATATAGCACTGTATGAAAAATGTTGATTACCTGTGAAAATCATTTTACCAGAGCTCCGCCTTCAGTGCCAGGTGTAATTGCTTATTTTCTGGTCCAAATAGAAGTTAGGGCTTTGTTGAGGAGTCTAGGCATAAAAATGTCATGTTATGAAAAGTTAATTCTTAGTTCAGTTTTTCTTACTTATACTGATAATGATTTTTATAATCTTAATTACAATAAAAGATTGAGGTTTTTATTAGAATTCCTATGTTTTTATGTCAGACCTTGTAAAACTAATATTACAATAAGAACTAGAGAAGTTCAAGTAAGACAGAAGAGGGGGAAACCCAGAGTATATTTGGATGATAAAATTATACCCCATATCTTTTGAGTTAAGACTAAAGTTATCACAGTTTTATAAAATAAGGTGGATGTTTTGCCACTTTGAAAATTTTTTCTGACAATAAATCTTAAATTTTGCACATTTACATTGTTAATTTACCTATTGGCATGATTGATCTTCTTCACGACTCATCCTATTGAAATGAGACCTTAAAAGGCCTCTGTTTATTCCAGTGACATCTGTCATAGAGATGGAGATTTCCCCATGTTCTGAAAGAACAATGTTTTTTGCCTGTTGCTATTTCATCACTTTATTCATTTCACATCCATGTTTTTTCAGGTTATCAGATATTGTAATTTGTCCTCAACACAGTTGTGAAAATATAAAACACTTGTGAAATTATAATCTCTGATTATCATACCTTTACTTTTGGGGAAAAAAATGTGAAAATTATGTGGAAAGGGTGGTACATCAAATGATTTTTATATATATTATTTCAAAGACTTACAGATTTTATAATTTTGAAGCCTAGTCTATAATTATTCCCCTTTTCCCAGCTTGCCTTCCCACCCTCCCCTTCCCTTTCTGCAACCATGTATTCTATACAGATATGGATTTACTATATAATACACATCTTAAAACTATGTAATGTGTAATGTTTCTTCAATAAAATTAATTTAAAAACCTGAAATATTGTAGTAATAAGCATCTCTGAGAAAATTATGCCACTTTAAATTTTGGCTTTTGTATAATCTAATAAATATTATTTAAAGTTTAAAAAAAGTCTACTATCTGAACTTTTAATGGAAACTTTAAAAGGACCTGAATCATTGTTTTGTTCACTTTTGTATCCATCTTGAGGCCTAGAATAGTGACTGGCATATAATGGCCACTGTTAGTTGAATAAATGAGCATAATAATAATATTTTAGCTATAGATAATCTGATTAAGAATAGATTTTTCAGGCACACCATGGTGCAGTGAAGGTTGGGCAAGGCCCACAGACATCCCAGAGTCCTGGGTTCATAACCCAAGGTCAGCAGGAACTAGGATGAACTAAATGATAATTAATAAAATGCTTCTTCCTCCTCTCTCGTCCCGCCTGCTTGCCTTTGCTCATCTTCTTTACTGCCTGCACCTTTCCTTAAAAGAAAAAAAAAAAAAGAATTGATTTTTGAATGATAGGCTATAAATGTAGCATTACTGATTTTCAACTGCTGGTAAATTATACTGCTGACTTACTTCTTATTCTTTCACTATAATCCAATGTTATTAAAACTGGATTTCTCAGTGTTGCTACACATATAAAAACAACACCATTAACATTGTAAAAATTATCACTCTTTCATTTGACATGGACTTTTTAGGAAATAGTGTGACAGTTCTTTGTTCCTTTTAGATATTGAAAAGATTTACCCTAAAAAACTATGTATGTTTTAACATTTTTTCCAAAGGTATAGAACAACTTATGATATAGTAGTATACAGCATATTTTTACTCTTTCCATGATGGTATTATAGAATAGATATTTATATATGACATAACCATACAATAAATATATTTATAATGAATATATAATGCTATATTTAAATTACATATGTAAATTGTAAAACATAAGTTTTTAATTGTATGAATAAAATTGTCATTTTAAAATTGTAAAAATTTTATACTTTTCTTATTCTCCCTTCCTCTCTTTTTCTTTCTTTTTTTCTTTCTTCCATCCTTTCTTCTTTTTCCTTTTTCCTTAACTTCTTTTAGATCCATTTTCATGTTATACAGAGGTTCTAGACTTATGTAGTGTAGAAAGTTTTAATAAAAGTTGCTAAAGACTTGTAAGTATACTTTGATTGTTCTTGGTGTTTTATTTTGCTAGATTACTTATTTAATATTGATATATATTGTTTAAAACTTTTCCAGTTGTTCATTACTATATTTTGATTTCAGCAATAATTTATGAAGGTACCTTCCATGAGTCAATTAGATATGAAATGAGTTTGGCAATGCCAATTATAATTTATAATATATGCACAGACATGCGTATACCTAGACACTGAGATCTCTTAGTTTTTACTCCTGCAAATGAGGTAGGAGACTTGGAGTCTTATTTTTATTTTCTGTGTAGAAGTCTTGTATATTTTTATTTTTTGTCATGCTGCTTAAAAGAAAATCTAGAGTTAAAGCAAAAGTTTTCAGTTTCAAAGTTTCCATTCCCCCTTTCCCTTCAAACCCAATGACTACATTTCAAAAGCAGTTGCAAAGGTAAAGTCACAAGTGTCTTTCCAGGAACATTGTCTGTACATAGGCAGTTAGTACTAATGTTATCTTGGTTAAAAACAAATCAAGATTATTTTCCTTTTCCTGTTGATTTCACATAGCGTAAGTTTTGTTTCAGTTCTATTTTTGTCCAAACTGTCATGTTAATGACATTTTGTGGGGGGTACTATCAGTGCCAAAAATTGAAGGCCAGTCTGTAAAAGAGTACCAGAGTCAGCTAGATTTGAATTTAACTCATTGACTTTGTGCTGTGCCAAGATTTTTCCCAATGCAGCATAGACACATAAAACCAAAACTCTCACACAAGTACAGGGACACAGAGAGGTGAACCCAAAGGGATTCTCTGTTAGTGAGATTATCCTGTGTCCTGGAGTTAAGATAGTTCTCAAGTATTCCACCTGCTGTTTCAGTACTCAAACATTTCTCCTAGACACCTTGTAGTCTTTTTCAGTCAGAAAAGTAAGGACTTGTATCAGATGTTCTCTGTCTTAGCAGAGAACTAATTGATAGGTCTTTTAGTTCTATTTTAATTGGTGTCCTAGAACTTGTTCTGTTTGTTCATAGATAGTCAGAGAGGGCACATAGTAAGGACCAGCCCACTAAACCCATTCCCTGTCTATCCTTTTTGATGTCATTCTTCTGTATATTCTAAATGCTTCCCCAGGAGTTCTCTGTAATCAGCCTGGGTGGGATGCCTGTCTCATTCTAGCCCATTTGTGAACCTGAACTTTTGCCACCAAATGTGCCGTAGTGGCCTCCCTAGCTGCCTGCAGTAGGTGCCAAGTCACAGCCGCAGCAACTGTCCTAGTGTGTCCTCTTTTCTCTCCACAAATTTTTCCTATGTCACAGAACATCATGAGTAGACCCTGTACCATAAAGGGGGTATACCCCCATCAACAGTGGCTCCCAGTTATTACCGATGTGCCCATGTGGAACCATTTATCTCCACTGGTCCATCCCAGGATTCCTCCCCGTATTCTTCCCAGAGACATATGTCCACTTCACCTGGTCTATTGAAAGTCCTTAGGCTATCCTGATGCCTATGCCAATTGTTATGCAGGTTTTAAAGTTTTGGCAGAGTAATGCCCTGCCTAGTAGGTAGTCCAAGGAAATCATGAGAAGACACCGGACATATTCTTTTATTACAATATTTTGCTGTGTATAATGCACACGCTTTTGCCAAAATCTGTGAGGGAAAAAAAAGGATGTGCATTACATATGGGTAGTACTAATTCCATATCTATATTAATGTTTTTATTTATACTTCTGAGTTAAAAGTATAACTCTAGAAATCAAGAATTATAATAACATTTGTATGTAAAATAGTACCCTGAAAAAAAGATAGATGAATGAATAAGGCACAAAAATCTGGTTTAATGAAGTCTGGTCATGAAGGCCTGGAAGATTACTTTAAAAAAACAGCTTTGCTTGTTTTTAATCACTTCAAAGACCATGTTACACAAAGTGCAAAAGCAATCACCACAGTCTTTAAAACCCAGATTGCTATGATACTTGTTGGGCTAACCAGCCAACTGCAACCTCTTGGTGTATCTGTAAACAAGACATTTAAGGCTCTAATGGAGAAAGAGTAGACATTGTGGGAGCAGTCATCTGGTAATGATTTAACACCTACAGGTAGAATCAAGAAAGCATCCATTGCAGATTTTTATTAGATCCTAAGATCATGGTATGTTGTCAAGAAAGAAGTGGTTGTGAAATCATTTGAAAAATGTGGTATCAGCCATGACTGGGTAGAATGGAGGATGATGAAATTTACCAGGATGAGAAACTTCAGAAGACACTGGTAATGTAGAAATTGAAAAAGACGGTACCTCTGATGTTGACAGTGGTGAAACGTTCTTGGCCTTCTATGACGTGTAAATATCACAGAATATCTTTTTTTCTTGTACCATGTATCTATTTCTGTGCTTTGTAATTGTTACATAAAATTTCTTGCAGCATAATGTTAAAAAATAAATGCTGAAATTCCTTTATAATACAAAAACAAGTTCCTGAATATAGACAAATAAATATTTAAATTAAAAAGTTAGAACAAATGATTTTTTTCCTGAAAGTTTGGGCCAAAAATGTGGGTGGCATTATATATGGGAAAATATGGTATATTGTTTTAGGGTGAAACACTCATTAATTCCACCTCTCCTAATTTGTTATTTAATGCTATTGTTTATTTGATTTCCTTTCTGAGTGACCTGTCTTTTACTGTGAATGGGATGTTAAAGTCTCCCATTTTCAATGTGTTGCTATAAACGTCTCCTTTTGGATCTGTTAATATTTGCTTCAGGTATATATATATATACATTAATGAGTATCATGTCTTTCTGTTGTATTGATACCTTCCTCATTATATAATGAACAACTTTATCTTTTGTTAAAGAAGTCTTTTTTTTTTTTTTTGCTGGTAGTCTTTTGTATCTGAGATGTGTATAGCAGTTCCTGCTTTTTTAGATTCACCATTGGCTTGGAATACCTTTTTCCATTCCTTCACTTCTACATTTTTCTCTAGATCTTAAGTGAATTTCATGCAAACAGCATATAGCTGGGGTTCTTTTTTTAATCCATCTAACCACTCTGTGCCTTTTGATTGATAAACTCAGTCCATTACTTTCAGAGTGATTATTGATATTTGAGGATTTGCTACTACCATTTTGACTTATGTTTTCTGGTTTTCTCTATTTCCTTGACTAGTTTTTTCCAAACTTCCTTCTTTTTAATTTAGGTAAACAAACCTCTTAAAATTTCTTGTAGAGGAGATCTTGTGGCCACAAATTCCTTCAGCTTTTGTTTTCATGGAAAACTTATTTATCCCTCATATCTGAGAGAGGGATAGAGTGTTCTTGACTGGAAGCTTTTATTTTGAGGTCCTTGAAAACATTCCATTCTCTCCTGCCAGGCATTTTGGTCCAGTGGGCCAAGGGCAACAGATTGATATCCCTGCTGGATGATCATTTGGAAGTGTATTATCTTTATCCTGGAGGAGACAAAATGAGATAAAGCATTTATAATGCAGGGTCCAAAAAGGAGTATGTCCAAGATGATGAGGAGTGGAACTATTATGGGGCCAAGTCATTCCCAGAGCTGAGAACCCCAGGTACTTGAAGAGGACTTTATCATGCCAAGAAGGAGCAATGCTTCCCTCAAGTTCTTCAGCAAGAATGCATGGTTTAATATTTCATTTACCCTGATTTCTTTTTAGCAGAATTGTTAATATATACAAAATATGTAGCATTTAGGATGGTGTAGACTCCTCCTTCAGCTGCCAATCTGTACTCCAAGGCAATGCAACTATCTAATACTACATTATTTATGGAACCAAGTTACTGCAATAACTCACAGAGGGCCCCTCCTGTTTCATTGGAAAGAGCCTCAAGTTCAATAGTAAGATTACTAAGGATGACTTTGCAATCTAAGTGATAGGTCCAAGGGTTAAGGGCAGCAAAAAAATTTTTCTGCCCAGGTTAAGATATCATCCAGACTTCTGGCCAAGATGGCAACATGGTAGAAGTGAGACTCACGTTGTCCTCACAGAGCAACTAAAAATTCATCTATTTTTCAGAAACAAACATGGAGTAAAAGTAGGTGTAGAGACATAACAACAACCATGACAACAAAGGGTAGGTTAAAACATCAGGTGGAGTGGGGCTACACCCAACTCAATCAGGATTCTGGTCATGGTAGGTGGGGTGGAACTGTGGGAAGAATTGGACCTCCCAAGAATTTCAAAAGCAGTGGAAAGCCCGACCATTGGGACCTGGACACAGAGCTCGGGGAGAGGGTCTAGGCATAGGGCAGAAGATGCACCAGTGCTCTGGTTGTTTGAACAGACCTGGAGAGAAAATTATGCTGGATGCCACCATAACAGAAAGGCAGTGAGGGAAATAATCCATCCCATCCCATCATACTGCCCTGGAGCCACAGCCTCCCCCCCCCAATGGAAATCCTGCTGACAAGAAATTCTGCCCTCAGCTTTAAAGGGAGAAGAGGTTCTCCCAGAGGGAGAGACCATCAATGCTACCTACTAAGGCCACCTTGTGGGTGTAAGTAAAACTACAGCCTGATTGACATTTGTGGCCCAAAAGCAAGGTGGTTATTGAGGTTGGGAGCTGGGACACTGGGGGAAGGCCTGTATCCCACACACAAACTCCAACCCCACAGACTGAACTTTTGGAAAGCAACAGAGGGCCCACATAAGAACTTCAACAAATACAACCAATGGCAACATCATAACTCAAGAAATCCCAGTGTCCAAACCAAGATCCATGTTTACTCAGTGTGAGATGATAACCTACACAAGGCCATAAGAGGGAAACCTAATCCACATAATGATAAGCAGAATTCCAAACAGAGCAAACACACAGAGAAGTATATGTGAAAAAATGGATACAATCAAAATCCCAGAATACAGCAACATATGCAAACTACCTGAGGAAAAGTTCAGGGCAACAGTGATAAACACTCATGCAAATCAAGAAAACAATAGAGGAAGAAAAAGAGAACAAAAAATAGAGAGAGAAAATAAAGCTAGATATCAAAGAAATGAGGCATATAGTACTTGAACTAAAGAACCCAGTAGAAAGATTCAAGAATAGGATGAATGAATCCTGTGATATACTCAGTAAGCTAGAAGATAGGGAAGAGGAATGCATTCAAACAAAGCATCAAAAAGATAAAAGAATGAAAAGAAATGAAGACAGCATTGGAGACCTATGGAAAAACATCAAAAGAAACAACATTGTCATCATAGGTGTACCAGAAGAAGAGAGAAAAGGGGGAAGAAATTATATTTGAATAGATGAAAAATTACCCAACCTGAAGAATGAAGCCAGTCTCCAAACACAGGAAACTCAAAGGGCTCCTAATAAAAAAAACCCAAGCAGACCTACACCTAGACACACTGTCCCAAAATGTCAAAAATATAAGATAAGGAATCTTAAAAGTGGCTAGAGAAAACCAAGTCACATACAAAGGAATTCCCATAAGATTGTCAGTGGATTTCTCAACTGAAATTCTGCAGACCAGGAGGGAATGGCATGATATATTCAAGAGGCAGAAAAAAAAAGGATTTTCAACCTAAGATATCATTTCCTGCAAGATTAGCATTCAGAACTGAAGGAATGATAAGTTTTCCTATAAGCAAAAGTTAAAGGAATTTATCACCACAAAACCAGTTTTACAAAAAATACTAAAAGATGCACTATAAGGTATAAAGAAACCCCACTTAAAAACAGTAAGACAACGAATATAAAAAGTGAGGAGGAAGAGAACAAAAATGTGGATGTTAAACTGAGTGAAAGACTACACTCAAATAAAAATAGGAAATAAACATAGAATTATTAATGCTAACTTCAGGGTAACCTGAAAATACATCTCCAAGAAAAAAGCAAAGAAGAAAACAAAATAGGAAAACAATCAGAATACAAATACACCCAACCCACCTAAGAAGAGAAAGAGAAGAACAAAAACTCTATTTGTAACAACACACAGAAGACAAATTACAAAATGACACCAAACAGCTACATATCAATAATCACTCTAAACATTAATGGATTAAATTTATCAATCAAATGACAGAGTGCCAAATGGATTAGGAAGTATAACCTACCCTTATGCCACATTCAAGAAAACTCACCTTCTTTCAAAAGATAAACTAAGACTCAAAGTCAGTGGTTGGAAACAATCGTACAGTCAAATGGCAACCACAAAAAAGCAGGAACAATCATCCTTACATCTGATTAAACAGACTTCTAACTAAAAAGCATAACAAAATACAGAGATGGACATTACTTAATGACTAAGGGGTTAATCCAGCAAGAAGACATCATGCTTATTGACATATACGCACCAAAGTAAGAAGCATCAAAATATATTAATATATTAATATATTAACATAATATATAATGTTATATTAATATATCAATATAATATATTGATATATTTATATAATAATATAATATGTTAATATATTAATACAAAGTATTAAAACTGTCAAGAGACATCGACAGCAAAAAAAAAATAGTAGGAGACTTCAAAACCCCACTTAAAACATTAGACCAATCAACCAGACAGAAAATTAACAAGGAAACAGCAACTTTAAATGACCATTAGGCTCCAAGGCAATATGGTGGAACAGGGTAGGTTAGGAACAGTAAGTTCTGATAGACATATACTGAACACTTCATCCAACAACTACAGATTTCACTTTCTTCTCAAGTGTACATAGGACATTCTCAAGAATAGATCATGTGCTGGGACACAAAACATATCTCAACAAATGTATAAAAACTGAAATCAGGACAAACATCTTTTCTGACCACAGTGGCTTAAAACTAGAAATAAATCACAAAAAGAAAGCTGAAATGCCCCCCAAATTAACTGGAGAATAAACAATATTCTTCTGAATGACTCAGATAAAATCGGAAATCAAAGAGGAACTTAAAAAATACTTAGCAACAAATGAGATTGAAGACATGAACTACCATAATCTATGAGATGCAACAAAAGCAGTACTAAAAGGGAAGTTCATTGGAATCCAGTCCTACCTCAAGAAACAAGAATAATCATAAATAATCTAAACCTATAATTAAAACAACTAGAGAAAAAAACAATTAAAACCAAAAATCACTAGAAGAAAGGAAATAATCAAAATCGAACAGAAATAAATGAACTAGAAAACAAAAAGACAATTTAGAAGATCAATGAAATGAAAAGTTATCTCTTTGACAAAAAATTAGCAAAATTGACAAACCATTGGCTAGACTCAAAAAGAAAAAGAGAAAACTCTCATAACGGGAATCAGAAATATAAGAGAAGAAAAGATACCAACAGGTACAACAGACACCACAGAAATATAAAACATCTTAAGAGACTACTATGAACAACTCTAGGCCAATAAATAGACAACCTTGAGGACATGGACAGATTTGTAGAAAAATACAGTCTACCAAAACTGAACTAGGAAGAATTGGAAAGCCTAAATAGAAAAATCACAAGTAAAGAAATTGAATATGGAATAAAAATTTCCCTTAATATAAAAACCAGGACCAGATAACTTTTCTAATGAGTTTTACCAAACCTTCAGAGAAGAATTAATACCCAGTCTTCTCAAACTCTTCCAAAATATTGAAGAACAGGGAACACTACCAAATACTTTCTATAAGGCTAACATCACACTGATACCAAAAGCTGTTAGAGATGGCTTCCAGTAGGAAAATTAAAGATCAATATCTCTGAAGAACATTTATGAAAAACTTTTCAATGAAATACTAACAGAATGCAACAATTCATCAAAAAGATCATCCATCATGCCCAAGTGGGATTTATCCCAGGCATGCAAAGTTGGTTCAAATATGTAACTCTATTAATGTAATATACCATATTGCTGGTATTGCTCCCAGGAACAGGGGAGAAGAAGGCACGCAACAGGAGATTAAGAAACTCAGAGAGAATGATAGAAAGGTGGGGTCAGAGGGCCAACAGCCTCACGAACTGAGAGCCTTGAATACCCTGCCTTCCACCGATTTATCGAGTTCATACACAGAATTGCTTCAAGCAACTTATGCAAACAATTTTATCTTTACATTGGATTTGCTTATGCAACCTTTTGTTTTCTAACTACATAACTGTATCTATCTTGTTTGGGGGGGGAGTGAACAGTTACAGGAACACTGCCCCAGCGCTTTCCCATGGAGCCTTCGCCCAGTGCTCCGGGCCTGGTGTTCTTGATGTTCTGCCAACTCCCACTTCATCCTTGCTCTACTTTCTGTCCCCAACACCATATCAACAATAGAAAGGAGGAAACCCACATGATCATATCAATAGATGCAGAAAAAAACTTTTGACAAGATTCAACACCCATTTATGATTAAAAAAAAAAAAACCTTCATAGAACGGGAATAGAAGGTCCATACCTCAACATAAAACAGTATATACAACAAACCCCCAGCCAACATCGTATTCAGTGGCAAAAAATGGAAAGCGTTTCTTCTAAAGTTGGGTATTAGACAAGGCTGTCCACTCTCATCACTATTTAACAGCATACTGGAGATCTTTGCCAGAGCAATTAGGAAAGAAATAGAGGGAATCCAAATTTGAAACAAGGAAGTAAAACTATCATTATTTGCAGATGATATGATTACATATCTTGAAAACTCTAAAAACTATGAAAAAATTACTAGAACCAATCAAAATACAGTAAAGTGGCAGGCTATGTATCAATACACAAAAATATGTCGCATTCTTATATGCAAGCAACATGCTAGAATAAAATGAAATCAAGAAAACCACATCATTTAAAATAGAAGTAAAAAGAATCAAATCTCTTGGAATATACTTAACAAAAGAGGTGAAAGACATGTACAATGAAAACTACAAGTCCTTAAAAGAAATAGAGGCTACAAGATATTGAAAGACATCCCCTTCTCATGGTTGAGAAGGATCAACATCATTAAAATGGTCATCTTGCCTAAAGCAATATATAGATTTAATGTAATCACCATAAAAATTCCACTTTATTACAGGAAACAGAATGAAAATCTGAAAATTTGTTGGAACAACAAAAGAACTTAACTAGCCAAAGCAACTATGAGAAAACAGAACAAATCTGGAGGGATTACACTCCCAGACACTTAGATATACTACAAATCAATTGTGATCAAAATAGTATGGTAATGGAATAGCAAGAGGCTCAGACCAGTGGAATAGAACTGAATGAACAGAAACTGACCCACTCACAGTTCATTAATCTATGCCAAAGGAGTCAAAATCATATGATGGAGACAGAGAAGTCCTTTCAATAAATGGTGTTGGGATAAATGGATGGCCACATACAAAAGCACAAAGCTAGATCACTCTTTAATATTCACAAAAATTAGCTCAAAATAGAATAGAGACATAGAAATAAAATCAGAAATCATAAAATTCTTGGAGGACAACATATGAAAGACATTCCATGACATCATCCTTAGGGAAGCCTTTGGGCATCAAGGGAAACAAAAAGAAAAACAAACAACCGGGATTACATCAAACTAAAAAGCTTCTTCTGAGAAAAAGAAAACATCACCTTAATGAAAAGACACCCTACTAACTGGGTGAAGATACTTGCATTTCATATTTCAGACAGAGGCTTAATATCCAAAATACACACAGAACTCATAAAACTCAGTAACAGAAAATTAGGCAATCCAATCAAAAAAATGGGAAGAATTGGACACATTTTTCTGAAGAAGATTTACATGTGGCCAATAAACATATGAAAAGATGTTCCTATCTGGTTATCAGGTCAATGCAAATCAAAACAACAATGAGCTATCATCTGATACATCAGAAACTGGCTAGTATCCTAAAGTCTGGAAACAACAAATGTTGGTTAGGGTATGGAGAAAAGGGAATACTTTTATACTGTTGGTGGGAGTGCAAATTGAATCAATCCCTATGGAAAACAGTTTGGAGATCCTGAAAAAGTTGAATACAGAAATCCCATATGTTGCCACCATCTCACTTCTGGGTATTTACCCAAAAGTTTAAAGAATAATAATTCACAGAGATTTATGTACCCCCATATTTATTGCAGCCCTATTCAAAATTCACTGGAAACTACCTAAGTGTCCAGTGTCAGATGAAGATGTGGTACATATATACAATGGAATACAACACAGCCCTTAGAAGAGATGAAATCCTGTCATTTGAATCAACTTGGATGGGTCTAGAGAGGATTATGCTAAGTAAATAAGTAAAAAGAAGATAGAAACCAAATTATCTCACTCATAGGTGAAATATGAATAGACAAAACAGAATTAGATTAAACAAAACCAACCCATGGACACTTGCAATAGAACTGAGCCTACAGAGAGGGAATGGGAGGCCAGGAAGGCAAGTGGTGGCAGAGCCCACTGGACAATGGTGATTTCATGGAGGGTAGGGTGGTAGGGTACGTTGAAATATATCTGAGGACTGGGGAAACTGCATATATGGGGAATATAGAGAGAGAGAGAGAGAGAGAATAAGTCACAATAAAAAATGTATCTTTTAAAGTCAGGCAATATACTTTGATTCCCTAGATCTAGTCAATATATTTTCTTTAATTTTAACTTATTTTTATATAAATGCTACAAAATTTCATTTGAGAGCTTTGAAAACATTCTAATTTAATCCTATTTTATAGTGACTTAACCAAACCAATGACAATGATAAATTCAAAAGAAATTTATTGCCAGTAACAAACAATACATACACGACAGTGAGATAGACACAGTAAGACGCACACAGCCAGATATTTGTTAGGTGCCCCAGAAGGTGTTGGGTGGGGGGCGCCTTCTGGTCTGGAAAGTGTAGGAAGAATGACCGAGAAACACTGAGCATCCAAAAGGTTTATTGGAAGCTCAGAGTGGGCTGATGCACACAAGAAATGCACCAGCCATGGGAAAGCAGCTATTGGTTTGGTTTTACAACAGGTTGGCTTCTATTGTTAGTGCACAGGGATGGAGAAGGTTGCAGGTCTGGTCAACTAAGGACTGTAGAAGAATGGGCTTTCAGTTGCTCCAGGTCAGCAAGATTTAGGGCACCATGCTGCTGCAATTTACTCAATCACCAGATGCTGTCTGGTACAGCTGATACAAAGAGTCTGTTGAGAAATTTATTAAAATGTTACTATAAAACATATAGTCAAAACAATACAATGAGGGTCCAACTGAGACAAGGTGTTGCAATGTTTTCTCTCAGGTGAGATCAGAGACACAGATCAAAGGTTAGTTTGAGAGGAGTTTATTAGCCAGCGGCTGCAAGGGGGAAAGACCAACCCAAATTGAGCAGCCCCGGAACCCAAATAGCACAGGGTATTTATAATTTAGTTTTTCCGGGTGTCCCGGGTATGTGTGTAAGAAATTTAATAAGCAGTTATCATAAGCAGTTTACAGAAGCAGAGGTCACACTCTAAATGTCTTAAGCTATATTGTTTGACATTTACCGTCTTCCTAGATCTCAGCAGATTAACAGAAACCCCTAAAGATGTCTAAAGATGTTATCAGGAAAGACTGAAGCAAAGGTTTGTTGAAGATCCTGCTCAAAAGTTACACAATGAAACTTTTAGATGGGGTTCTTTACAAAATGGTTTTACTTGTTGAAAGGTTTTTTCTGAGCTCCACGAGGAAAGAAAGTCAATTAGACAAAAAGTCGAATAGCCAGGGCTTTATTGGGGTTTGCGCACCCGGGCAACGTTCTCCAGTCCGCAGAAGGAGGGCCAGGGAAGTCGCGCCCGAACAAAGGGAAGCGCGATCTTTAAGCAAAAGAATTTCGCGGGCTTCATACGTCGCCATTGGGGATTGGTCCTGTGATTCCAGGTGTGGTTTCGTCAGCTTCCTTTTTCCCAGGTATGGCCGCCATTTTGTCCTTCTGGGCCAGCCTAACACTTGTGACTTTCTAGGAGTCCTTTTCCTATCAATATTATTTTTCTAAGAAGGTTCAGAGACAGAATACTGTAATGGGAATTGAGAACAAGTCCCAAGCGGGAAACTGTGAAAGAGAAAGCCGTAAAATTAAAATAACTTTTTTTTTTCAGAATGCAAGTCTGCCAAACAAAAGGCGAGACATGGGGAAAAAAACAGATTCAAAGGAATTGTATTTTTTAACTATAGAATTATTTAAAATTAGTAAGGATGTCCTAAAACCAAAATGAGCTACTCCACCCAGGAGGCTCCCAGTTTGCTCCCATTGATCAATTTAGAAAACCAGATCTCCCTTGGCCTTGGTTCCTTTGAGTGTTTACATTACAAAAGTCTGGTTCAACTGTAAAGAGTGAGCCTGTTCTAATGCAGAGTCTGTCCTTTACTAAAGGAGATGCAAAAGAAGGTATTTTGGTAAAGACTTGTGGTGACTTCTTAAAGTTGTTGGGTATGACTTTGAAGATTTAAAGCAATTTCACTAGTCTAATATTTGGAAGAAAATATCTATGATCCCCTTTTCCTTATGGCAACCTGATACAGTGCTTAGCCTAAGGGACTCCATAAACAGGTGATGGGGTGGTGAACCTCCCCCTCTCCTAGTGTCACACTAGGTAGCCAGAAGACCACCTCCAGGGCTAAAGAACATAGCCTCCTGAAGGGATAATAACTCTCACTAACCTTCACTACCTGGCTGTAAGCCAGATTTCAGCCAGTGCTGGGTCATTGAAATAATGGGAAAAACTGATTTTGATACAGGTGAGAGTGAGCTGAAAGTGATGAGACTCTGGGTCCATCCGAAAGACTAAATGGGGAGAGTCATTTGGTCAGGAGCAGATAGTAAATTTATTAAAAGCATAAATGCAGTTTAAGCTCCCTGCAGGCCAGGAAAATTTGCATTAAGGGGATGCACATGTGTGTGTACTGCATGTGCTGCCTGCATCTCACATTCAGGCAAGATAGATTCCTGTATATATCTGGGGATTAGGGGATTCTTCCTTCATGGGTGTGTCCAGGTTACCCAGAGTGAAAAACAATACTGTGGGAATCTCCAGGGGTGTATTCCAGACTCAAGTTGATAAGGCGGGGACCCCACAATTAGAAGTCCCAGGTTTTGCCAGTTAGTTAATTTTTCACTCATATCTGCATACTGCCCTATAAAATTTAAGCTATGCCATCCCCATATCATTCCTCCCTGATGAAATAGCGCCAAAAAAATTTTTGGTGATAAAAGACAAAGGCCATCACTTCTGTAACTGCTTCGAGCTGGACATGGTCAGGTGTTCTCTTACCTAGGGTTCGATCTATTCTATTCTTAAGATAACTAAGGGGAAAGGATTGGGGAATGTGAGAAACACCCTCACCTGCCCAAATTCCAAGAATGGTCCTGAAGACTGATGTCATCTAGGTTTTAACATTTCCTTCTGTTGCAAAGTAGCCAACGAGATCAGAGAGACATATGCCAGAGTAGAATTTAGGAGGAGTTTATTAGTCAGTGACCATATGGAGTAAAACAAACCCAAATCATACAGCCCCAAACCCAAATAATGCAAGGTATTTATAACTTAGGTTTTTTTTTTTTTCTTTCTCCTGGTGTCCCGGGGTATGTGCATAAGCAGTTTAGGTAAGTAGAGATCACTTTCTAAAGTAGAGGTCAGTTTGCATAAGTAAAGGTCACACCCTAAAGTATATGTCAGTTTGCATAAGTAGAGGTCCCACCCTGAATGTCTTAAGCTATCCTGTTTGACTTTTAACTTCCTCCTAGATCTCAGCAGATACACAAAAACCCCTCCAGCCAAGGTCTTACTAGGCGGGTCTAAGGTTTCTGTTTTACTGCCAGAGGATTATCTAGAAAGTGGGAATCCCAGGGCTTTGTGGTTTAGAGTAACCCAGCAAAAATGAGGTTTCTCTAGGTTTACTTCCTCCTGGTTGGGCTAGTTTGAAATGTGCAACTTTTGGATTGGTCAGGTCTGGACATCGGCTTCAGCCAGTCTCACTCCCTTTGTTTTCTCTTTGATAGGAAGCTCCTCTAGGCTACATGCTTAGGGTCTGTGTACTTCCTTCTTTCTAACTTCCTCATTTCACCTAGGAGCACCCTACCCTCATTATTTGTTAGTTGGCCCCTCCTTTGTATCCTGTTTCCGGGTGCCTAACCTTTGGGATTTCCACATCAGTAAGCAGTTATACAAGTTTAGCTAGCAGTAATTTGCATTCAGGCCTGGACATTTCTATCCTGAAAATGAACCATTGGCTAATGTTATTTCTTACAGGGAACCAGAAGGCAGGATGATGGAATGCAGTGCATGCAGTTCAGTAGGTGTGGCCTTCATTCCGAAGGACCATAGGCTTGCAGAAATAGCTGTAATGTAATTGACTTGGATGAGAACCAAATTTTACCAATAGGTTAAAAAAGCAGTTTAAATATGAGTAGGGTCCCTAAAAAGGACTAACTCAGGATAGGTCTGAGTGAGGACCCCAAGCGCATTGTCAAGCCTTTCAGAGAAAATGCAGGGTAGAAAGTTTTTTTCAGAATTGAAGTATTAGAACTGGTACAATTACAAGTTTAGTTTCCTTAAGGAAGAAGACAATAGTTAAAATAGTAAATATAGGGGACTTTCAGCAAAGATGGCAACCTGGTAGGAGTATGACTCATGTCCTCTCCACACAGCAGCTAAAAATTCACCTATTTTCCAGAAGAAGAAAAAAAACACCAAAGAAAAGCTGCAGACGCTGTACAGACAAAGCAGCAATCACGACAGCAAAGCATAGGTGTAAACGTCCAAGTTCAGAGCTACGCACAAGGCTCAGACTCAGGATTCTGGCTGTGGTGAAGGGGGTGGGACTCTGGGATGAACCAGCCATCCTAGGAATCGCAAAAGCAGTAGAGAACCCACCCAGGTTGACCTGAACACAGAACTGCGGGAGATTCTAGGCTCAGGTCAGAAGAGGTAAGAGTGCCCAGGTGTTTGAACAGGAGGCCCAGTGGGAAAATTATGCTGGGTGCTGCCATAACTGGAAAGCAGTGAGGGGAATCAATATATTACCCTGGAGCTGCAGGACCCACCCACCAGAAATCCCGTCCTTAGGCTTAAAGGGAAAAGAGAATCTCCGGGAGAGTAAAAGTGTTACTGCTACCCACTAGCACCACCTTGTGGGTGTAGGTAAAGCTGCAGCCTGATTGCCAATTATGTGTCAACAGCAAGGTAATCATTGCAGTTGGGAGGTAGGACACTGAGGGAAGGCTCTGCATCCCCACACAAACTACAAACCCATACACTGAACTTTTGGGGAGCAACAGAGGGCCCACATAAGAATTTCGACAAATCCAACCAGTAGTGACACCACAAAACTCAAGAAATCCCAGTGTCTAAACCAAGACCCAGGCTTACTCAGCACAAGTCAATACCCTACACAAGGCCATCACTGCAGGAAAACCTAATACACAGAAACAAACAAAATGTCAGAGAGAAGACATAGAGAAATATATGTGAAATGATGGGTCCAATCAAAAACCCAGGGGAAAATCTGAATGCAACAAATGTCTGCAAACCATGTGTGGATGAATTTACAGCAACAGTGATAAACACACATATGGAAATCAAGAAGATAAGAGACAGAAAAAGGGAGCAAAAAAGAGAAGAAATGAAGCAGCTCAAAACAGATGTCAAAGAAATAAAGAACACAGTAGCTGACCTAAAAAATTCAATAGAGGGACTCAAAAATAGGATGGATGTACCCTCCAACAGAATTGGTGAGCTAGAATATGGGGCATAGGAATGCACTCAGGCAGACCAGCAAAGAGATAAAAGAATGCAAAAGGAAATGAAGACAGCATCGAAGGCCTATGGGATAACATCAAAAGAAACAACATTCATATTACAGGAGTCCCAGGAAAAGAGAGGGAAAAGGGGGCAGAAACTGTATTTTAAGAAATAATAGCTGAGAAGTTCCTAGCCTGAAGAATAAAACAAGCCTCTAGATCCAGGAAGCTCAAGAGTCCCTAATAAAAGAAACCCAAGCAGACCTACACCAAGACACATTGTCACTAAAATGTCAAAAATACAAGATAAAGAAAAAAAATCTTAAAAGCATCCGGAGAAAAAAATGAGTCACATACAAAGGAGTCACCATGATTGTCAGCAGATTTCTCAAATGAAACTACAGGCCAAGAAGGAATGGCATGATATATTCAAGATCGAAAGAAAAGAATTTTCAACTTAGTATACTATACACTGCAAATTTATCATTCAGAACTGAAGGAATGATAAAAAATCTTTTCCAATAAGCAAAAGTTAAAGGAATTTATCACCACAAAACCAGTTTTAAAAAAAAATACCAAAAGATATTACATAAAACTTAAAAACCCCACTTAAAAACAGGTCTATTAGACCTATTCATCTAAGTTTGTTAAAGATATTAGTCTATAATTTTCTTTCTTGATGACATCTGTCAGCTTTTGTTATCAGTGTGATGTTGGCCTCATGGAGTGTTTGAGTATGTTCTATAATTCATTATGTTGGAAGAGTTTGGGTAGAATAGGTTTTAATTCTCTAAGTTTTAGTGAGACTCATTGAAAGAGCCATCTGGTCTTGGGCTTTTATTTTTAGGGAGACTTTTTATTATAGCTTCATTTTCTTTGCTTGTGATTATTTTGTGGTGCCTATTCAAGTACTTGGCATGTTATCTTATTTAAGATAAGCCTATGATGTAACTTTTATTATCCCCAATTTATAGATGAGAACATTGAAACTAAGAAATCTGCCTAAGCTTATATAGTATAAAAATGTCAGGTTCAAGGTTAAAATTTATCTTTTATGCCCAAATTAAGCACAAATTCTGTGCTTAATATTTTATCCTGTTTAGCTTTATTGTTATGGCTTCATCTGGAAAGGTAAAACTATCAAAAAATTTTTAATTTTACTTCCATCATGCTAAATTGTTTTCTTTTTATCTACCTTATTCTTCTTGACAACCCAATTTTTAACTTTTCTAGATTAAGGAATTGTGATTCAAGCTTACATTATGAATTTTAATATATTCCACTATATTCATTTTAAATATCAAACAAACAGTAAATATAAGAAAACACTTAAGAGGGTTTTCTTTGCATAGAGATAGTTAAAAGTACTAGCAAATTTTGTAAAGTTTATAGTAATGGGTGAGATTTATACCAAATAGAAGTAGAAAAGAGATTTTTGTGAGCTTTCAGAGGCAGAAGACCAGAAAATAATAAATTATTTACATTGACTACATTTACTTAACCAAGAAATTTAAGGCCTTCAATTGGTTCCCAGTTGGTATCTGGTTCTTCCTCTGGAACACGAGACTTTCTTCTGGATATATATTCACAGTTCATAATGTTCTTATTTTTCTACAGTAATTCACCTCTCAGTCTCCACACATTGCACACCACAAGCACCAGAGTTCTACTGTCTTTGACTACCTCATTAACACCTTCCTTCCCTTTGCAAACCCCCTCCCCCACTGTACCAGTCTTTTATACTTGTAAAAGTGTTTGAGATTTGTGTGTTCATCAGTTTCTTTATATTCCACATATAAATGAAACTATCCTGTACTTTTTTCTTTCACCTTATTCACTTAGCATAATCACCTCTAGTTCCATATAGTTTGTTGCAAACGGCACAAGTTCATCTTTGTTAACAGGTGCATTGAATTCCATTGAATACACACACACACACACACACACACACACACACACACACACACACACACATATTTCAATTTGATGTAGTCCTTTTCCACTGGACAATGGTGAAAAACACTTGCCAATTTGGTGGACAGGGTGTGTTGACATTTGTGTGAGGAATGGGAAACGTATACATATGAGTTTAATGTCTAAAAATATTTTTAATTTTTTTAAAAGACATCTCAGAGGTTATGTCATGAATAACTGTCCTCAGTATGTTTTCTTATTTAGGTATTACATCTAGTTCTTTGTTCCATTTTGAGTTAATTCTTATGTATGGTCCTAATGAGCAATCTAACTTTTTTTTTTTTCTTTCAGGTGGCTCTCCAAATTCCCATTACCATTTAATAGACAATTCAGTAGTCTACAGACTACTCAATAGGCAATAGATTACTTCTAAATAATCCCACTTGGTCATAATGTGTAATTTTTAATACACTGATAAATTCAATTTGCCAAGTTTTGTTGATAATTTTTGCATCTATATTCAGAGATATCAGTCTATAATTTTCTTTTTTGTGTGTGCTGTCCTTCCCTGATTTTGGAATCATTGGAATGTTAGCTTTGTAGAATATATTTGGAAATTTTCTCCTCTTTTACTCCCCTTTTGTGGAAGATATTAAGGAGTCTGGTTACTGGCTCTTCCTTGTACATTTGGTAGAATTTGCTAATGAAATCAGCCAGAAATGGGTTTTGTTTTTTTTGGGAGACTTTCAATTACTGCTTCAATTTCTGCCCTTATGATTGGTATGTTCAATTAACCTATGTATTCCTGGATGGTTACAGGAGTCCAGAAATTTGTCCATTTCTTCAAGATTGGTGAATTTGTGGCATAGAGGTGTTCATAGTCATCTCTTATGACCCTTTGTATTTCTCTAATATCTGTTGTAATCTGTTGGGAGCAGAAAGTAGAGCAAGGATGAAGGGGGAGTTGGCAGAATATCAAGGATACCAGGCCTGGAGCATCTAGCAAAGGCCACCGTGGGAAAGCACTAGAGCAGTGCTCATGTAACCATTCACTCCCCAAGACAAGATAGACACAGTTATGTGGTTAGAAAACAAAAGGCTGCATAAGCAAATCCAATGTAACTGTAAACTTGCTTGTGTAAGCTGCTTGAAGCCATTGCTTATAACATTTGCATGAACTCAATAAACAGGTGGAATGCCAGGGTATTCAGAGCTCTCAGTCCATGAGACTATTGGCCCCTGGACCCTACCTTTCTATCATTTCACTCTCAATCTCCGGTGGCACCTCTCTCCTCACCCCTGCTCCCAGGAGCAATCCTGGCAGTGCCCTATTACAGAGAAAAAAAGACTTTCCTGCAGTTACAGAAATAAACATTCATGAGAAAGAAGAATGCTTATTAACAGTTTTATAGTAAAAGAGAAAATTACATGTTTTGGTCCTGCTCACAAAATTTGCAATTTATTAGAGAATTACAGGTGTCGGTCAGTTTTTATAAAACTTTCCTAATTTGGTAAAGTAAAACAATAATGTTTAAGACTGAAGCTGTTTAAATGTGTTGCCTAATGGAGAGTATTACTTTTGAATAGGACTAGTTTATAGGTCACTTTACTTAAATGTATCACTTCAAAAAGAGAATTTTATATTTATCAAACAAAATATAAAGACCTAATTTTCCACTACTTCAATATATTTAGCCAAAGTTATGCCAATATTAATATTATACACCTTTATTATTTAAATAGTAATTAATTAAATATAAACAATATTCATGTGTTAGTTAATTTTAGACATAAATTCCTGCAGATGGCAAAGACTTTTAAAATAACCATGATTAAAGATTTGACTATATGACTAATAATTTAACCCGAAACTGTGTTTAATTTTGTGACATAACAGCATTTAGAACCATAACCAGAATGGCATGTACTCGATTAGAACATATTAGCTCTTACGTAATTTTAGAACATACATATTAATAATTATATTGCTATGTAGACATATACTGAGAAGGTGAAGCATCAGCCTGTATTTTGACAATGCTTCCCGTAAGATTGTATCATAACAAATGAGTATAATTTGCTTAATATTTCTCTTTTCACAGAGTGAGAGACTTCCTTCTAAGTGATATCTTAGGAGCTCTTTAAGATTTCCCATACTTTTTAAAACATTTTTATTTAAAATTTGATTTTAGGAAGGTTTGGGAAGTTTTGTCAAAGTGTAAATTTACTCAATTTCATTTGCCCATCTTCCCATTGGCTTTAATTTTATACGTTAACAATAACCTTAAATCTTAACTTACCAAAGAAACATTCCAGTCTTAATTACTGTAACCACACTAAAATGTTTTTTAAATACCTCTTCCATAAACATTTTTCTCACTTGCATAAACCTTCCTAATACATGCCAATTTCATTCTAGTTTTGTCTTTAATTCATTCTTGATTACTTCAATAAAGACAAATATTCTTTCCTTAGTACTTTCTTATTTAAAACAAAAACCCAGTCTTTATATTCCTTTTTATTTAGAAACATATCCATTCTCGTTTTTCTCCTACCTGCCTACTTACTATATGTACTTATTTTGTTGTTGTCCTCTAACATATGAAATGTTTAGTAGAAAATTAAGAGCACGGCAAAGTTTTTCAAGCAGTTTGTAACAAAGTACTACTTTGACCATTTTTTTTTCACATTCCAAAAGAAAGATTAGGTTCTCCTTCAAGGACAGATTTTCTTCCCCAGTTACTCCCTATCTTTGTAAAAATGTATCAAGGTTATTTTCCCTTCTCTTTGAATTCATACAGTCTAAGTTTGTCTCCTCTGTCAGTGCCAAGGTTTGAAGGCCATGTTTCAAAAGAATATCAGTCAGATAGTTTTGAGTTTAACTCACTGACTTTATGCTACATTGAGATTTTTCCCAAAGACTTTCAGATACAATATAGTGTTTCTAATTTCACTGTAATGCACAGACATAAAACATTTACCTATTATCTGTTGGTATTGAGGAAGTATTTTTCATTCTTACACACTAAATGCCAGAGTAACCAGAAAAATTCGATTTCAGGTGAAAGACAAACAGAAACTACAGCTAGGAAAAGAAACCATGCTAAGAGAAACAAGTCAAAAGAAAAAAGATAGATATCTGATGACCTGACTCATTGGTAGAATGTGAATAAACAAAACAAAAGAACAAATGAAATATAACCAACCCTGAAACATTTGTAACAGAACTCAGGTTACCAAAAGGGAATGGGGTGGGTGGGAGCAAATGGTGGCGGAGCCCACAGGACAATGAGGAAGAACACTTGGTGATTTGGTAGAGGGCAGAGTGTGTTGAAATATATCTAAGAAATGGGGAACCTATACATAGGAAATTATTTTAATATGTATAATAATTACTAAAATGCAAAATAAAGAAAAAATAAGTTCTAAAATAAGAGTATAAAAATAAAATTATATAAGAAAGATAAAAAATAAAAGAAACCAGTCTCTCCATTTATACACAGCTATGATATCTACCATAGAAATGCCTAAACCAGAAGTGGAACAATGCCATGCTAGAAAGTCAGAACAAGGTCCTCAGTATACATGCCAGGAGAACTTGGCTTTCATATGCTGTGACCTTCCAGAAACCATTTCTATAGCTAAGAATCTCCAGAAGCAGCAGAAGGTGTGGGTGGGAATTTCTTCAAAGTGAAAGCAGTCTCCAGAAGCTGCTGGATCTGTCCCAGCCTCACATTCTCCAGAATAGGCTGAACTCAAGTGGGGATAGTAGCTGGTATAAATGGAAGGTTTACAGGCTGAGGGTTGGGGCAATGCAAGGGGCTGGGGATTATAGGGAGGAGGGGAATGGGGTGGAGAAGCCAGTTCTGAAGGATTAATTGGCTGAGGCTGGTGAGTATGAGAGGAAGGGAGAGAGCAGCATCTGAAGGAGAAAGATTTGAGGACAGCAATGAGCAAGTCTCAGGCTTAGAACGGAGCTAAAAGAAAGTCTAAGGAAGGTCACCATTTTTATTGTGGTGACAGAAGTTATCCAAATTACACAAATGGAGGGATCTAGGTGCCATTCGGGGCCCACAGTGACCCATATTTCAGAAAAAGATGAGGCATTTGGGGCACAAGTCCTGAGATAGCCCCAAACTGTCCAAATTGCTTAAAAGGCACACGAGAGGCAAGTCTCTTAGTACACAGATTGCTTTGATCCCAGAGTGGGTGAGTGATGAGTTGGCATTCTGGAGGTAAAAACAAAGGAAGAGCATCTCCTTACTTTGATTTTCCCTCTGTGAGAAAGTGAAGAGGCAGAGAGAAGCCATCCCTCATCTCTAATCCTCTCAAACAGGTTAAAAACCATGACTCCTCAACTCCACCATGGGGATTTTCCAGTGCAATGGTCACAGTGACCAGGTGAGGCCTATGTCCTGGAACCGCTGAGGAGTGGTCAGAGAGAGAATCCTGATCCGAACACTCACCGGGTTTTTGATATGTTGGATGTGGGGCAACAGCAAAGAAACCGTCTGGGAATTGGCTGCTCTTCAATCCAGCGCTTTCCTGGGTTTTGGCACCAAAATTCTATGTTCCCCCATAGCAGTGGGTAGTGGACCTTAGGGAGTTTCCCAGTCCGGAAAGCATGGGAAAAATGGCATGGAGACACTCTGAGTGTCCAAAAGATTTATTGGAATCTTACAGTGGACTGATGCACTAAAGAAATGAACCAGCCTTGGGGAAGGGGCTATCAGGGATTTTACAGGAGAAGGCCACCCTCTTATTGTTGTGACAGGGGTGGCTATCTTTGGTATTTGGGAGTAAAGTAAGTCATGCTCTCTGGTTATCTGTGGCAGGAGGCAATGAGGGCACAGAAGGCAAGGGGAGCTGTCCTTAGCTCTAAGTCTGCAAGATTTAAGGCACAGGTGCCATTGCAATTCGCTCAAGAGTTACAATATGTTATCTGGGGCAGCCAAGAGGAAGAGTCTGTTGAGGATTCCATTAAAATGTTATTGTAAGACATTAGTCAAAATAATATAATGAGGGTCCAAGGACATTGTCAGGAAGTATTGAGACAAGGACCTGTTGATAATCCCATTAGAGTGTAACTCACAGAATGTCCTTGTCATGACCAGGTATTGGAATGTTATGTAAGGGAACTTAACAAGACTTTTAGATGGGTTTCTTTACAAAATGGTATTACTTATGCTTTCCTGGAAGCCTTTGTCCTATCAGTAAATTTCTTTTGGATTTATCATTAGGTTAAAATACACACTAGTTGGGTTAATCATTTTAGACTTGGACTTCTAACTTGAAAAAACTGAGCGCTTTCAATTTAAGTTTGACTTATGGGCACTTGTATAAAAACACTAAGTTGAAAAATAACATAAAGAGGGTATGTTGGCTAGCCTTAGGGAATCAAAGTATATGACCTGGCTTTAAATATTTCTGTTTTGCTGGGATAATAAGAACAAAGTGATATAAAGTTATAATGGTCATCAGATGATTTGAACTTCCAAAACCCATGGATGTAAAGAAAAATATTTTATATCAAAAGTTTAGAAAGAAAATCAGTCTCTCAAGTCTTATCTTACCTGCATGAGATAAGGAACTGAAGAAGAAGGAAAAAAAAAAAAATATATATATATATATATATATATATATATAGGGAAAGTGAACTGGTTTAAAATTTGAGCACCTGTAATGGTTTATTCCACTGTAATTTATTCTAATTGCTATTTTTATAATAAATATTTATATAAAATCAAACTTTGTGTTCTCTCATCTGCCTAAAGATCGAAATGTGTCCTTATACTGTGATCAATTTTGATAACAAATTGTAAGTTATTCAGAAAATCTACCTACAAGTTTGTGCCTCAGAGTAAGTTATCTCTATCAGGCCGCTACTAAAAACTAAGGTAAGGACTGTGGTTCGATCAGAATTATGTCTTTAGAAAAATGGGTAGTTAAATATTACTTATTACTGTGATTTAAGACTTAACTTCCCAAACCTCTCTAAAATTTAAATACTGAATGGAAAGATTTTTACAGAAAAATATAGGCAGTCTTAGAGAGCTCCTAAGATATCCTCTACAAAGAAATTATTTTCTCTTTGTGAAAGATATATTAAACAAATTAGGCTCATTTGGTAATGTGAAATCTTTTGAGAAACATTGTCAAAATAAAAAGTAATATTTAACCATCTTAGCATGTATTTGCATAAAAGTCTAGTAATTAATGTGTGTTATAAAAGTTATATGAAAGTCCTAGAAATTCTAGTATGTTTGGTTACTATTCTATTCACTATTTTAAAGCATTATATACTACAAAATCAAGCAAACTTTGTCAATTGTATTATAACCAAATCTTTAACGTGGTCATTTTAAAGCCTTACTACCTACAGAAACTATTGTTGTCTGATGCTTTCATATGCAATTCAAAGAAATTCATGAAAAGGACTTTAACAAGTTTATCTCATAAAACAAAACTGGGTCAGAAATTATGTAAAACTAGATTCATAAAACGACAATTAAAGACCAGAATCAAGAATTAAATGAGGCATGCCCTGGTGGAGCAGTGGTTGGGTCAATTGCACCCAAAGGAACAAACCACACGTCCTTGGCTTTGAATCCTGGGTCCAGTAGGTGGTGACCAGTGTTAACAACCAAATAAAATTAAGATGCTGCTTCTTCTGCTCTCCTCCTGCTTGCCTGCCTATTTGCCTTCATTCCTGCCTGCACCTTTCCTTTAAAAACTTATTTTTTTTAAATAATAAAATCGAGTTAAATTTTAAGAAACAATTAAATGGGACAGAGTGAACTAGTGAAAATGAGTGCTTCTATGATTTGTTAACTTAAAACATTATAGATTTTTATAATTTACTAAATTAAGAAATTCTTTTTTCTTTTTTAAACTGCAGCCTTCCCTGTAAGCCATACTGGCCCCAGGCTACTAATGATCAGGAAGGTAGACCCCCTCTTCCCAAAGTTACTACTCCAGCCTCCCTGAGGACCCCTGCAAGTCTGCTGGAACCTGCTGTGTGGCACACACAGCTACTCTTGGTAATCTCTATGACTTTTTAAAACTTGTTAGTATCTTATTGCAGTAACTGCTTTACAAATTATAATAAACTCGTATTGTAGGTTTCCCATATGTGCAGTTTCCCCATTCCTCAGATACATGTCGACACGCCCTGCCCTCCACCAAATCACTGTGTTCTTCACCATTGTCTAGTGGGCTCCACCACCGATTGCTCCCTCACCCCATCCCATTCCCAATTGGTAACCTCAGTTGTATTGAAAGTGTCCAAAGGTTAGTTTGGTTTCATCTGTTCCTTTGTTTTGTCTATTCACATTCCACCTATGAGTGAGGTCATCTGGTTTCTATCTTTCTTCTCTTGACTTATTTCACTTAGCATCATCCCCTCTAGATCCAGCCATGTTGATTCAAATGACAGGAATTTCATCTCTTCTCAGGGCTGTGTAGTATTCCACTGTGCGTATGTATCACATCTTCTTTAGCCATTCATCTGATGTTGGGCATTTAGGTAGTTTCTAATTCTTAGATATTGTGAATAGAGCTGCAATAAATATAGATGTGCCTAAATCTCTGCAAGTTAATGTTTTTGTATCTATTGGGTAGATGCCCAAAAGTGGGATGGCAGCATCATATAGGATTTCCATATTCAATTTTTTGAGGAATCTCCACACTGTTTTCCATAGGGGTTGCTCTAATTTGCACTCCCACCTATAGTGTTCCCTTTTCTCCACATCCTTTTCAATATTTGTTGCTTCCAGCTTTTGGATAGTAGCCAGTTTCTCAGGTGTAACCACTCATCTTGATTTGCATTTTCTTGGTAGCCAGAAAGTGGGAACATCTTTTAATGTGCCTATTGGCCATCTGTATATCCTTCTCAGAAAAGTGAATCTCCAATTTCTCTTCCAAATTTTTTATTGGATTGCCTGTTTTTCTGTTATTGAGTTTTATGAGTTCTTTATATATTTTGGATATTAAGCCCTTATCAGAAATATGGAATGCAAATATCTTCTCCCAGTCCATAAGTTGTCTTTTTGTTTGGGTGACTTCTTTTCTTTCACTGTGAAGAAACTTGCTTTGATGTAGCCCCAACTGTTTATTTTTGTTTTTGCTCCCCCTGAAGCTGAAGTTGAGTGCCCAAGACCTCTCTAAGGTTAATGTCATGGAATATCTTTCCTATGTTGTCCTCCAAGAATTTTATGATTTCTGGTCTTATGTCCAAGTCTCTAATTCACTTTGAGTATTTAACTCTGACATTTGCAAATTTTTGATACAAAAAAGTTATTTTTGAAGCTCTTAATAAAATAAATGTGTGATTATTGAAATGAGTGATATTTTTGACACATTTATTATAGTAATTCAAAAATAGCTACTCTAACCATCTCGGTTTACATAGGAGGTTTATTTCTGAAATACTGAAGGTTCCAATAAAAAAGCCCATAATAACCAAGATACAGCAGAAAGGATAAAAAGGGAGAGAAGGGTTCTTGAGACAGGGACAAAGAAGGCTCAGATTTTTGATTGCTGTCATTGCCTGCAGCTTTACAATTCTATCTTACTCAGGTGTCAACTGTAAAGACTCTGACATCAGTGAGTAAACAGGATGAAGACCCTTACTAACACTGTGGCAAAGCCAGTCATTTGAGCAAACAGTGCCCTCAAACAAGAAACCCACATGGGCAAAAAGGAAGGACATTAGAAAGGAATGGTCCCATCTCCAGAGTGAGAGACCATCCTTCCACCATCTAGCCTGTACAACAAAGAATGATGTAGGGAAAATTGAACGAACAAAAATTCTGCCCAGATACTTAGTTTAAAAGGGACGATTCTTAACTGTGTTTTATTTAGTTAATGAATGCTGGTGCAGGGACCCTGATTAAATGGACTGTAACTGAAGCTAAATTTGCCTCTAATCTGTCTCAAGTTTCTTCAAGGCTTGGAAACTATGGTCTAAGCCATTGCAGATGTACAGGGAAAAAAATTTAATGACAGCGGTCTAGTAAAACTGCCATAATCTTTATGTGACACACATCTTTAAACAAGGTCATTATAAAGATCTTGACCAACTTTAGAAAACTGAGAGCATTGCAAGCTGTGTACACTTATCCATAGTGAAGCCTTGTATTCCAGGCAGAGAACCAGAGACCTGTGATTTAATCAAAGACCTTAAACTCCTCTTCAAAGGAATCTCTTTGGGTAAGCAAATGTAGTGAATGTAAATAATTTTTTATTTGTTAGTTTTCTGGTCCTCTACTTCTGAAAACTCGTTTTCACCAGAAAAGTCTCTATTCTGCCCCTGTTTGGTATAAATATCACCAATTATTATGAAACACTTTCCAAAATTTATCTCTTTCATATTAATTATAGTGCTTGTTATGGGCATTCTAATTTATTCTTTTTCATATCATGTTCATCGCTCTTCTGTTCAAGGAACCTGTCTGAGAGTCACATCTACACTCCACAAAGACAACCAACATAAGGTAATTTAAGCCTAGATGCTGCTGCGTCTCTATTTTATAACAGGGACAACATAGAAACCTATTCCATTCCTTATATGGGAACAGTTCCACAGCCATGTTCAGCATGGAAGCAGTTACAGAAGTTGAATCTTCACCCCTTTGCACCTGACAGATTTTAAGGACTGCTATATGGTTGAGGGAAAACGTACAGGGCCTGAATGCAGCATTGTCTAGGGTTCTTGTTTACATCAAGAACTTTTAGAGCAACAAAAGACTTGGAGGACTTAGAATGCTCTGCATCATACCCAAAAGGCCACTTCGTTAGCACTAGAAGCCAAAATCCACCTCATTAACCTGCTGGAAAGATTCACGTAAGACCTTCATCAACCTAATGTTTTCCCCAAGACAACAAGGTGCTGGGACCACCAGAATGCCAGAGGCCACTTCACAGACCTGGAGAACGTCCTGGAAAATTCCCTGTCCTGCTTCTTCTTTTGAACTTCCTTGCAGCTGTATGACACCTATTATCTTGCTATTTACAGACACAAGACAGGTAGTCCACAAAAAATCCCCCTCCCAAGGGTATAGATCTGACCACTGCCAGCTGGGAGTGCAGCTTTATCTGTCCATGGAACATCTACTCCCATGTTCTCACTTTTTTTCTCCCCCAAATTTTCCCAATAAACTTATAAAACTGCATCTCTTTAACATCTCAAGAAATCATTCTTGAACCATTCACTACCAAACCCCAGCAGCCCCACATCACAACCATAGCAGGAGGAGTCTACAATGTGCCAGGACCTCCCAACCATGCCCCAAACCCACCATCTCCACCCACACACTCGAAGAAGTGACTCAAGAAAGTTCACATCATTCTTAGTACACATGCCATGAAAGACGGGCAGGCTATACTTTTGAATGTTAATTTCCCTGCCTTTTCTCTTCCCTTTTGAATGACAGCACTGACACCTACCCACTGCCATTGACCACTTTTATTCACTTTGCTTTGGGTCCCTGGAGAGAAAGAAAATAATCCAGGTGTGCCCTGCTTGAAAAGTGGTTTGTCCAACTGCCTCCAGCCAAGCAGTTTACATACATCGCAAGGCCCCAGGTTCAAGTCCCAGGCCAGAATAACCAAGAAGTGCAACTAAATAAAAATAAATAAATAAAATGTTTCTTCCCCCATCTCTGCCTGCCTGCCTGCCTACTTGCCTTCATTCCTACCTGCTCATTTCCTTTAAAAAAAAAAAAAAAAAAAAAAAAAAAAAAAAAAAAAAAAAAAAAAAAAAAAAAAAAAAAAAACAAGAAAGAAAGAAAATATCCAACTGAGCTGGGATTTTCAAGACTGCCAATGGCTTTTTGTGTCTTGTTAGAGTACGTGATCAGATCAGAAGTCTGGGGGCGAGGAGAACAACTGGCCAGTGAGCTTGTGACAAACTGCACACCGGACCAACAGTCTGGTATTTTGATGTCAACTAGTCAACTGAGAACCTAAAAATAATAAAAGAATACCTGGCCCATGACCTTGTGAAACTTGTAATATTGTTACATTTTGTGATTTTATGCTTATTATAAAAAGAAGACAAACATCTCGAGGTCATTGTGACAATATCTTGTGACTCAAAATAATAGAACTTGCTCTCAAACACATCCTGCTGACAGCAAAACTTACAAATACCTCTCGCCTCTGTAATGCAGAATGTTTGAACCCTTTGTTAAGCACAACCTGTGATTGACCAAGTGCAGTGGGCACCTGCGGAGGGGGCGCTGACCAGCACATTACTTACCACTGGGGGGCGCTGGACCCAAAAGTGTAAATTTGAAGCACTAAGCCTGCACCTGTCCTCAGAGGCCAGACAGCTCAGGTATCTGACCTCCTCAAACCTGACACCACTGGGCATTCGCCAGTGCACTCTGGGGTGGTTGGGGTGGTCCTTGCCCTGAATAATGATAGTGGGGACAGAAGATAGGCAAATGAGTAGCTCTGTAAGTCAGTAAAACACCAGCAGAATGGTCACCTGTGATGAAACCTGCCCTCTTTTTGAAACTTGCTATCATTTTAACTGCAATAAACTCTGCTTATGCCTGTCTGTGGTTCTCGACTGAGTTATTTCTCTGGGGGAAATGACAACCAACAAACTTGGTTGTAGTTTGATTTTTTAAACCCTGGTGTCACAATTTAGAGCCATTTGTCCAAGGTGAGCGTCTCCACTACCACCACCCCTTCTCTTTGTTGTGATTATTGTAGAGGAAGGAAGGAAAGGAAGAAGAAGCACTTTTATTTATATGTCTATTTAATTTTGGTCACTGCCGCTAGTCATGGTCCTCGAACACCTGTCTTTAGCTTTATGTGGTCTATACCCCAGTCACTGCCGTAGCACCTGAGCCACCAGGTCCATCTGTGTTTAGTGATGTGACTGAATCACTGGGGATCATACTCCCTGGACCAAAAGAAATCTGGGCAGGCATTTCCTACTGGAGCAGCCATTAAGGCAATGACCTCAAAAGCAGCAAGCCAAATACCAGTAAAATCAAGTCTCAGAAAGGGGAGGAGGAGAAGCATCCAGTGTGAATAACCAAATAAAAATAAAATGCATCTTCCTCCTCTCTTCCTGCCTGCCCGCCTACTCACCTTCATGCCTGCCTGTACCTTCCTTTAAGAAAAAAAGCAAAGAAATCTGTGCAGGTTGAAGTCAAAACATAGCTCCAGGTTTTATTAAAATGCCATACAGGGATGTGCTGATTGGAAAGAACAAGCCCCTTTCTCCATCTTCCTAGTGAGAAAATAATTTTAAAAAAGGAACTTTCAGGAACATATCCTGATTTCCCACAGAGGCACAAAAATCTAAACCTCCCTGTACTTGCCTCTCTTGACCCCTAGTAATTTCTGGATCCCCTGGACAGAAAGCTTGATAAATGTTGCAGTATCTTTTATGACATAGGTGATACAGGAACAGCATAACAAAATCTATAAGGCAGTATGAAAAGGTATGAATAGAAAACTAACTCGCAAAACCTGAGACTTGTAAGAGCAAGTACCCCACCTTAGTAACTTGGGTCTAGGACACACCCCTAAATACTCAGGCCATTGTTAATCCAGGGAAGTTGCACATGCCCTTGAGAGGAGAAACCCCTACCCCTCCTATATGTTCAAGAATCCATCTTCCCTGAGCAAGAGGCAGGCGGCACAGGTCATACATACACGTGTGCTTTCCTTTAATGTCACTTTTCCTGGCCTGCAGGGCAGTTAAACTCATTGCTTCAGCTTTTAGTAAACTTGCAGTGTGATCCTGACCAAACAGCACCCTCCACAAATTCTTTCTGGACAGAACCAGTCTCGCTCACCCTTCCCCACATCTTCCTTCCCTGGAGAGAAACCCACTGCTAGGTCAAAAGCACTAACATTACCAGAGAGCTTTCTGCATATTAATAAGGCTATTGGATAAGGCCCACTGAAATGTGGGAATAAATTAACCTGACATGAACTCCCTTCCCTTCCCCTCTGCACTCTCCTCTGGACTCCTCTGGACCCACCTATTGGAATGGAAGGAAACCCAGAGGGTTGATCCAAAATAGTACACAGGGTCCCTGCTCCAACAGAAATAAGATGCAAGGGTCAGGCTGAGTTGGTCTTTCAAGCCAAGTGGGGAAGAAAGAGAGATGCTTGTGGATAAGAAGAGGCCTGTTCCAGGGTCACCTTTTCATGGACTTCCCTGACTGGGGGGATAGAGGAGCCACTGTGGGCATGGAGTGGGGACCAAACCTAGACCATTATTCCAGCCACTGTGTGAGTACCTCTCTTTAAAGAGGGGTCCAGCAGCAAAATGGCCAAGAAAGAATTCTTAAATGTTTTAAATCACTGTTACCCAGTAAGTTTATTAGAGACAGAGAGAAAAGAGCAGACTTGTGAGCCAGCAGAGAGTTGTTCTTGCTGATAGAAAATGAAAACAAAGGGAGAGGGTCCTGTGGGCATGCAGAGAATTGCAGTTGAGCTGTTGTGCTGAGAGATAGTCAGATACAAACCCTAGTCTGGCCTGAGAAAGGGAACTTGGGGGCAGACTACTTAACTATTGATAAGAAAGGAATGTTTTAATCATCAAGGACTGAAAAAAAGTCACTATTAGGGGTCTCCAGTAACACAAAAACAGGCAGAGATAGGTCATCCTGAGAAACTTCAGGAATCTGAAAAAGGTATGGCCTTTCGTTTTCTGGGAGGTTTGTCCTGTGTGTTCACATGTTGACTTGAAATGCTTAGAAGATTATAGAAATGCAACATTCCATTCAAAACTTTCCCTCAACACCCTTAGGACAGATCCTGTGAGGTTCCCTCCCTCAGGACAGATTTGTGTGGTCTTTTCTCTTAAAAAAGAAAATATGAAATATCACCTCACACGAGTTAGAATGACTACTTAAAGAAATAAGAAGACATGGCACACCCTGGTGGAAAACAGTTATGTCAGTTGCCTCCCAAGGACACAGACCTCAGCCCAGGTTCAAGTCCTGGGTCCAGGAGGGAAACAACCACTGTGAACAACTAAATAGAAATAAAGTGCTTCTTCCTCTTCTCTCCTCCTACCTGCCTACCTACAGGAATGAACCTTCCTTTAAAAAACAAGGACAAAACAACAAAAAAAAAGACACAAGAAAAATGTGTTGACATGCCCTGGTGGAGCAGCAGTTAGATCATTCAACTCCAAAGGAGCCACATGCCCCTGGATTTGAGTCACAGGCTCAGAGGTAAACCAGTGTAAACAGTTAAATAAAAATAGGATATACCTCTTCCTCCCTGCCTGCCTTCTTGCCTTCATTCTGCCTACATCTTTCCTTTAGAACAAAGAAAGGAAGAAAGAAAGAAAGAAGAAAATGAGTGCTGAAGAGAATGTGGAGAAAATGGGAAATTTGAATGTTAAGGGAAGGGACATGCCGTGGTGACCTAGCAATCTAGTAAACCCTAGATGCACTCCACATGCAGCCCCAGATGCTGGGGTCAAGACCTGGGACTGGGGGAAAAATTAATAAAATTAAGTATTTGACTTCTGCTCAAGATGGCAACCTGGTAGAACAAGACTCATGTCTTTCCCACAGAGTAACTAGGAATTCAGTTATTTTCCAGCAACAGACTTGGACATGATATTCCAGCCACAGTGGAGGAGCTAGAACTTAGAGAATATCCAGCCCTCCCAGGAATCATGAAAGTAATGAACAGCCTACCCAATGGGACGGGGACATGGAGCCAGGGAAGAGGGTCTAGGCACAGGGAAAAAGGCGGACCACTGCCCTGTTGATTTCAACAGGAGGTCTGGCAAGAAAATTACACTGGACGCCACCATAACCAGAAGGCAGCAAAGGAAATCACCTATTGCCACCCCCTCCAACCATATTACCCCAGATTGAGAGGACCCACTCACCAAAAATCCCATCCTTAGGTTTAAAGGAAGAAATCTTCCAAAGGGAAAGAATCAACAATACCAAGTATTGCCACCTTGTCAGTGGAGGTGAAACTACAGCCTTACTTCTGATTGTGGGCCAACAGCAAGATGGTCATTGCAGTTGGGAGCTGGGATGCTGGGGAAATGAACTGCATCCTACACACAAGTTTCAATCACATAGACTGAACTTTCAGGCAGCAACAGAGGGTCACATAAGAACTTCAACAAATCCAACCAATGGTGACACCACAAAACTCAAGAAATCCCAGTGTCCAAACCAAGATCCAGGCTTACTTGGCACAAATCGATAATCTACGGAAGGTCATAACTACAGGGAAACCTAATCCACAAAAATATAAGCAGAATGCCAAACAGAGCAAAGGCACAGAGAAATATGCATTAAATGATGGATCCAATCAAAAACACAGGAGAAAATCTGAACACAACAGATGTCTGCAAACTACCTGAGGATGAATGTAAGGCAACAGTAATAAACAGTCATAGAATCAAGAAAACAATAGAGGAAGAAAAAGATAACAACAAAAAAAGAGAGAGAAGAAATGAAGTAGCTCTAAACAGATGTCAACGAAAGAAAGGACACAATAGCTGACCTAAAGAATTCAACAGAGGGCCTCAAGGATAGAATTAATGAAGCCTCCAATAGACTCAATGAGCTAAAAGATAGGGCAGAGGAATGCACACAAGAAAACCAGCAAAGATAAAAGAATGCAGAGAAATGAAAATAGCATTTGAGACCTAAGGGATAACACCAAAAGAAGTAATATTTTCATTATAGGGGTCCCAGAAGGAGAAGAGAAAGAAAAGGCAGCAGAAAATGTATTTAAAGAAATAACAGCTGAAAACTTCCCCACCCTGAAGAATGAAGCGAGCATCCAGACACGGTACTCAAAGAGTCCCTAATAAAAGAAACCCAAGCAGACCGACACCTAGCACATTGTCATCAAAATGTCAAAACACAAGACAAAGAATCTTAAAAGCATCCAGAGAAAAATGAGTCACATGCAAAAGAGTCCCCATAAGATTGTCAGTAGATTTCTCAACTGAAACTCAACAGGCCCAGGAGGAAATGGCATGATATATTCGAAAGAATGAAAGAAAAGGATTTTCAACCTAGGATACTATATGTGAGATCATCATTCAGAACTGAAGGAATGATTAAAAAAACCTTTTCCAATAAGTAAAATGAAGAAATTCATCCCCACAAAACCAGTTCTATAAAAAGTATTAAAAGATGCTATATAAAGTGTAAAGCAAGCTCACTAAAAAACAGGTCTATTAGACCTATTCATCTATATTCACTAGAGATATCAGTCTGTAATTTTCTTTCTTGGTGATATCTCTGTCAGCTTTTTGTATCAGTGTGATGTTGGCCTCATGGAGAGTGTTTGGGAGTGCTCCCTGTTCTTCCATATTATGGAAGAGCTTGAGAAGATGGGTATTGGTTCATCTCTGAAGTTTTGGTGAATATCATTGGAAAAGCCATCTGGTCCTGGGCTTTTATTTTTGGGAAAACTTTTGATTTCCTCTGCAATTTTATTGCTTGCAATTGTTCTGTGGGTCCTAGTGAAGAATTTGGCATATATTATCTTATTTGAGATAGACCTATGATATCGATTTTATTATTCCCATTTTATACATGAGAAAACCAAAGCTAAGAAATCTATATACTATATATAAGCTAAGCTTATATATAGTATATAAGTATCAGAGCCAAGGTTCAAATTTACCTCTTATGACCAAGTCCTGTGTGCTTAATATTTCTTCCTGTTTAGTTTTGTTGTTATTGATATTATTTTCTTTGGAAAGATAACATTATCCAAAAGTTTTTCTTGCATATCCAAAATAGTTTATTTGGAAATTCGAAGTGGGCTGATTCAGTAAAGGAGTAAGCCAGCCCTGGGGAAGAGTTACTATTTTATAGGGGGTTGGGGGTAGTTGCATCTTGGAGGCAGGATGGACTCTCAGACTCTGGGCAGGCACTGCTGCCATTCACTCAGAGCCTGGAAATAAAGAGTCTGTTTAGACATTCAGAAGAGGTTAATACAGACATTAGTTAAAACAATGAGAACTGTTATCAGAAGAGACTGAGAAAGTGCCTAGGACCTGCCTCTGCAGCTGCCAGGAAACACTGAGACAAAGATCAATGGAAAAATCCTGCCCAAATGCCACACACAAAATGGCATCATCCATGCCTTTCTGGGAAGCTCTTATCCTATCATTCCTCCCTTTATCTCTTGGGAACATGATTGGAGGTCTTCTCAGTGATTTATTACTTCCCACTGACATATTGGGGTGGGGATAGAGCTGTCCCTTATATTGAAATGAGGTGTCCCCTGTGAGGGGCTGATAGGACAAGGTTGAATTTTGTAAAAGAAATATTTTCCCCAGGATTTGGTTAGTTTTACCTTGTATGCAGCTGCTTAAGACAGCAGGGGGCAATGAACAGATTTTAACATAGCAGGGAATTGAGAATCCCAATTTCTCCTGGGCTGGCTTGATGAAGATGAACATCTGTAAGAAAAGGGCTAGAGATACACTGATGAATAATGATGTGGATACTTTCAGGAGTCAGTGAGTATGAGAGAAGTATTAGAAACATGAGTGTGAATTGTCATAGTTGCCAGATACTCAAATGCCAGAACAATTCAGCACATAGTTCAGTTAACAAACAGAAAACGAAGATTTACAACTGATTAAGAGCATTAAAATTTGATATTCACAAAAAATGTATTACTGAGACATTCATTTTCTCTCCTTTATTCCAATTTTACCAATTGCAGAGTGTTAGTGATTTTGGCCTGCTATTTGTATAAACACAGTAAGAATAATTATATAGATTTTTTTTGCTTTGCTGGAATTTTGTAGGAGGACAGGAGATTGTGACTTAATAGTGGTGGGAGTTTTTGGGTCGCTCAAAGAACCCACTGCAGAGTTAGGCGAGTGAGCAGGCAGAGGTTTAATCAGAGGGTAAAGGGATGGAGCTGACCAAGGGAGGTCCAGACTCCGTGGGTTCAGGGTTGTTTCACATACCAGACAGCGCAGTGAATAAGCAAGTTGGGGGTCCATTAGTGGGGAGCAGAGAGAGACGATGGCACCAGCCAAGGGAAGCTGAACCCCATTAGTGGGAAACAGAGGGATAGAGAAGATGGAGCCAGCCAGGAGGCTAAGACCCCATTAGTGGGGAGGCTGACTTGAGGCCTTGCCAGTGACCTGAGTTTTTAAGGGAAAATCCCACATGGTGAGGAAGGGGAGTGGAGAGAGGAAGTCTGCAGACCAGGTTTCAGTTCCTGACTGGCCAAGGTGACATTGTCCTTCGAAGTTATTGGTGGTCTTCTTCAACTGATGTCATTCTTTTGTTTCTTGGTGATGGGTCTGTGCTGGTCACATCCTACATGTCCCACATGTCAAACTTGTCCATCAGCTTTCCTTATTGATCCGGATGCATCCACAACTGGGTGCTGGTGCCAGAGACAATTCACTGTCCTGATAGCTGAACTTTAACCCCTGGTCTAAGGCTTGCTCTTGTGGGGGTCCTGACAATAGTCATTCAGGACTTAGGAGTTATGTTAAGGTCTTCAGACCTCATCATGAAGAACCCTGTAAGACACAGTGCTGAGCATCTGTTTGCTCCAGGAGGTCAATCTCTGTTCCTAGAAAGCTGTCCGTTATTTCTCAAATATGACATTTCAGTGATGACCTTGGCAAATAACCTTATTTTTAATAATGCCCTATTACAGAGGGAAAAGATCTTACTTTGGTTATGCCGGTCAGTGTTCTGCCATCAGAAATAAGAATGCTTATTAACAGTTCTACAGGAAGAGACAAAAGTACGTCTCAGTACTGCTCACAAAATTTGCATTTTATCAGAGAATTGCAGATGTTAATCAGTTTGCATACCAACTTTCTTAATTTAATAAAGTAAAACAATAATGTTTAAGGCTGATGCCACTTAGACGTGTTGCTTAAGAGTAATAGCATTATTATGTTGGATAATGGAGGCTGTTACCTTTGAAGAGGACTAGTTCATAGGCCTCTTAAAGGTGTCACTTCAAAAAGAGAAAATGATATTTATCCAACAAAGATTTAGGGTTTTTTTTATTACTTCAATATATTTTAACCAAAGTTACTCCAATATTAATACTGTCCACCTCTATTACTTAAATAGAAATTAATTCAGTATAAACAACATTCTTGTGATTCATTTTAGACATTAATTGATATCATTTCCAACGAGGAATGTTAAGTTTTCCAGATTCTAATCTGATTAGCTTTCTTTGTTAATAAAATTGAAATGTCCACCTGTATATCTAAGTTTTAGAAGAGGGTACATTCATTATATTAATGTATTTATTTATTTATTTATTTATATAAGCTCTTGAAAGAGGATTCAGATGTTCTCTCTTATACCTAAAGCTTATTTCCTGTATCAAGTCATATTTAATGATGCAGGTGAGTGTGAGCTGAGACTTCTCAATGAGACACTGGGTCCATCCAGAAAGAATTCATGGAGGGAGTCTTTTGGTCAGGATCAGAGAGAAAGTTTATTAAAAGCAGAAACATTCAAGTTCAAGTTCCCTGCAGATCAGGAAATTTACATCACGGAATGCACACATGCGTGAAACCACAGGTGTTGCCTGCACCTCACATTGGCAAGATGGATTCTCGTACGTATCTGAGGGGTGAGGACTTCTCGTTTGTGTGTCCGGGTCACTGGTGTAAATCTCTAGGGGTGTATCCCAGGCCCAAGATGCTAAGGTGGGGTCCTTGTTCTCTGGGATCCTTGTTCTTAGAAGTCTTGGGTTTTGCCAATTTAGTTAATTTTCTGCTCATACATCTGTATACTGCCCTGCAGATTTTTAAGTTATGCTATCCCCCCACCATTTAATATTAACTTCTGCTGTTTAAATTCAGTTTTTTCAAAAGTTTTATATTTTATTTACCCAATTCAACTTTATGATTAACCTATGCCTTAAAGTGTTAAAAAAAAATTTTCTATGAATTTCCCTGAGCATGAGACACAATAACAGAAATGTTAAAAAGAATAATAGTTTCTGCAGTTGGCAAAGACTTCTAAAATAACCATCTTTAAAAATCTAACTATAATATAACTAATAATTTTAACCTAAAATGTTGTTTAATTCTGTGACATAACAACATTTTAGAATCATTACCAGAATACTCTATCAGACTATATTAGATGTTAGGAATTTCATGTAACTTCAGAACATACATATTAATTATTACATTTCCGTATAAATATACAGAGAAGGCCAAGCATTAACCTGTATTTTGACAATGTGTCCCATAAGATTGCATTATAGCAAATGAGTACAATTTGTTTAATATTTCTCCTTTCAGAGTGAGATATGGGATAGCATATGGGATATTCTAAGAGCTATTTAAGATTTTCCATATTTTAAAAACATTTTTATTAGAATTTGATTTTGAGAAATTTTGCCAAAGTATAAATTTACTTGTTTTATTTGGCTATTTTCTATTGGCTTTAATTTTATACAATAAGAAGAATATTTAACCCTTAAACCTTACTTTTCTAAAGAAACTTATTCCATTCTTAATTGCTATAACCACACTAAGGTATCTCTTTAAATAGCTGCTCCAAAGACATTTTCCACTGGTATAAACATTCCTACTACATGCCAAATTTATTCTAGTTTTGCCTTTAATTCACTATTGATTCCTTTGTTCACTAAAGACAAAATTTCTTCTAATACTTTCTTACTAAAACAAAAACCCAGTCTTTTATTATTCTGTTTAGAAAAACATTTATTTACTTTTCCAAACACCTAACTGAAGCTTATCTAGTTTGCATACTAATAAGGCTTCTATTCCCCTCTGAGAGAGGGAGGGAGAGAGGGGGCAGGGAGATCTATTTTCCTTCTTAAACCACTTGTAGGACTTAACTGCTGTTTAACTTCAAATTGTAAAAGCAGCAAACAGACTAGAAACAGCCTGCAGAATTTACAGCAGGTGGGGACAGGTAGAGATACCAGAGAGAGAAAAAGAAGAGTAAAAAACTTTATGGTAAACAGAGCTGAGTAGGGGATGGGGGAGTAGAGTCAACCTTTAAGGCAACTTCCTTTGCTACCACCTTTAAAGACAAGTACCACATGCTGAGTTATATAAAATTTCAATTGAGAAGGGAGCAAATAAGGAGAAATTATAGATCTGTCATTTAGGAAAAGACATAGCTTAGAGGGAGAAAAGGAAGGGGAGGGGATTTACAGAAGCACTGTAGCCTTAATGCCAGTAAGATCTGGAGGTTGGATCAGAAGCTGGAGGTTGAAGTGGGTTGGGGATAATAGGAAGGATGATGGGGTGGAAAACCCAGGTCTATTAGGTCAGTAGGCTCTGAATTCAGAGAATGCAAGAGGGATGGGAAAGGCTCAGCCAAAGAAGAAAAACTTTGGAAGATGACCATGAGTAGAGAGCTTCAGGGTTAGAGATAAAAACAAGTCCAAAGAAAGGAGTTTCCTAACCAATTTCCTTTGTGGTGGCAAAAGTTATCCAAATTATGCTGGTTGGAGGGATCCAGGGTGCAATTTAGGGGCCCATTAATATTATTATTGTGTCCAGGCCATATTTCAGAGAAAGATGAGGCATTTGTGTTATGGCAGTCCTCCAGACAGCGAGAAGACTGACAACCGAGCACTCAAAGGCAGAGAAATCTCACTGTATTACAAGCACCGGTGCTGGCTCAGTGGCATTGTTACCCAAATCTACAACTCCCAAAGGGGAGTTTCTTTTATACCCTGGCATAGAGGTTTATCTCCTTGGCACAGCGCAGGGTATGGCTGCTGTGGTTTCTATTGGTAGCTCTTATCAGCGGTTCTAGCTGCAGGGGAAGGAACACTACGCTTGCTGGCCCTCGGTCACTTAAACAGGGTGTAAAACCTCTGGCAGACTAACTCTTGCCTTCGGGTCAAGGAAAGATTTTCTACCATATTTGATATGCAATAGTCTCAAACTGCCCAGGTTGCTTAAAAGGCATCTGAGAGGCGAGTCTCTCAGTGCAGACTGCTTTGATACTATAGTGAGTGATGAATTGGGGTCCAGGAGGGAAAACAAAGGAAGAGCATCCCCTTACTTTTCTTTGCCCTGAGTGTGAGTGGAGAGGTAGGGAGGAGGCATCCCTGGTCACCAGTCCTCTCAAACAGAAGGCCAGAATGGCAGCTTCTCAACCCCATATAGGGATTTTCCAGGGCAGTGGTCGCAAAGCGTGTTTGACCCAGAGTCCCAGAAAAGGAATGGCTTTTAGCGACGGAGTGGAGCCCACTGGCTTGGAACAGCTGAGGAGCAGTTAGAGAGAATCCTATTCCCAACATTTACCCGGGTTCTTTGGTGTGGTGGATGTGGAATATTTGCAAAGAAATTGGTTGGAGTAGGTCACCCCAAATCATGAGCTTCCCTCCCCAGTATCACCATCATAAACGTTAGGTTCCCCCAAAGATTTGGGGGGCTGGTTCAGAAGTGTGGCAGAAGTGACCCAGAGAAACACTTTGAATATAAAAAAGAGTTTATTTGGAAATTCAAAGTGGGCTGGATTAAAGGAGTAAGCCAGCCCAAAATATTTTAATTTTGTTTTCATCATGCTGAGTTTTCCTTTGTAGTTACCTTGTTCTTCTTGATAAGTCCATTTTTTAACTTTTCTAAATCAAGAAATTATGACTCAAGCTTATGAATTTCTATATATTCTACTAAATTCATTTTAAAGTTTGTTTTGGAAATATCCAATGTATTATGCTCACCTGAGTTTCTTTTGAAATAAGTACTTAATGTGATAAATTATGCTCTTGACCTGAAAAAAAAGTGTTTCCTCCTTATTCTTCCTATATGACTGCCTGTTCACCTTCATTCCTGCCTGCACCTTCCCTTTAAAAAGAAAAGAGAGAAGCCCAAAATGGAATTGCTTATGCTAAGACACCAAACTGACATTTAATACCTAACCTCATTGCATTTTTAGTCTCTCCCAGAAATGTAACATTTAACTGGACAACCTGGAATTACTTGATCAACACTAATGAGTAAATAATCTGTTTGACTGACCAATTTCTTCCCCACAGGAAGATGACCTTGCCTAAAACAAATCCTGCTTCCTATCTTGCCTTCTTTCTGCCTATAAAAAACTTCATTTTTTTTTTACAATCACTGTGTCTTTTTTTAAAAAAAGGAAAGGTTCAGGCAGGAATAGAGAGGAGGAAGAAGCATCTTATTTCTTTTATTTAGTTGTTCATCTTGGTGGTTTACCCAGCTCCAGGACACAAGCCCATGTCCTTGGGATGTATGTGAACTGTGCTCTCAACTGGAGGAAGCAGACCAAACCACTACTCCACCAGAGCGCACCTTTGCTGTACCTTCCAGCTTTGCTTGAAACTTAAAACTGTTCTAATAAAATTAAGTGTTATTAAGTTAGCCTGCAATAAAATCATATTTTATGTGATTTCGTGTGAGGAAAGATGAATTAGCTATTCTTAAGTTGTTAGGCTTTATGAAAAAAATTCATAGTGAAAAAATGATTCATTTTTTTTTAATTAATTCAAAATGTTGGCATGCCATGATGGAGTAGCAGCTGAGTCTGCTGCCTCAGGAGGAGTGCAATTTACATACATCCCAGGGACCCCAGTTCATGGGGGAGAGGGGGCAGATGAGGGAAGTGGGTGACCATTTCAAATAACTAAATAAAAAATTAAAAATAGGACATAAGGAATCTTTATATCCCCACAAAACTCTTAGCTCAAGGTGGAATGATCCTGTTCTAGAATAAATGTGGGTTTGTTTTTAATTTAATGTTGCAGATTATAATTCAAAATCACAGAAATCCAAAGTGGTTTTAAAAGTATGTAAATACAGATGAAATAAAAGTTTTAGAAACAGTAAAAAGAGCCCACTAGGCAGGAAGTTGAAGCAAAGAAATTAAAGTTGAAACTTGAACAACATAGGAGCTCTGGCCCCAAGCCTTGGGCCATCAATGATCTATGTATAAACTAACTCCCCTGAAACCTGACTGCCAACCACCCTGCCAGTAATACAATTAGCACATATTTTTCAAGTTATATGTATTGTAGTCTCAATAAATAAGCTAAAGAAAGTATTTTCAAAACCCTAGGACAAAGCCACTTACAGTACTGGCCTGTATTGTCAAATCTGTAAGTTGATTTCGCCTGTTTACAGCATGAACTATGTGTCAGTACCTGTACCAAGTCTGCTACCATCCTGTTACATCCCCCCAACCCACCCCACCCTACCCCCAGTGGCGACAAACCCAGTAGGCACTCTTGGAAGTATTTTAGGCAGATTAATTATGCACAGGAGTAGGGTCTCAGCTGGGATTCTTCCTCAAAGAGCTGAGCACAGGCGTTTGGTTAGAGCACATGTATATAAACTAAGGCAAGCTCAGGAAGAGAGGGATGTAAATTAGGGGAGGGGATTTCAGGTACCAGAAGTTCTTGATCTGCTGGCAAAATTCCAGCAAGCTCAGGTCACAGGCTGTTTTTATGCTTTACTTCATGGCTGCGGGCCTTTTTCCCCCCACAATACCAAATACTCTATTTTATAAAAAGTAAAAGATGTTTGCAACTCTGGTGTAGCTCTAGTGGCTTCATGGATTGTTCTTTTTTTTCCAAAAGTGGTCCTTACTATGGGTTCATTTACCTTGAAAGGCAATCCAAGTTATAGACCTTCATATATGGTACCAAACAATTCCTTATACTGTCATGACTTTTCTAAATCTTGAGAACACTTCCAGCCTCACTACCGGCATTTCTGTTCTGCTACTGTTAGTCAAGTTTTATGACATTGACTCAACACAATGAAATCTGCTCAAGAAACTCAAGAGATCATTTTACATTATACGCAACTTACTAGAAAGCTGAATTGCTCATGTGAAGGGGAGTAGCATTACATGGTATTTTAAGCTGACAATCATGACAGGAGCTCACTGCAGTAGCGACAATACATGGCTATGAAATTGACAGCAGCACAGGATCATGAACACTTGTTTTATGCAGTTGAACTGATATATGACATCTTTAAGTTTGCTTATACTTGTCCCAAATGCACATGGTGCAGCTCATAGTGTGATGAGCTGGTAAGTTTTAGCTTTTATAATAGATTTCTGTATACTCTATAATAAATAATCAAATGGACTATTAACAGTATTTTCATGCATTCATGACATACGTAACATTTTCTCAGCTGTTCAATATCTGTGGGCTGTGTGGTTCATCTGCACGTTTATTCAAATTATCAGGAACCTAGAATTTTCCATATTTATTTGAAACAATGCACTTTAAAGTACATCTGTGCTATTCAAACCAGGTTGTTCAAAATTCAATTGTATTGAGTTATTCCCAAAACCACTGCACCCTAAATAAGGAACAGAGGTTTGCTCTGCTATATTTGAGTTTCTAAGACCAGTAACAGCTAAGTTCCTCCTCCTTCAATGGATTATTGATACCCTATCCCTCTGCTATTATTAACCTAAGAATTCAAGAAACCACTTCAAGAAACCAATTCAAGAAAGGCAAAGTACATTACTTGGTATCAAAGAACTGTAGTTTGGGATACAGATTCAGGTAAAAGCTAAACTGTGTCCCAAGGAGATGGTTTTCATGAGAGTAATTAGATAAATATAAGTGTAATGAGTTTTCTACTAACAAACTATTCTTAGCAATACATAATTAGTCTTGGTCCTCTAGAAAGGAAAAAAGAGAACTAATTTCTATCCTTTGGCTAAAAGTTCATAATTATCAGTTCTCATGATCCCCATGATTTCTCAAACATGTATGCTTGACATCGCCTAATACAAAGGACTCTACCCTAGTCCAAAGGTGATTAACATGGTTGAAACTGAGACAAGTCATACAATTTCTCTATAATATCTCCTCAGCTTTTAAAGTCTTCACAGATGACAACTTTTCACACAATTTTTGTATGTTGAGTGTGTGCAACGCAGGCAACTGGTCATTTAAGGTCACATGTCATTGGATTAAGAGCAACCACATACTACAATAACATTCAGACCTAGACCTAGAGGACAAGGTCCTGCATTTTCAGAAAAGTTATATTAAGATCTTTGAGAGACTTGACAGCGTGAGTGCAGATGCATGTGGAAGCAATATGAACTCTGGCCACAAAGTAGACAGTGTACTTTTATATTTTCCAATAAAATGTCACATCCTACACAATCTTTTGAATGTGCCCTCCAAACATTTCCACTGGGCAGTTCCTTTCTCTGTACCTTAGAATCTTCAGGACCTGAAATTACTCAGAACAACAGAAAAACTGACACTGCTAATACCAGGAACAGCATTGCAAAATGTCCCACTGAAAGCAAAATTATCCCCCGTAGAGAACCAATGGTATATAGTTAAGATTTTCTCATAGATTTTCTACACAATATTTAAAATTTCTATCGAAATATTTTTATCCAAATGAGCTAAACTTCCCTAGAAATTCTGAGAAAAGTTGGAAGTTATGTTGAAAATCCTATAATATTTAAGACATTTATAACATTTTGTGTTTTCAGAGTTTAATGAGATATCTCTGCCAAATAACAGCATTCTGTTTCTTTCTACAATTTTTTAAATTTTTCCATCAATTGACATGAAGAAGAAAGAAAAATAGGTTCACTCCTGTGTGAACTTTCCAGAAAATATTGGTAATTTCTCACAGAAACCGGTCCCTTTTTTTTTTTAAGTTACTGGGCTACAACGTACTGGACGTGTTGCAATAAATCAAACATTGCAGAGCTCGACAGTAAGTTTTTATTTCTGGGAAAAGACACAAATTCTTTTCTTAGGTATAATTTCAGTATTCTAGTCTCCCAAAACTATCCCTTCGAACTTAAGTCATCTTAACCATGGAATTTTTGACTAGAATATAACAGTCATTTGAGCTTAACATGAATCAATTTTTTCATGTAATATATCTTAGATCACAGCCATCACTTGTGTTTATAGTTTCCAAATCAGAGCTCGGTTAGTCCAAACCATGGTAAGATGAGGCAGAAATACAGCCTGTGCCCACTGAAAAAAAAAGGAATGTTCACTGAACACATGGACATTATCTGCATCACAAGATTACATCCTGTGTGAACTCCCTGGTAGATAGTGAGGTCTGACTTTTTACATTTATAGGGTTTCTCTCCTGTGAGTTCTCTGATGCACAGTAAGATTTGACTTCCTATAAAAAGATTTTCTACATTCTTTACACTCATAGGGTTTCTCTCCTGTGTGAAATCTCTGGTGTACAGTAAGATATGACTTCCTAGAAAAAGTTTTCCTACATTCTTTACATTCATAGGGTTTCTCTCCTGTGTGAGTTCTCTGATGTCTAGCAAAATCTGACATCCAGTTGAAAGTTTTCCCACATTCCTTACATTCACAGGGTTTCTTCCCTGTGTGATTTCTCTGATGTACCATGATGGCTGACTTGTGGAAGAAAGTTTTCCCACATTCTTCACATTCATAAGGTTTCTCTCCTGTGTGTTTTCTCTGATGTGCAGTAAGGGTTGACTTCTGGGAGAAAGTTTTCTTACATTCTTTACATTCATAGGGTTTCTCTCCGGTGTGACTTCTCTGATGTGTAATGAGGGCTGACATCCAAGGGAAAGTTTTCCTACATTCAGTACATGCATAGGATTTTTCGCCCATGTGCATTTTCTTATGTTTAACAAAATTTGACTTTTTATTAAAACAATTCCCACATACATTACATTCAAAAGTTTTCTCTCCTAATGGAGTTCTCCGAAAGTGAGTGGCATGTAATGTTTTGTTGACACTGCTCCCACTTGGATTGCATCTATTACTGGGATCCGTGGGATAGCTCAAGGATTTCGCAGATATATTTTGGTCCTCAGGGTTTTCTATAGCATGCATCTTATCAAATTGAATAGGCATATCTCTATTTTTAAACACATTAAACTCAGGCATCATTCTTGAATAATTTTGGGTAGAGTTCAAATGACATGTTTTTCCTATGTCATTTCCCTCCTTATTTGATGTTTCACTGTTGGAGCTTAAAACTTGCCACAAAAGTCTCCTCTGGTTTTCCTGGTTGGTCTCACTCAGCTCACTCAATGACAGGACATCTAAAATGACATTAAAAAGACATATCTATGAAAAGCAACTAAGCATTTTTGTAGATTACTAATAAAATAATAAATTTATTTCTATTCTAGAAACAATAAATTGAAAACAATCGAGAATGAGTATTGATTTTCTGACACACAGTTTTCTCTTTAATGCACAAGTGTAACAAACTACATTAAGACATTCTAATATCATTTCATGATTTCTTTCTTTTTCTTCTTTCATTTTCTTTTCCTTTTGATTCATGAGTAAATATTTGGTCAAAATACTCACCTACTTTCTAGCTGTAAATTTCAGCTGAAAGTTCCACAACTAACATTTGTTTTGTCTCCCTTTTCTCTTCTTTTGTCTTGTATCAATGGCTATCTTGTACAGGTCCCTTGTTGATGGTGTGAGAAGTAAAGATGAATGAATTCTCCAAGATCAGGAATTTTAATGGATGAATTTACAAGACATTTGTCTACTACCTAAGTCGAAATAGTACTAGGGACAAGAATTTGGCTGCTAAATTTCAGCTCTTACTTCTGGGTAATGGACATAGGCATATGTGGGTGTTTTCAAAGGAAAAATCTCTTTTGGTAAGAAAACTCTCTGAAAATTCCTAATTAAACACACATCACTGGATTCTCCATAATAGGCACAGGAAACTGGTGCATCACTTTGGACAATCCCACCCTTCCAACCGTATTTGAAAATCCTATTAGAATTTTCTTGTTATATCAAGAGCCCTGGCATTCTTTTTTTTTTTTTTCCTTTAAGAAAAGGTACAGACAGGAATGAAGGCAAGTAGGCAGGTAGGCAGGCAGGAAGAGAGAGGAGAAAGAAGCATTTTTAAAATGTTATTCTAGTTGTTCATACTGGTTCCCCACCCCCACCCC
>RJWH01001686.1:0-328742 GCA_004363575.1 Solenodon paradoxus
TCTCTCTCTCATCAATTCATAACAAAGTGTTAGCACCATGTGTGACTCTTCCTTATGCCATCTGCGAGCTAATGAATGAATCTCTGGTTTTCGGGTATCAGATATTAGCAAACGACAGGATGGAAGAAGAATGTGTGTATATGTGTCGGGGGGGGGGGGGCGATGGGGTGTCCTTGGGTAGAAACCTCCCTGATAAACCAAACACAGCAGTCTCTCTACCTGATGCAGAGCTGGCTGTGCAGGGAGCCTTCTAAAACATGGCCACACAGATCCTGTGAAATTCTTTCTCCTCTGCATCCTTGGTCTGCAGTGACACTGGCAGATGCTAAACTTCGGCCTGTCTAGAACAGTTAATTAGGTTACAGAGGCTGCCAACGGTCCCAAAGTCATCCGAGAGGAGGACAACACTGAGATCTGAAGCAAAGGTCAGGAGCCACAAGCACTAATTTGATTTTTAAGAAGCCAGAGAAGCCACCAAGAAGGGGTTAAGAGAAAGAAAAGATGGTGGGTCCTTGACAACCTAGTAACTCTATGAGCCTCCTATAAACAATATTGAGATCAGACACAAACGGGTGCTGGCTCCTTTCTCCAGTAAGGAAGACTATATTCACAGAGGAAGATACTGTAATAAACACCGCCTATTCAAAAGGATGACACTGTAATAGATACCGTATCTTCATGACCTGTCTCAGAGTTCAGTGCCTATATCCTGAGACCTGAGAGCGCTTTCCGAGCCCCGCTTCCTGTTGGAGAAGGTTCCCTCGTAGGCACTATGAGCCTGGAGAGAAAGAGAATATGTTACATGAAAACAATTGATAAATACGTGGATATATGCGGGGCTGCTTTGTGGGTTTATCAAATTATTACAGAGTAGAAATTGCTGTCTGCCCCCTAGTTTTCAGTCGTGGAGAGGCAGCCTTAAAAACCTAGAGACCCAGTTCTTTCAGATCATGCCGGAAAGTGTGTGTGGAGGGTGCGGTGGAGGAGCCAAATAAACAGCAGCGTATGGAATTACCGCCACCAGTAGAGCCCAGAAGTGGTGCATGCCCGCAGCGCGCCAGGAAGCCCCAGACCGGAGCAAGAGCCTGAATCCTGGGCTGAGCTGCTCTCGCCCTGTGTCCGTTCACCCACCCCGCTCCCCATCTGAAAGCTAGTCTTCGTCTCTAAAGACCCAAGTTCCTGCCCTACAGCTCAGAATGAAGGGTTTGGAGCCCAAAAGGCAACTAAAGATTCAAACACTCCCTCCTCCCTTCCCCCACCCCATGACAGTCACACTTTTATTCTAGATCTTCCTTCTTGTCCCGGGATAGGTAGTATTTCCTGAAGGGCAATGGAGTGCGGCCGGGGATGGCACTTTTACAGCTGGGACCTTCTGCGTCGCACGTCACCCCAGACCTGGACCAGAATCCCGTCCCCCACCCCCGGCGCCCTGACCCCAAGTAGCACAGACCCGCGACCTCTCTGGCCACTTTGAAGGCGCTGCAGGTGGAGCCGACTCACGCTGTGGAGGACTTGAAAAAGCAGCCGAACGCCTACTCTTTATCTGTCGCACCCAGCCCCAAACCACAGCCACCTGCACTTTGCGGGACGCTGCGCTGGGCGGCGCTTCCCAGCACCAGCGACCGCTTTCCCGGCCCAGGCGCGCACCTGGCCGCGCCCGCCAGTCTCCCGGCATCCCCAAAGCCGGCGGCCGCCTGAGCCGCCAGGCTAGCGGTCTGGTCTGGGAACGCACCGGGGCGGGAGCAGCAAGGACCCCCGGAGCCTTTAGAGACCTTGAGAGGACGCCCCGCAGAAGGCCGCTCTTAGAAAGGTTCCGCTAACACGCGGTGAGAAACACGTGAGCGGTGGAGCGTGGCTATAAAAACCCTCCGCTCCGTTGTGTGCCGGGAGCAAGTGGAGCGGCAGGACGCTGCCACCTGCGCCACGAGAGACAGGACGACCGTGACACTCCTTGCAGGACGCTCTCCAGGGTCCCGAGTTTTCATGCTCCTGACCCTCGGCGTCCGGGCTCGGTGGGTGCGTCTCACTTCGAGGCCTATCCCAGGCACTTCTGCCAAGACGCACCGACGCCGGCACGCGAGCTCGCCCAAAAATGCTCAGGGCCAGTTTGACCTTTAGGGGAGTTGGAGGAGGAGCAGGAATCCCGGGCTGATTTCCTTCTCGTCCTCCACAGAGGAGGCCGCCCCGGGAGCTCAGAAGCCCGCGAGGCCGCAGCGAGCCCCAGCCCCCGCGCCCCCGTCCCCGCCGCCCTCTGAGCCGCGGTGACTCCTGCGCCCCGCAGGAGGCGGCTTCCGACGAACTCGGCTGGCTCGGCGTGGATAAAGTTGGGTCTGCTCTTGCCCGCTCGGCGCCTGCCGTCCGGGCTGCTCCCTCCTCCCGCGGCGGGCGCGGGCGGGAGCGCAGGCGGGGAGATGGCCCAGGGCTTGGCGACCGGCGCGGGCGCTTCCCGGCGCAAAGGGGCGCCGCACGCGTAGCCGCCGCCACGCTGACCTCTCGCTCCCGCCGACTGCTGCGCTGAGCCCCTGCGGCGAGCGAAGGCGGACGCCCGCGGGCCAGCAGGCGGGGTGACCCGGGCCCCAGGGGCCGTATGGCCGCTCCCAGCCGGTGGGTGTTGTGCCCCACGGAGCTCGCCCGCGGCGCCCCGGGCTCGGAGCGGCTGTGAGCCGCGCCGCCGGCGGAGATCGACCTCGCTGTTCCACGGAGCCGCGGGCAGGAGCCCCAGGAGCAGGAGGCGGCAGCGGCGATTCCTCCCAGAGGGCAATGTGGCCGGCCGGTGCGGGCACCAAGCTGCCCTGTCCCCGGGACTCTGCGCTCCGGCGGGCGGCTTTCTCCGGGAACCTCACCGCCCTGCCTTCTCACCTCGTGCCCGCCGGCCGCAGTGTCCGAGTCTTCATCAGCGCCAACCCTGACGGTAAGTCCCTCGCTCGGGCTAGTTTGTCTGTCCTGTCCGCCGGTGCGGCGAGAGCCACACAGAGCTGCAGCACAGCCGGATTCGCCGTGCGTCCCCGGCTCCGCGGTGCGTCCCCGGCTCTCCGTTCCTCTACAGTTAAAGCCCGGGCTGCCCTGAGCGCGTGGGAATTTAATTTGAATCACTTATTCTTCTCCAGCTCACCCCCTCTGCCTGCTGACTTCCCCTTGGACACCCATTCTCACCTCCTGGGTTGCTGCCCTGAGTCGGGCTTAGAAACGTCTGTGGCTTTGGATGCTTCTAGAAGCTCTGTCCTGCCTCCACCTCTTTCTCTCAGCGGTTTCTTCTCCGTTATTATCGCAAACGCAAATAGTAGTTCCTCTGGCTCCCCTCTCCTTGGCAGGTTCCTGAATGGGAGCTCCCTCCTCGATCACTTGTTCAGGCCTAAAGTACAAAAGCAAAGGATTTCTCTTGCGGGTGCGATAGTGTCCTTTGCCTTGGGGGGTCGAGGAGACCCTTGTGAATCAAGGGCCAGCGAAGGTGGAGAGGAAATGCGCTGTAGGGTCCCAGGACAGGCTGGCGCTCAGCCCGGCTCTGGTTACCAGTAGGGAGCTCAGGATGAGCTCATCTCCACGGTGGGGCCCCAGGTTTGCTGTCCTTGCTCTGGAAACTGGCCTACCCAGTCTTGCTCTGGCGCCAGGCTGGGAACCCGGTAAGAATTAAATAAAAACTTGTTGATTTATTGCAAGCACAAAATCAGTTGGCAGCTGAACACTGGGTGAATTCTTTGTTCATCACTGCCTTTGAGTTCTCTGTCCTGAACGTTAATTCTCCCTCCCACTAACTAAAGAAAAATTAGGATACATTTGACTTGCGCTAGATAAAATGGTAGGCATTGCACATTTCTAGGGAAAATTAGTGTTTGACACCTAGATGACTTAATAAGAGACTGAACTTGACTTTGCAAGATCCAATGCTAACTTTTTCTGCACTTTGACAAGCCTTGGATCTAACAAAAGGAGAAAGGAAGAAAGTTAACTGACTGTTGGAGAGAATCATCATTGGAACAGTCAAGACTGATTGCTTGTGAAAGACGGTCACATAACTGTAAGCTATAACAATAGCCTTCTTTCAAAAAATATATATTGTTTAAAAAATAGGAGTAATTTCAGGTAAAAATACTTACTATGAGGAATTGGAGCAAGAATCAAATAGGTATCCCACAGTGATTGGTATTAGAACTGTATACTCTTGAGGGAGGGCCTGGCTGTCCTTTTATCAGTTTATAACTCACTTTCACAGAATTTAATAATTAAGAAGGATTTGGGGAAGCTATAAAAATCCTTTTATCTCGAATACCTCTTCAGAATTTTTGCTTAACTCTGAATATAGAAAAATTTGAGAGATGCAACCTATGTAAGGTTGTAAGGAAATCTGCAGCTTAAATTTAAGCTTAAGTCAGTGTCTTTAATGATGTTGCTAAAATATTTTTAAGTGTTGGAGAGAGTTGTTGTTATGAATGTTAATAATCTTAAATTTTCCAATTTGTTTTAAAAAATCTGAGAGCTGTTTAAGCCTGCAAATGTAAATAAAGGGTATCTACATTAGTATGTTTTTCTTGAAACAAGTTGCTTCTAAAATACAGTGAAACTTCTTGTATTTTGTTTTTTAAAGAAAGGTCCAGGCAGGAGTGAAGATGAATTGGTAAGCAGGCAGAAAGAGAGAAGAGGGAGAAGCATTTTTTCAAATAATAATTTTCAAAGAATAATGTCACTTTTCTTAACCCTGGACATGTGGTTTTTCACGTTCTCTGGTTTCTTCTTGAAACAAAAGTTTTAGCATACATTCATCTTAGATAAGCAAGCAGGGAGGAGCCAGTCGTGCCTTCTGGTCACTCATTGGACAGGGAAGCTTGCATATTGGTCTAAAAAGACCAGAAACGTGAAGTTTGAGAAGTTTCGGTCATGTCACAAGACCTCAAATTTTATCCAGATTGGAGAACCTGCAGTATCTTGCACAGAAAAGACAGAGATGGTGTTTTTAAATATCTGGACATGAAACCCTGCAATCTTGGCACATGCTGTGTCAGAGGCAGCATTTTCCAGCAGATCTTTATAGATGCAGTTCAGGAAGCAAATGGTTATGGTTTAGCATGATCCAATATTACATTTTTGGCCAATACTCAAGAGCCTCTCCCTGTCAAATTAAGACAAAGAACATTATCTCATGCTTTCTTTTACAAGCAGAAATCCAATTTATCAATAAAAGTGACTCTGTGTGAAACTCATAGCAATAATTTTAAGAATCCAGCAAGGATCTCCCTTTGATTATAGTTTTAATAGGTCCACTTTTACAAGGCTTACTTGGAATTTCCCCATCAATACTAAAGATAAGACATTTCTTTAGAATGGGAAAATTACAACCCATATATTAGCTCCTTCAGTGTTTTCATCTTGTTTTTCATCTTCAGGCTTTGTGAGAATGGTGGACAAGGGGATGTTGTCTCTGTTTTGCAGATGAGAAAACTGAGACTGCACCAGGTTAAGCTACTGGCTGAAATCAGATAGAAAAATGAAAGGGGACTCAAAATATCTTTCTTAGTACTTTGGGAGTGAATCTAGGCTCATGTCAGATTTTTTTTTTTTTTATATCACATAGTTTCGTATAAGACAAGATAATTAGCTGAGTATAGTGGCTAAGCACTGTCCTCTTGAAGCCAGGTAGAAGAAACTGAGTAGCCAGAAGGGACTATGGCTGCCTGGCTGACTTCACTGAATCTCACCAGAAGCTAGCCTTAGAAGCAATCAAGGAAATTTCAGAATGTTCTGAACTGTAGTGGACACATTGCTGCCTAAAAGATCATCTGCGTCTGACCAGACTCTATCATATTAAAGACCCTGGAGAAAACCCAGCATGGGGGTTAATAGCATTATCCCAGATCCTCTTACACAGATACCTGTTGAGCTTTTTCTAGTGCCACCTCCTACCCAAAATAGCAATCCCATTTGTGGTATCATTATTAGTTCTTGCAAGTTTTCAAGGCATTTAGCCACTGTCTCTCTGCCACAGCAGTACTTACATCTCATTGGAAACATGATTCAAAAACATATATAAACTCTCCATCTGTGATTAGCCTGAATTGGCCTTGAATATGCAGAAGAGAGGAGCCTGAGTAACCCTGACCATGTTGCTGAAATGTGATGGGGTCTATTAAGTATTCTTCTCCCTTGCTTCAATTCTTAACCCACTTAGAGTGAGATGATTTTCAGCTCAGGCTGCTGTAATATCCCATAGACTGAGTGACGTTAGCAATAGACATTGTTCGCAGTTCTGAAAGTCCAACATCAAACTGCCGGCAGGTTCGGTTCCTGGTAAGGTCTCTCTTTCTGGTTCTCACTGTGCCCTCACCTGAGAGAGAGCAGAGATTTGGTCTGTCTTCCTCATAAGGATACTAATCCTATAGTGGAAGCCTGACTTTAGTGACCTCATCTAATCCTAATGACCTCCAAGACCCCACCTCCGAACGTGGTTGCCTTGGAGTCTAGAGCTTCAACACATGAATCTGGAGGATACAAGCATTCATCCCCTTCTATCCCTGACCTGCCGAAAGGTGTGTCCTTCTTGTGTGCAAAATTTATTCTTTCCATTCTGATAGCGCCACAAGTCTTGACTTAGTCTAGCATCGTCACTCTGAAGGCTAAACCCCAAGTCCCATCTAAATATCATTTAAATAGGATGTGGGTGAAACTTCAGACATGATTCATCCTGAAGCAGAATTCCTCTCCAGCTGCCAACCTGTGAAACCGGAGAAGTCATATGCTTCCAAAATGCGAAGGGGGACAGGTATCAGATAAGGTAGACTTTTCTCAGTCTAAAGGAGAGAAAGTGGAAGAAAGGGATGAAGGGTCCCAAGCAAATCCAAAACCTAACAAGGCAAATTCCATTACATCTTAAGGTTCTTTGGTTGCGGTCTGCCTTCTAGACCCCCTGGGAATGCAGTTCCACCTCAGCAGCCCTTTCAGGCAGCCCTGATGATCTCATATTCTCTGTTGGGAGCTTTCATCTTTGTCTTGACTAGTACACATTCATAGTCAGGGGTGCTGTGGTCCAGTCCTGCGGGATCTAAGTAAGACGTGTGACAGCTTTCCTTCATTTTCTCTTGTCTCCTTCAATTGAAACTGGCTGGGTTTTTCTGGGTGTGGTACAGTTTACCTCTATACTAATCACCGTAGCAAATGATGGTTCAACCACACCGCTGGAGTTCTCTTGTTCTTTGCATATGGAAAAGCTGAGAATTTTCAAGATCTTCAAGCTCTGCTGCTTTTTTGCTTCATCAGTTCTATCTTCAGTTCACCTCTTTCCTTTGGCATTTTGCTATCAGCAAAGGAAATCAGTGAGCCCATCAACACTTTCTTAGAAATCCTCCTCAGCTAAATACCCAGTTTCATTTCTTGTAAGTTTTACCCTCCACGAAACATTTGAACATAGTTCAGCCAACTTCTTTGCTTCTTTTAACAGCCATGGTCTTTTCTTCCTCATTCTGTAACATGGTTCTCATTTCTGCCTGGGACTTCACTAGAATTCCCTTTACCATTCCTGTTCGGTGCATGACTCTTTCCATGTCTCCTCTGAGAAGAGTGTTACAACTCCTCTTTTCTTTCTGAGCTCTCACCAGAATCATGGTATAACCTACATGGTAATCTTGGCTTTTTCTAGCCTGCCCCTCAAAACTCTTCCAACCTCTCTGCTCATTACCAATTTTACATTTTTAGGTATTTGTTTCAGTATCATCCCACTTCTTGGCACCAAAATCTGTCTTAATCTCTTCCTATAACCAGTTACCACAGACTGGGCTTTAAACCACAGAAATCTGGCCTCACGATTCTGGAATCTAAAAGTATGAAATTAATGTATTAGCAGGGTCATGCTCCTACCTACAGCTCTACAGAAGAACCTCCCTGCCTTTTCCTCATTTCCTGGAGATCCTCAGTGTTCCTTGGCTTACAGCCAAGCTGCCTTTGGTCACAGGACAGAAACCGACATTCTCACATGGCAGAGTCCTCTTCTACAAGGACAATAATACCATCATGGGGACCCTGCATCATGACCTTCTCTAAAATTAATCTCCCAAATGCCTCACCCCCAAATTCTGTCACATCGGCAGTAAGGGCTTCAGTGCATGTGTTCAGGAAATAGTCATTTGTCTGTAACAGGTAAAGTCTAAAGCCGAAAGAAAACCAGTATATTGCCTTTTATTACTGATAAATAACTATGGGCCTATATTAGATTTTATCTAAGATCCTTTGGGCCAGATGTGATTTGGGAATTCCAGACTTTTTAGATGTGGGCATAAAATGGTACATAAGCTATTTATTGTGGTGCAACTGGGGAAATATAATCAAATATGACTGTGTCCATAAGGAAACATGACTACAGTCTACGTCAGCCTTGTTTAGTTAAATGTTCTGTAAAGCTGGACGGTCTTTGTGTGGTCCTATATGATAGCACTAGCCATAAATGGCTTTTGAGCTTTTGAAATATGACTGTGGTGACTAAGAATCTGCATTTTAAATGTTTTGTTGTAATTGATTTAAACAGGCACATGTGGCTGCTGGCTGCCACCTCGGACACAAGGTTCTAAGTAGATTAATAGGGACTAGAAGTAGCTTCATGTCCGTTAAAGTCAGGTTTTGCCAACAGTGACTCACTCAGGCCACTTCAGATTTTACTGCCTGGTGAATTGGGGAAAATAATTGTTTTCCACACTTTGGGGATTTTTGCATTTTCAGTAGATCTATAGATCTTTATGGGCATGTGGCTTTTAACTATAAGCAAGAGGGTTTCCCAGTAAAGAACCAGATTGTATAGATTTATTCTCTCAGTTGCTATCAGCAATTACAGGATGCAGAGCTGCCCTGCCCCCTCCCACCAGTAAACAAAGTTGACTGACGCTTTAAAATGTAAGACTTAGAGAAGCAGAGAAAAATGACAGGTTTACTTACAAGACAGAAAGAAGGGGCTGGGCTCTTTGTGCTCAGTTTCCTTTTTTTATTTAAATTAATTTTATAGAAGAAACATTGCATCATTACATTAGCTAGATTAAAAGTTTGCATCATAGTGAATCCTTCTGAATGCATCCCTCAGATTAAGACAGTGTACTCTGTCTAGAACTACCATATTAGGAGATCTCCTTGCATCCCTTTGCATCTTCCCTGACTCTCTTCTCTGTGTCTTTAGCATTTCAGTAAGAAAGCTTGTTCTCTGTTGTGGCAGAAGACCGCAGTAAAGGGAGAAATATTTTCCCCACAGTTGATGCAACAAGTGGCCATTTGTTTTGGCTGGTGCTCCCAGACAAAGGGCACAAAGAGGTGGATTATGAAATCGACATGAAACCTGTGAATATTCTTCTTGTTTTTCCTGCCTTCTGACACTAATTATTTCCAAGGCTCCCTACTTTCTGTGTTTCATGCATAATTGGAAAAAAATACAGCTAAGCACAAAAAAATGCATACATTTTATATATGTGTATATATGTGTGTATATTAATGTGTATGTACATGTATGTATATGTGTGTGTGTATGTATATATATATATATATATATGTATATATAAAGAGAGAGATTTGATATGCCAGGAACCTCTTTGAAAGTCTAGTCTTAAATGAGAATATTCTGAGCGGCTCTTTTATGATAAATGCGTATAGGACATTTATAATAAATGAGTTTTAAAATCATAGTGGTTGTGTCTTCAAGTCCTTTAGCAAACATTACTCAGGAAGGAGCATTAGATTGCAAGTGGGAACTTGAGAGCCAAACTCCTGGGTTTGACTCCTCAGCTCATCATTCAGTGTTGTGATTTCTTCAGCACATTGCTTGTTCTCAGTCCCCTAATCGGTAAAAGAGAACAATACAAGACAAGAATAGTCCTTGGAGCCCCCACACCATAAGGGAGAAAATGGAGGACAGTGGTCATGGCGACTCAACTCCAGGAAGCTGTATGTAGCCCAGGGGAAGCAGACACAGTTACTCACTCACTTATCCAATCAGTGAATATTCATGAACCCTCTGCTCCATCCAGGGTGCTGTGCTGGTGCTTAGAATGTCACAGTGACAAAACAAGCCAGTTCTCTAGTCTCAGGAAGTTTACATAAATAATATATGTGCTAAATGCTGTGCAGAATTAGAGGAGGCTTTAAAGAGACACTGTGGAGGAGAGCCAGCTTGGGGACTCAGTAAGGAGCAGGGAGGAATGACCAGAGCCAGGAAATATAAGCTGTTCGACATGATAATCGAAGATGAGGCTCAGTGACGATGAGGCGCTGCAGGGAATTGAAAACGACCATCTTTATTGTTCCACAAAGAGCCTTTATCCTTTTGAGTCAAGTAGAGTTGATGCAATGAGGTGCGATTATCATTGGTCCCGTGCAGTTGGCTCACTGAGCACGATGTTTGAAGGAGAGCTCGACGCAGCCCGTCCAGGCGCACTCTGCAAATAAGAGTGTGGCATCTCCAGGTCTTTCAAAATTCTCGCTAACCCATATGCAGCAACACCATTTGCTATGGTGAAGGGTATCTGCAAGTTTCTTTTCTGCCTATTTCAGGAGCCTGTTGCTGTGTATCAGTCTAAAAATTTAGTGACATACAACAGTTTATCACTTGTCACAATTCTCTCCCTGGGAATCTGGTCAGAGCGTGTCTTGCAGAAGAAGGGGGTTCTTCAGTTGCACAGGGACTTAGCAGCATGCAGTTCAGCGTGGGCTGGCTTGGAAGGGGGAGGAAGACTCACTGGTGCACCCCGGGGCCTCACACGTTAAGTCTGTGCCTGCCGCAAACAGTTCACAGAAAGCCCAAGGACCTGAGTTTGTGACCCGGTGCTGAGGGGAACAACCAAAATGAACAACTAAGTAAGTAAGTAAATGCTTCCTCCTCTCTCTTCCTGTCTGTCTGCCTATTTGCCTTCATTCCTGCCTGCTTCCTTCTCTAAAATAAAAAAAGAAAGGCTGCTCCACTCACATGTGTGCCTCCTTCATGGGGGCTTCAGGTCTCCGAATTCAGGAGAGGAGCCCAGGACTCATTATAGGGAAGGGCTTTCCCAGTGAAAGGGAAGGGAAGTGCCAGGCATCTTAAGGGCAGGCCTTGGATGTCCCAGGAGGTCACTTTCATTGCATTCTGTCTGTGCAAGTTACAAGCCTGGCCTCCTGGCCTTAAGGGAAGTGGAAGTAACCCCCATGTCTCGATGTGGGCTGCAGGCAGGTGCCTACAGGAAGGGGAGGAATTCATGCTGGCAAATTGAAAGCTACCAAGAGCCCCAGTTAGAGCATGAGATTGCTCTGATCTGTCTTTGTTATTATTAGATTAAGTGAGGTAATACATGAAACGTGAGTAAAGCAGTAGCCTGACCTACAGCAAGTGCTCAGCAAGTGCTAATAATAGCCCTTGTTGTGATGATGATAATGATGAATTGTTCAGAAGTGATAGTGAGTCTAGCACCCTTCTGGAACCTTCCAGATTCTGAGCTGAGGAAAAAAAGATTAGATGTGAAAAATCACCACTTTTACTGATGAAGATAATAATGGAGAATGATGTTATGGTTCTCGAAATCTAAACATTTGAATTGGACATTTTTTCCACCCACACACTGGCCTGCTGGACCTCCAGCAGGGCCTGTCCCCTAAAACAGCAAATCTGGAGTGGACGGTGTAACCCAAGCTCTCTGGAAGGAGAAGTCAACAAGTGAGCTGAACCTGCCTGGCTTACTCTTTCCACATTTTCCCATTTTTCAGTCAATATAGGTTTCCCCTGCTATCTCAAGGCAGAGCATTTCTATTTGGTATAATTTGGGAGATTGTAAGTTGAGAATACTAAAATATAATTACAAACGAATGGTAAAAGCATGCCCAGACTTAAACAACAACAACAAAAAAATGCCTACCAAGTCAGATGAGAGAGGAACTCTAGTTTTAGAATGCTGGGGAAACCTGTAAGTCACCACCTTACACACACGCGCACACACACAAACACACACACACACACGTGCATGTGCGCTGAGAAGGCTAAACGAAGAGGTAAAGAGAATTCAGGACCATTAGGTTATAGAAGAAAGCTTCAGATAAGGGAAATAGGATGTGTCCTCTCACATGAATATTTACTTATTCCACTTTTAACATTTATACAGGGCAGAATCTTTCAATACCCGGAACATTTAAATTAGAAATCTAGTTTTTACAGCCCAAGTTATATCACAGCCATGTATCTAATAGAGAAAACTGAGTTTTAAGGTGTGACCCACCTTCCAGTGCAGCAGGGGACCTGTGTGCATATATCAGTATCTGAAAAATTGTATAGGGTAAGTCCTTAGCCTGGTGTTGTGAAAAGTCTCTTTCTTTCTCCAAAAATTCTAAGTTGTATTTAAACCACTAAGCTTTGGGAGGAGTGTTATGAGGCAACAGATAATGCAGAAGATGACATACAAACTCACAAACACCTTTTCAGATGGCAGATGATGCGATTCCTACAGAGTAGCAAGAACTTGTCTACAGAGTAACTGGCTTTGATAAGGTAAACTTTGAAAAGTTCTTTTCAACTCCAATTTTTTTAATGTTCTTCTTAATGGTGATATGATTTAAATAAATGGAAAACTTGTGGTAGGTGTCTCAGAAGCAGACATAGTTCTGAGTTAATCCAGAGAAAAGTCTAATGACATGAATTTGGACATCTTTGTAGTGATGCTTCGAAGCTTTAACTTCCGTCATAATTTTTGTGGAAATCAAGCAGGATTTAATTGGCAAATTAAAAAGTGTGTTGGTTAATGTATTATTTGAAAAAGGCGTTATGTGCTAGAAAGTTAATAAAAGGATAAGAACCTGCAGCTTTGGATGCAATTCAAAGGGAATAATGTCTACTTCTAATGAAATACTTCCTTGAAATCCATTTTCAATTCAAAATATTGCAAAGACTCTGATATGGGCACACTCAAAATAGTGCGCAAAGCCCAGATGTCAGGTGTCTTGTTCCAAGAGTGATTACAGTATCTGACTCAGAAATGAAACCACGAAATTGAAAGGGGATCCTTCATAATGCTTCATCCGATCCGTTATGTGTAGTGTTGTGCAGAGATTCTTGCCGCTGAATGTATTTCCTTCAGATTTCATTCTAAGCATCAGCTGCAATATTTATTAGATTCCCTTGTGTATAACCAAATTCCTAACTGGTGTGGAGAATTCCAGAGAGATTACACTGCTATCCTTATTCTTTAACTCGTCCGTCTAAGAGGCTGGACAAACTTAACAACCAAAAATGTAAAAGCCTATGGTTTTAAAGAGATGTTAACATGCAAAGGCCCGTTGGGATCAACTGTCATGTCAGAGATGCCAGCTTGGCATGCGAATGTCAAATTTAGTCAAGGAGGAGAGACTGAGACCTATCAAATCTGGGCCATAGACCTCTCTCATGAAGTAGAGTGATGATGCAGGTATGACAAGTCTAGATCCAAGAGAGGGACACAGTTTTTAAGAGAAACCACATGGTATCAGTGAATCTGACACAAGAAGTTACCCAGCTATGAGCAGAGCACACATCAAAATATGTTTACTTGAGTGTCAGAAGAATGACTCAGGAGTTAACATAGATGATAATTGGAGATATTTGGGCAGGTGCAAAACATGAAAGTGAAAAGGATTTGAACGCCAGATTCTCATGCTGAGTTTCGGACAAGGACAGATGAGGGTGTGGGCAGAGCACAGCAGAAAACATCTGGCAGGATCCCAGCCCCTCATAAAGGAACCTGGGACAAGGTGTAAATCTGTTGTCAGAACAGTGATCCAATGCCAGCGTCAGAATAGCTTCCTGAGTGATTTGACCCTGAATTCCAGGGTTGAGATAGAAGTAATACTAAATATTCTCTGGATTTGGTCATTAAATGGCCCAGAAACTAGAAACAGACAACACTACAAGTGGCTCCAGGTATCTCAGAATAGATTCAAGGCCCAGGTAACAGGAAGACTTACTTAATGAAAAAATAAGGGATTTGGAATAATATTCAAAAGATTAGAAAAATTTGATTGTCCTAGTAAGAAAATGAAGAAAATGAGATGTTTCAGAGAGAGAGGGTGTGTGCGTATGTGTGTGTGTGTGTGTGTGTGTGTGTGTGTGTGTGTGTATCCTAGAAGATCAGCTGTTGCTTGATCATTAGTGACTGACTGAAATTTCTGTTTTATAGCTACAAATGTTTTGGTTCTGCATTTTAGGCTCAGTGGGACAGAGAGCAGTGATTGATTAGCAATGTCTGCTGTGGAGAAGAAGTGGTATATGTCCTACTTGAGCAGTGTATTTACAACTATGAACACTATGAAGGCTTTGTTTTCTTTTATTTGACCGAAGCAGAGAGGACAAGTCAGAATGAAATAGGGAAAATCTTCCAAAAAAAAAAAATCTGTGAGAAATTCTCTTGCCAGATGATAGAACTAGCTAGAATCATCACTTTATAGAGGAGGAAAAATGTGTTAAAACTGTTAAATACACTGAGAGGCTACTAGCATCTTATAGAACCTGCATGCCAGTGAGTTCCCAATTAAAGAATAGATTGACTGAAGATCAGTACTCCATTGACAATATTCTAGAATATTCTCTAATTAAAATGGAATTCAGAAATTACCGCGGGCACTATGATAAAAATGATAAAGATGATCAGATGTCAAAGAAACAATGTTCTGAGATGGCTAAATGGAAAACATGAAAATAAAAAGTTCTTAGTGTCTCTCAATCCAAAGCCTGAATAATCTGTAGAGAGAAAGAAATTGCAATAACAATAAGGAGAATATTTAGGAGAAGAATAAAAAAAATACCATATTTGAAGGTGTTCATCAGCAGAGTCAAAGGTGGGTAGGTGAGAGCATTCATAAAATAGGAATTTCACAATTAAATCCCTGCTGAACTGGAAATCATGTTTTAAGGTATTGGAGGATTTGTGACATGACCCAGATTTTGGGGTACACCTCCCACTAAGAAGTGGAACCTCTGACATTTCCCCTTGAATCTGGGCTCTCTAACTTTTTTTTATTTTTTGGCCAATAGGATATAGAAGAAGTGGCCCAATATCAATTTCTAGATCCAGGCTTTTGGAAATTAGCCACTTATGCTTTTTCCTTTGAAACACTTGGTCTTTAGAGCCCGTCCACCCCAGGGCAAGACCCCTTCGAGGGAAGTGAACAGCCACTACCACCTTGTCTTCAGGAAAAAAACTGTATCATGGAAATGCATCTCCCCTCCCAGCAGGCTGAGACTGTCTGCAGAGATTAGCCTTCCCTAGAGAACCCTGCCCAGATTGCAAATACAAGGGAAAAAGTGAATAGCTGTTGGTGTTTTAAGTCAATAATTTTGACTTTTTATGCAATCGTAGATACATTAAAACAGTAAAATAGAACATGCATTATAGTATACACTGGCTCAGAATAAAGAATGTGGGTGTTAGAGCTGTATTTGCATCCCAAGATTTGTTACAATCTTTGGTAAAGTGTTTAATCTCTTCACGTTTTCTTGTCCCTTCTGAAATTTGGGCATAATAATAACTACCTCATAAGGTTATTATGAGAAATCAGTGAAACACTGTACATAAGCCCCCCCCCCCAAAATGCCTGAAATAGAGCAAGGACTCAAACTATGGATGAAAATGTGCTAAAAGCCATAGCTAGCAGAGATGTGAGTTACAAGAAAATGAGTAACTTTTGGAAATTGTGGCAAAAAGTGTGTTGTTCCCAAGTTTTGCAACCTTTATAATCATGTACACTATTAACTAGAGGTGACTACATAAAAATACTACCTTTTAAATGTTGGTTTAATACATAAATATAAATCCAGCCCAGATTATAAGGTGTTGCATTAATAAGTTCCATCTCTGAATAATAGAGCAGAAACTGCTTGTAACTTTCAAAAAAAAAAATAATTTGGTCTCCCCCCGACCCCATAAAAACCCTCTTTGAAGCCATTGGCAGCAAGATGATTTCAATAAAATGTCATTCAGAGAGAATAAAAAGTTAGCACTTGGCCTTTCGATATAAGATGTGCTAAAATCTTATCCTAAAAATCATGTCTTTCACACATAAAGAATCCCTTTAATGTTGCTTTAAATCTCTATGAAGGTCATATGTCATTTCTCCGACTTCTGTTCATCTGTTAGACTTTGATGCATATTTTGGTTGCCACAGATGTTCCAAAGAGCATGTGGTGTCTACATTTCAATGGAAAGGACCACTCATTTTGGTTTTTTTTTTTTAAAAAAAAAAAAAAAGAGCAGCCCCTTTAGGAAAGATTTCAATATAAATCGTGTGCTATGATTGAAAACTTTCACTTTGAGTGATTGTAAGTTAGAATAACCCAACTCTTATATATGTCAATAATACTTATTGCCTTAATAGTTATAGTAAGTTCATATTATATTGAGAAGATACTATAGATGTTGGTGTTTGGGATGGAGGTGAGTAGAAAGGAGGTGTAAAGAGAAGGGAGATATAGCTCTTGGATGAATTATCAATACTTGGGTCAGGGGTGGATGGATATAAACTTGAATCTGGAAAGGGTTCATTATTCATTTTTTCACCGATTCTGCCTTGCAAATCTGAGGCATGGGAATGAGGAGGAAGATCCTGAAAGTGAGTTTGAAACAGAAACAGTATTTTTGAATGTGGTGCTACTGAAAAAGGTTATGTATTCAAGCTGTCAGGCCCCTCTGAGGGCGGGGAGTCAGGATGCCAAGCTTAACCTGGGCCCCTGCCATCCTGCATGTGCCTCGTGCAGTTATCTAAAGCAAAAGAAATGTTTGGCATAGCTAAATGCTTTGGTTCATTTACAGAGATTTTTTTTAAGCTTAAAAATCCTTCTTTGGCTTCTGTACGGATTCTGTGCTTTCTGTTTTTCCTTGCCTTTTTTCCTTGCCTTTTTTCCTGTTGGAAAATGACACCCTAGTTCATACTCAGGGCGCCGATCCAGGGGGAGTGTCAGTGGGAGGGAGGGGTTCCCCTTTGAACACTCTGTGACCTCAAAAGGTGTGTGTGAATGTCCTCTCCACCAGTACATACATGTGCTGGATAGAGAGCAGGTTTCTAGAGTATGTGTCTCTTTGGAGATTGGAGAGGCCAAAATCCTAGTGTCTGATTCTAGAGTCAGCACTGCCCTCTGTTTTCCAGCTACTTGACCTGGGGCAGGTTCTCGAACCTCAAGTCTAATCTCCCCTTTCTGTCAAAAAGCAAACCAAACCCCTAAAACACACCTCTTTCGTATATATTAATGGATTCTGAGGATTCAATTCTTGTGTGGCATATAGTGAGCCTGACACAGAAACAAAGCATTCTTCTTTAAAAAAACAAAAAATGGAAAGGCACAGGCTTTTCTTGAAGGAGAGCAGGCAGGCAGGAAGAGAGAAGAGGAAGAACATCTTGGTTGTTTGCCACCACCTACCCCATACCCAACCCCAGAATATGAACCCAGGTCCTTGGGATGTATGCAGACTGTGTTTTGTGGCCTTATTAACTAGGCCACCAGGATGTGCCTCAAAGCATTATGCTGAAAAAACAAACAAAAATGTCCAAATACATAAGACTGAAATTGACTCTTAAACCAATATTAATTTTCCTACAGTTTAATAAACTGACACGTAGTAATCCCACAGAGTAGGTGCTTCAAAAATACATGTTGAATTTAAAGACATCTTAAGAGAAACCAAATGGAGCAGTGGAGAAAAGAGTGGGGATATTCTGTCTCCTGACTGGCCTCCTCAGTTCTGCTGGTCCTGTCACTGCCAGGATAAAACTCTAGCTCACAAAAGTATTTTACACAATTATGTTTGTAAATGAAGAGCTTTAAGCTTTATAAAGTTCATATGGCAGTAGATTTACATGAGATCATTTCAATTCCATTAAAAATACAAAACATTATTGCAAATAACTGATAATAGTCAACCTCAAAGAATATATTCCATTCTGTAGTAGTAGGCTAACCATACATACCATTTTAAATGGGACAGTACCACTGTTTTAATATAAATATCAATTTTGTCACATTTTTTAATAAACTAGGGCCATCTTTAAGGTGTGGCAAAAGGGGCTGCTGAGTTTTTCCAGGGCCCAGTCTACTGCAGCAGCTCAGAGACCCCACAGCTGCCCCTTTTGCCCCACATTGAAGACCCTCCATGCCAGCACTGACTGCATGCGACAGCCGCTACTGCTTTTTGCCTGCTGTGAGAAGACGGGCTGCATGTGAAGAGGATTCCCCCCACTCACATGCCTGTTCCTTCAAAGGGAAAACACTGCAGCGTGGTCAAGCTGCAGGTAAGTACTATGGGAGTTATCTCTGGCACTGTGGGGTTATTGGGCATTCCTGGCACTGGGATGGCTAAAGTGGTATGTGTTTAAGCAAGACATTAATAGCGGGGTTAATAAGGCTGCCAAATTTGATTTTCACCTAAGTTGTCAAAATTGCCTACACCAGCCTCGCCATTCATATGATATCCCACCATAACACACCATTACAATACTATTTGTATCACATAGTACTTTTTTGTTCTAGGTGCTCTTCTGCTCAGACGGCTCCGTCTCCTCTCCTCCCCTTAGTTGCCAGCACATAACCCTGTTCTGTTTTTGCCATCCCAATGTCCCGTTTTCATCTCAAGGAATTATTTAGTAGCTCTTGGGTAATTTTGATACTCGAATAAAACACACTTCTCAAGTAAAAGAAAATAAAAATTAAAGAAAAATTATCCCTCCACTTCTGGCCCATGTCCCTGTACCTGTAGTTCTCAAACCCACCACCAGTGGCGCTAACCATCTCTCAGTAAGCCAAGCTCCCACCTGTATGCCGCCCCCTACTCTTTCACCCACAGGTCAACATGATCCCCAGGGATGGTTGTAGAGACCCAACCTTAGAGTCTCCAACTCCTGAGGACAGGCACCCATAGTCTCATTCTATGACTACAGTTCCCCATTTTATGCTCTAGCCACTTGTGGAAGGAGAAAATGACAGAAGAAAATACCTCCCTACCCAGAAAGCAAGGACTGAGGGAAGGGGTTAGGAGATATTTCTGTCTTGAAACTAGACAACAATGTAACTTATAATTTCCAAGAACTTCTCACAAAAATGAGAAATCAAATACTGCTAGTGTTATGATCTCACTGCATTATGACTTTGGGGACTGGCAAGGAAACTTGCCACTTTCTCTAACATTATTATTATAAGTTTCATTTTGTGTTCCATTTAAATCATGTGCAATCCAGCCTGTGGAACAGCCCTTTGGAAACAGAGATTTGAGAACTTTTCTCCTTGTTTCTTAATAGAATTGCATGTGCCCAGAGTATCGCAGTCTTGTCCTTGAGACATCATGAGGTGGTAATGAGGCAGAAAATGAATGGAAACATCTTGACTTCTTCAGGTATGGGCAATAGCTCTTTGACCTTAGATACTCTCTGGGACTCTCTTTGCTGTAGAGTGAAGTGAATGGAAACAGAATTTCTGAAGCCTTTTTCAACTCTAATATTAGATTGTTTTCTTTCTCTGAAATTCCCCCATAGTTCCATTTTCTTTGTTTCTTTTTTAAGGAAAGGAAGTGTGGGGTCTAGCTCTGTATTTTAATTTGTGAATGTGTCTACATCATCTGAAAACTTTTAAGATCACCTGTCCTCCTGTCTTGAAGCTGGTTGGTCATAATTGGTGGAAAAGCACTTTAAGGGCTTCCAGTTCAAGATGGCAGTGTAGGAGGACCCTCGTCTTACTCTCTCTAGAAAGCAACTTGAATCTACAGAGACATGTGAAACTTACTCTGAACAGAATCTATAGACTATATATATCTAACTGACAAGAAAAAGCCTACATCGAAGATGAGGCAGTGCCAGGAAAGAACTGCGGGCCAACAACAGGGACCTGGAAAAATGCAAATAGACAGAATGGAGACCACGCAGATCCCATCCTCTGCCCTGGGCCTACGGAGAGGTGGCCGAGCACAACCCCCACTTCACGCGGCAGAGAGGTAACCATAACTGGCAGGAGACCACAAGCGCAGCACAGAGACCACAGATGCATGTGCACCCATCCCTCATCTGAGGGGAAAGCCTGCTTCCCTAGCTCTGTCATGATGCATTCCACACCCAGCCCAGAGATAAGTCTTGTGTGCACCATTCTCCCACCTCCTGAGGGGTAGAAAGTACGCTCCCTAAGCTTGCATTACTGTGTGTTTGTCCACTTCTCAGCCAACCTGGAGACCACAGGCAGGATAACACAGGTGTGTATGTAACTCTGTCCCCAACTGCTGAGAAAGTGAGCTCTCCATGCCCCTAGCATGCACACAGCACAACCTACCCAGAAACAGCAGGCATATACACAGCCCTCTTCCAACATGAGAGGCAGAAAAATTGCTTTCCCACCCCAGCCCAAAGTAGGAATAAACATGAAGTAAAAGAAAAGGAAAACCACAGCACTGAAATCAAGGCGGAAAAAAAGTTATGCCAAAACCAAAGTAGTCAAGGAAAACATAAATGACCCCAAGAGAGGAAGTGGCCAAGAACTCACCAGAGAAGAATTCCATGGATGTGAACTAGGATAACCTAACAGATAAAGAGTTCAAAAAATATAATAAAGCTGAATAAGATGCAGGTGGCCCACACAGCAAGTGGAAGGTATTAGAAAAGACGTGACAGATCATAAGAAACACATCACCAAAGAGATTCAGGGCATAAAGAAAGTTCTGGCAGAAATGCTAGAAATGAAAGATACAGTCTAGGAATTGAAGGTAAACATGGAAAGCTCCATAAACAGATTCAATCACTATTACACAGAGAAATGAATATCAGCTATTGAAGACAAGATAACATAGGTAATGCTTACGGAAGAGGAGAAAGAAGATTGAAGAAAAATGATGAAAACTTATGAGAAATATCAGACACTGTGAGAGCAAACATAAGGATCATAGGCATCCCAAAAGGTGAGGAGAGGGAGAAAGAAGCAGAAAACCTAAAGAAATAAGAGCAGAGAATTTCCCACATCTTTCACAAAGAGTAACCATGAAGCTTCAAGACACAGAGGAAACATTGAAGTTTATAAATATAAACAGACCTATATCCAAACACATCATAGTAAAATTAGCAAAAGTAAATGACAAAAACTCAAAGCTACTAGATAGAAGAAAAACATAACCTACAAAAGGCACACCCATCAGGATATCATCAGACTTCTCAATAGAAATCCTATAGGGCAGCAGAGAGTGGACCAACATCTTCAAAATACTGAAAGATGAAAACTAAAAGCTAAGAATACTCTGCAAAATTATTTAAATATGATGGAGAAATAAAAGTCCTCAATGACAAAAATAGTTATTGAATTTTTCTATCACTGCCATTCAAGAAATCTTGAAAGGGGTCTTAAAATAGGAAAAACAAAAACAAATATTCAGCCAGCCTCCAGAATGGTGATGAACAGGAAAGAAAAAGCAGGAACAAAGATGAAACCAACAAAAGTGAACAAAAAACTCTAAAGGGGGAAGGAAAAGCTGGTATACAAGTATGTATATATGACATGGCATGAGCTCTTAAAATCATAGAGTAGGACATTTAGAGCTAACCCACTGGTCACCACAAAACCCAAATCTAAAGAGACACATATAGGAAGCAGTCAAAACTGACAGAACAAACCATGAATACCACCCAAAGGAAAAAGCAAACATAAACATGAAATTAAACAACAGGCAGAGAAAACCAACAGAAAACAAATGATAATTTATTAAGCCCTGCACTTCAGTTATCAGTCTAACAGTGAATGGACTGAACTCACCAATCAAAAGACATAGAGTGGCTAGAGAGATTTAAAAAAATAATAGGACCCATTCGTATTATACCTGTAAGCAATGTATTTCAAATGCAAAGATAAACATAGGTTGAAAGTTACATAATGCAGAAAAATGTATCAAAACAGCAACAATGAAAGGAAATTAGGAACTACAGTACTGATACCAGACAAGACAAACTTCCAACTAAAAATGGTATTAGAGGCAAGGATGGACACTACATTATGGTCAAGTGGGTAATGCATCAAGAAGAAATACCTGTCATCAACAGGACCATCTAAATATGTAAAACAAATACTGAGCTAAGGCAGACATTGACAGTAATACAACAATAGAAGGGGACTTCTAACACTTCACTTAAATCAATAGTTATATCATCCAGGCAGAAACCCAACAGAGAAACAAGGGCCCTAATTGAAACAATAGATCACGTGACTGTCAACAGACAGGTGTTCTACTCCAACAAAAAATAATATTCATTCTTCTCAGTGTTCACTGAACATTCTCAAGGATAGAACACATCATGGGACACAAAACAAATCTTAACAAATTTAGCAAAATTCAAATTATAGAAAGATCTTTTCTGTCCACGGGGTAAAACTAGAAATAAACCAAAATAATAAAACTAGAAAAACCACGAAGATGTGGAGACTGCAACATGTTTCTGAACAAGTCCTGGGTCACTGATGACATTAGAGATGAAATGAAGTCTTTTCTGGAAGTAAATGAAAATTCGAAAATGAGCTACCAAACATGGGATATGTCAAAAGCACTTCTTAGAGGAACATTTATAGCTGTACGAGCACTCACCAAAAGTCAAGAGAGAGCCCAAATTAAATATCTAACCACACACCTGAGGGAACAAGAAAGAAAAGAAAATTAAAACCAATAATCAGCATAAGGAAGGGAATAATAAAAAATTAGAGCTGACATAAATGAAATTCAAAAAATCAGTGAATCAAAAAAACTGATTCTTTGAAAAAAATAAACAAAATTGATGTTCTCCTAGCAAGATTCATGAATTAAAAGAGAGAAAAAAAACATAATAGCAAAAATCAGAAATGAAAGAAATGAGATCCCAACTGACATCAAAGAAATACAAAGGATCATGAGAGAATACTATAAAAGCTTAGATGCCAACAAATTTGTTAATCATGAAGACATGGGCAGGTTCTAGAATCCTACAACCTCCCAAACCTCAAGCAGGAAGACATAGAAAACTTAAACAAACCAACCACAAGAGCAAAATTTGAAGCAGTAATAAAAAAAGTCTTCCCCAAAACAGAGCCCAGCACCAGATGGTTTCAATGGAGAAATCTACCAAACATTCAAATAAGAACTAATCCTCCTTAAACTCTCCCACAAAATTGAAGAGGAGGGAAAACTCCCTAATATGTTTTATGAGGCCAATGTTACCTTGCTTTCAAAATTAGACAAAGACAGCAACAAAAAAGAACAGTACAGACTAATATCACTGATGAATATAGATGCAAAAATTCTCCAAAAAAACTTAGCAAATATAATTCAACAGCACATCAAAAAAATTATGCACCATGATCACATGGGATTTATTCCAGTGATGTAAGGATGGTTTAACACATACAAATTAATCATTGTGATACACCACATCAACAAAGTGAAAAATTAAATACCACATGGTCATCTCAATAGATAGATACAGAGGTATTTGACAAGATTCAACACCCATTCATGATAAAAACTCTCACCAAAATAGGAGCAGAAGGCACATACCTCAACATAATAAAAACAATATATGATAAACCCACAGCCAACATCATCAGTGGTAAAAGACTGAGACCCTTTCCCCTAAGATTTGAAATAAGACAAGGTTGCCCACTATTGCCACTTCTATACAGCATAGTTCTGAAAGTTGGCCTAAACAATAAAGTTAAAAAAGGACATTAAAGGAATCCAAATTGGAAAATAAGAAATAAAACTATCATTATTTACAGGTGACATAATACTAGAGCTAGAAAACTCTAAAGACTCCATGAAAATTGCCAGAAATAATAAATGAACACAGCAAAGTGGCAGTATATAAAGTCAACACACAGAAATCAGTAGCATTTCTATATGAAACAATGAAGGAGAGGAGAAAGAAAGAAAGAAATCCTATTTACAATAGCACCAAGGAAGGTCAAATGCCTGGGAATTAACAAAGGAGGCGAAAGACCTCTACAATGAAAACCATAGGACCTTAACAAAAGAAATAGAAGGAGAGACAAAGAAATGGGAAAACATCCTATGTTCATGGATTAGAAGAATCAACATGGTAAAAAAAAAAAAAAAAAAAAAAAAGAAATGGCCATTCTACCCAAAATAACATATAGATTCAATGCAATTTCCATCAAAAATCCTATGGACATTTTTAAAGCAAATGAAGCAATAATACTGGAGTTTGCATGGAACCACAAAAAGCCTCAACTAGCTAAAGCTATTCTAAGAGAAAAGAGGAATAAGTATCACACTTCCAAACTTCAAGCTATGCTGCAGAGCGATCATCATCAAAAGTGTGTGGTACTGAAACAAAAACTGACACAGTGATCAGTGGAATCAAATAAAGAGCCCAGAAATAAAACCACACCTATGTGAACATTTAGTATATGACAAAAGTGTGAAGAATGTAAGATGAAAGGATAGTATATTCAATAAATGGTGTTGGGAAAACTGGAAAGAACTGCAAAAAAAAGAACAAAAACTATATTATTAATTATCAACAAGTACAAAAGTTATTTCAAAGTGTATCAGAGATGTGAACATAAGAACTAAAATCATAAAATACCTTGCACAAAATGTGGGAAAAACATTCCATGACCTCAACCTCAAATTGGTCTTTGGGGGATGAACAGCAAAGAAACCAAAGCAAAACTAAACAATTGGGACTCCATCAAACTGAAAAGCTTCTGCACAGCAAAAGAGACCACCACTAAAATGAAAACGCAACCCACTGAATTGGAGAAGATATTCACACAACATGCATCAGATAAAAGCTTTATTTCTACAAAGAGCTCACACGTCTCAACAATAAAAAAGTAAATGATCCACTCAAAAAAGATGGCAAAGGAGCTGAATAGAGACCTTTCTAAAGAAAATACACAGCTGGCTCATAGACACATGAAAAAATGTTCTACATCACTCATCTTCAGAGAAATGCAAATAAAAACTACAATGAGATGCCATCTCACACAAGTGACAATGACCTATCTCAAAAAGACTGGAAATAGCAGGTGTTGGAGGGGGTGTGGAGAAAAGAGAACCCCCTACACTGGTGATGAGACTGTCAATTGGTGCAGCCTCTTTGGAAAACAGTATGGAGATTCCTCACACAAATAAAGGTGGATCTACCATTTGATCCAGCAATCCCAGTCCTAGGCATATACTCAGGACAAAACTGGTTGTCCTTGAAAAAAATGCTTCCCTACCAGCAGATCTCTGTGGCCACTCAATAGGAGAAGGAAAGTAGAGGCATGTTGTCACAGCTAGGAAACATTTATACCATTTATTCATATTAAGCCAGAATGTTTACTTACCACTGCTTGTCAAAGTTGACATCTTAAGAGGGCATAGCTATTATGAATATTTTTAAAGGAACTTTTGTAGAATTATCATTAGAAATAAATTTAAAGCATGAGAATAGTCATTCCTTTTTTACTTGATAGTCAGACCCATTTTTAATCAGAAATTCACAGCACTCATTTAATGAATATTTATTGAAGGCTTTCTATGTGAAAGATACTTTCTAAATGCTGAGGATATAGACTTTAACTTTGTTAAGTAACTTTATTCAATATACCCATCAGCCCTACCTGTCACATTTCGTTGGGGGGTCTATAATGTAAAAAAGAAAAGAAAATGGATTCGTAAAGTTTATGGAAGTGATGGTCTATGTACCGTGAAGAAAAATGAAGACGGTGAAGAGAAAGAGTACTGGACAGAATTACTCTCTCTCAGAATGAGTTATCAGATGAGGTGTATCTGATAAGATAATGTTGGAACAGACAGAGGACTGGAGGGAGGTGCAAAGAAAAATCAGTAGATGCAAAGGCTCAGTGGTGGAGCATACCACAGAGCTCCAAGGAGCACCAAGGTCAGTAGGAGAATAAATGAAAATTTTCACAAAATTTAACTTCCCCATCTGTTGGGAAATTATAAATCATTGCCAAAACAGTGCCACTATTAGCAAGCAGAAAGCTCTGCTTAGTGTACCTATGCTGAGTATCAGCCTTGGGAGGAGGAGAGGTCAGGTTCCTTATGGAGCCACATATGTGGGGCCAACATGTTTTCTCACCATCATTTCTAGACTGAGCTCCAGATATCATTTTTCCCACAAAACATGGAATTATTCCTATGTATTTGGAGAGTATATCCAGTCATTGATTCAACTTATTCTTAAATGATTCCACGTCTATATCCAAAGATTATAAAAACACATAATCAGAAGATATATGTGCACCCTATGTTCATAGCGGTACAATTCATAATAGCCAAGATATGAACTCAACCTCAATGTCCATTGATGGATGGCTGATAAAGAAGATGTATGTATACTCAATGGAATTCTACTTAGTTGTTAACAAGATTAAATCCTGACTTTTGCAGCAACTTGGATGGAACTTGAAGTGATTTTACTAAGTGAAATAAGGCATAAAAAGAAAAACACAGGATGCTTCACTGACATGGAATATAAAGAAGAACAACAAACTGAAAAAAAAATGCAACATAATTTTCTTAGTCTCTGAAAACAAAACTATGGTAACCAGAGAGTGGTGGAGGGTAAGAGGGAGAATCTGAAGTTAAAAGGGTTAAAAATGATAGTTGTGATGGGTACTTTATAAATAAATAGTGGTGAATGTGGTATGCTAGTCACTTAGAGATGTGTATCTATTTTACTGACACTTACATAGTATTGTAAACTAAGAAAACATTTTTAAAAAGAAGCGAGTCTAAAAAGATCACTTAAATCCTAAGAAAAGATTCCAAAAGTTTTCTCAGTATTGTTGGAAACAAGGGCATGTCACCATTCACTTGGAGATAGAAATATAGATAGAATGTTCTGGTAGGTTTGTTAAAGCAAATGTGATCTGTATTTTGCAATGGTGGCGGGTATCGTTTGTTAACAAGAAATTCAACATTGCCTTTAGTGTCCTAATAAGATAGAAAGATGTGGAGACTAGCCTGTATCTCTTCGCTACCCTGGATCCTAGGAACAAGATGGATACGGATGAGAAACATAGCTATTGCATCTTTAGAGGTAGGAAGTGGTAAGGAGTCCCAAATCTTGGGAATAAGACTCGTACAAAAGAAGAAAAACTCACATACTCACGTGTGACCTGGTTAAGACAGGAAGTCCTCCGATTTGCCCGAGGATGGGGTCCGTCTTGGTCTCTGGGTTCAGGTAAGTAGTACATGCTACTATTTGCCGTAACTCCAGATGGGTTCTCTGCCACATTTGTTAACCGAAGCTCCAATGAAGCCTGTTAAAAATTCTTTGGAGAAGAATCTAAGACAATCCAGTAGCTCATTGTACAGCTGATGGGGCAAGACCACCAGCACTGCCATATCTGTCTCAGTGAGAGCCGCAACGGCAGCTGCAAATTAATGGGCATCAGAGACCCAGTGAATTTCACCTGGGGCGTCGCAGCAGCTGTGATGTAACACCCATCAGGGACAGTTTTCACAGCTGCTAAGGGGCTTTGTATGTATTAGAGCCCATAATTGCAGCAGGAACATGTAATGGCCCACAAGGAGAACACACAAACCACACGTTTCATAGCAGGTCCCCAAAGTGACTAAAGAGTTTCATCCTGGCCATTACTTTTTCGTTCACTCATACATCCATTCACTTAAGAAACACCACTTGACTGGAGTTGTCCACTGCTTGCCCTTTCCCAGTCTGAGTTGGAAGATGAAAGAGCATAGGTTACACAAGCTTTCAAGATGTTGACAGTAGCAGCATTGTGTGGTTTGGGATTCTGGAATCAGAAAGTGCTAGGACCGGTATCAGGACTCCACCACTTTGTAGTACTGTCTCCTTCCTTAACCTCTCTGAGTCATGGTGTCTTCATTGTTGAAATGGGACTATTAATAGAATTTGACTTATAAGGTTCCTATAAGGGTTAATAAGATATGACTGTAATGAAAGCATTTAGCACTGTGTCTGCCACAATGGACACATTAACCCTGGTTAATGATGATTCAAAATGGAATTAATTTGTGTGTGTGTGTGTGTGTGTGCATTTGCGTACATGTGAGCATTAGAAAAAGAGGGGAAGGAGGGAGGGAAAGAAGAAAAAGGGATTAAGGAAGGGAGGAGAATAAACAGCAGGAGGAAAAATTAAACAAGTGTGCCAAGCTGTGCAAAGGTAAAACATTCAAATTCCTTACCAATTTTGAGTCAGAGAAAGTATTTAAAGACAAGAGAATGAGAGATTAAAATAGACTTTAAATTATTTTTAAGTAATAGAATTATTTTGACAATAGAGATTTGGATGGTCAATGGAAGTGATTCAAACTTACCTTTATTCCTGACTTTCATTGAGTGCCTATAAACAATGAGATGAATATTGCTTTCTAGGAATTCCTGAAACAAGATAGCAATTAAAGAGAGCACTAGGATTGTATCTGACGGTTTTCAAGACAGATTCCTGACTGGGCCAACAAAGTAGTTAACAGTCATTTCATACATTTCGCATTGAATTAACCAAGCCATTCTAACCAAAGAAGATTTGGGTCCAGCCTCTCACTTTATCTATTCACTGCAATTCTAACAGGTAGCTATTAGATTGATTTGGTGCCTGGCTGTATTCAGATGTGATTGGTGATTGTTTTTATCAGTCTCTTCCTGTGTAATAGGAATATATGAAGAATTTGATAGTTTGCTGAAGGTTACATAGTTGACATAAACCTTGTGTGTCCCTAGCATTTCAGAAGAGTTTATTTGATTGTTGGTGAAATGTGTGATTTGGGTTGTCTGTCTCCCTTAGGAAAAGTGATGTTTCCTCTTCATTAGAATTGCTTTGTTTATTATCATTTTGCTCTTGTTTTTCATATCCAACTGACCTTTCTCCTAAAAAGGTCATTTTCTTGTATAACCAGTAAGTGATGTTCAAGGTATTTTTGCCCAGGGATTTTGAAGATATTTATATCTGAATGTGCCCATATGTCAAACCAATATTTCAGTCTGTATTTTAAAGCTGTTGATATTATAACACTATGAGAATCCCTCCTCCACAAAATAAAATAAAAAACCTTAATACATAACACTAGACATTCTCAACAGTTAAAAGGATACAAAAATAAATTTTTTTCTATAAGAAATAAAATCAAATCAAAATACAGGATCTATCCTATACCCTATATTTATGCAGTTATATTCTATGTATATATGTTAATTTCTCACTTTAATTCTATAAATGATCATATTTAGATGTATATAGTACATTTTTTAAAGTATTTTAGCTGCTTAATGCCATTTTCTAATCAAAATATCTGCAAGATTAAATTCGTGCTTGACATGACTTTCCCGTCATAACAGCTAGGTTGAAGGGTGTTGACTTCAGACTCTTTAGGGTGGGATGAACCAAAAGATAGGTCTCCCTTCCATTATTAAGTTGACACAAATTTCAGAATATTAAAGTCATGTGAAAACAAACTTATATCTCAAGTCTAAATCCAGCCCATTGTATGACATGATAGCTTTTTCTACCTTTCCAAAGAGGTAGGGAGGCAAAAGAAATAGAAGGAATACTTTGGAATAGTAATGACAAGACTGAATAATTCTTTCAAAATGGATTGGGATGATATTAAGGTACTGATATTAAATGTTGTACTTCTAATAGAGTGTCCTGCAGTGAATTATATCAAGATTTAACTTACCCTTTCCACAATCTCCATGTAAAACTATGGACAGACATGTAAGACATGGGATTTACACCTAGGAGCTTAGAATATTGACATCTGAAAAGTGAGAAAGCCAGTTAACAGCAACAAAAAGTTTAGGATTAATTTTCTATTGCTTATTTAACAAGTTATCACAAACTTATTGGATTTAAGTCAATACAAATGTATTCTCTTATAGTCTTGGAGATCAGAAGTCTGAATTCAGTTTTACTTGGCCAAAGTCAAGGTGTTGACAGACCCATCTAGAGGTTCTAGGGAAGAATTTGTTTCCTTCTCTTTTTTAAGCTTCTGGAATCTGTATTTCTTGGCTCATGGCCCCTTTCTCTGTCGTCAACCAATTGTGTAGCATTTTCCACATGTCTCTGTGACTGCCACTTCCATTGACTTTCATTGTCACATTTTCTCTCACTCATATCCTTCTGTCTCTCTCTTATAAAGATGTAATCATATTAATCTTCCCAGATAATCTAGAATAATTTTCTCTTCTTAAGATCTTTAATCACATCTTACAAAGTTCCCTTCCTTATGTAAAGAAGCATTCACAGGGTCCAGGGATTAGGGGGTGAACATTAGGGGTTCATTAATTCGACTGCCACAATACTTTAAGAAATTTTTTTCCAATTCTATTAACAGAAGTCCTCCACTTCAGCTTCATTCTCTAGCAAACCTTTAAATGCATCCTTTCTCATCATTCTGTTTTTCTCCCTCTCTGCTTTGTGAATCCTCCCATATCCTACTCACTTTCCAGAATCCTACCCATCCTCCAAGTCAATCTCAAATGCTGTGTTTTCCATTCAATATTTCTGTTTTTTCCCAAATTAGCCAGGACATTTTGTTGGCAAGTGACAGAAATGTAAATTCTTTAAGCAATGACTATGAATGAAATTGTTAACTCAAGTAATTGATCCTATGAGAGAAAGGCAAAGGTGAGTCTGATGTCAGAAGCATCTAGTATCAGTGTCTTTAGCTGCTCTGACTGTGAAATACCAAATACTAAAATAACAAAATATCACAGACTAGATGAAATTAACAACAAGCATTTATTTCTGAAAGTCCTGGAGACTAGGAAATGCTATATCAACATGCTAGGAGATTTAAGTTCCCGGTGAACACCCTTTGCCTGGCTTGAAGATGGACATCTTTTGGGTGGCAAAGAGAAATGTCTCCGGATTCTGTTCTTCATACCAGGGCATGAATTCAAACATGGAAACTCCACCCCTCCACCCCCCCTGACCTTATCTAAACCTAATTATGTCCTAAAGAGCCCACCTCCAAACATCATCATCCATGGGGAGGGGAACACAAACATTCAGTCCATAGCAAGCAGAAACTTGAACATGCGACAGACTATGTCTGATTCTCGTTTTAGCATCTCTCTCTGCCTACCAGATTCTCTCTCAGTTCTCACAATTTATCCTGAAGTGGATGGCCAAAGGTTACTTCAATCTCACAACTTTACAGCTTTTAACTGGAAAGAAGAAGGGATTCTTAGCATGCCCTTGTGACTCAGACAGCTGAGAAGCTCATTTGCAGATCACACACTATCCAAGGACCTGGGTTTCAGACCCGGGGCCATGCTGAAAAACCAGAAATGAACAACTAACTAAATAAAGATGTTTCTTCCTCCTCTTCTTTCCTTAAATGCTTCTTTCTCCTCTACCTTCCTTCCTCTCTTGAAAAAAATATTAAAAAGAGGTTCTTTCCCTCAACTAGAGTTTTGAAAAAGACTTCTGAGGAAAGGATTCAGATTGGCTTGGCTTGGGTTCAGAGCTAAGCCTTAAACCAATCACAGTGACCAGCTGCTCATGTCTTGAAACTGGACATTAAAATGGGGAGAGAATCTTTCAACAAATAAAAGAAGGGGACAAGATGTGAGAAAAAAATAATTGCCATAGCCACGAGCCTGATGTGACTTCTCGAGTCTCATATTTTATTTATATTTATCTTAATTACACTACCTTTATTTTCTCTTTGTTCATGACATGAATCATATGTTCCTTTGGATCATTATACTGATATATTGAATCTTAAAGGAAGTGCCATGTCTTTCTTATTTTCACCCCCACCCTCCCACCAAACACCCAGTACTGTGCAATACTGATAGTAAGTGTACAATAATTATGTTAAATTGGGTTAAAAATAACACTGTAGGAAAAGAGAGCTCTTGGAGGTAGCACCAGGTTAATTAATGTAAGTGCTAAAAAATCAGAGGAATTAAGTGCAATATGGGGTTCAATGAGTTGAGAACATGTCATAGCTTACACAGGTACTTGAAAGCTGCGTAGAATTTAAGTAGGAAAAGAAAGACAGCAAAGAATATAACATGTTACAGAAAGCATGTTACTATAATAAAAATAGGGAAAAACAAAATTCCATGTGGCAATTATCTCCTGGTTTGGAAACCCCTTCCATGAGTCTATGGCTATAAATTGTAAATATTTCATATTCACATTAATTAGAAAGTATCATAGCAAAATAGCAGTTTTCTGTATCTTGCAATAATTCAACCAGTCTTTGATTTAATTATAGATTTTGATTTTACTGTGATTTGTATGTATAGCAAGGGTTGTCACTTATATGAAGGAATCTGTAGCTTCAAAAAGGAGATAAAAGATGGGAGAAAGTGCTGAGGAGGAACTGGAGGTAAGCAGAATCCCCCCCCCCCCGCCCAGCCACATCGACACCATCAGAGCTTACAACAGTTAAGAAGTCTTCAGAATCTATCAGTCAGGACTAAAGGAATACTGTATTTTGTCATGTATAATAAGAATTTTTTTGGCCCAAATTTGTGAGGAAAAATAAAGATGCACATTATACATGGGTAGTAGGTACTAATTCCATATCTATATACTTATTTTTAATTCTTTTATGTATGCTTATGAGTTAAAAGTAACTTTGAATGCTATCTGTATGCAAAACAATACCCTAGAATACAATAATTGGCTTTTTTTTAACTTAGCATGAACTTACAAGGAAAGCAGTTTTGGCCAGTGATTCAACAGTTACATGTTCTTGTCCACAGAGTAAGTGACTCTGACTTGATAAGATGGGTGATACTGACTTTATTACCATGGTGAACAGCACTACAGACTTTAGGCCGGAGCTAGCAATCTAGCTGATCTTTTTATAAAAATACAGACACCGCAAGCTTAAGTGAACAGTTATTAACTACGCTAAAGAGCATGACAGCAGAGCTGCCAAGAGACACTGCATCCCTCCTCCCACAGAGTGTCCTCAGATTGTGGAGGAGCAGGGAGAAAACTTCTGTACCGTATATCTGTTCTTGTGTTTTATAATAATTTGTTACCTAAAATTTCTTGCACCATAATATGTAAAAAATTAAATGCTAAAACACCTTTGAATACAAAAAGCAAGTACCTAAATATAAACAATTTTGAATTAAAATATTAAAACGAAAGTTTTTTTCCTGCAAGTTTGGGCCCAGAACATGGGTGCACATTATTACACAGCAAAACATAGTGTCTTTAATTAATAATACAGACACTGAAAGTCACTGGACATGTTTTAGCACGGCTCTTCTCTAGGAAATGTAGTGCCCATGATGACAAGGCCTTTGAATTGAGGACCCCACTGAAGGATGCATCTAGCCACAATCCATAGATCTGAAGAAGTTAAAAGACCATAAATTTGTTGTAATAAAAATGCTGGGACTAGAATCCTGAAAGATCTCTTGGTCTTAATATGTTACTTAAATATTTGAGTTCCTACAATGTGCCAGGAATTAATTATTAATACAACATATTTAAAATAATTGATATAATTATAACAATAATAAATTTCCTCAACCTACAAGGATTTCATGTGTGATGAGGGAGAGAAACATAGAAAATAATAGGATGCTACTAGAACTGTGAAATCTGTTTGGCCAGGGTGATATGGGACTGTTGCATTCCTGCCTGTACTCCGGATTCCTCAAGCATTGTCCACCCTTCTTAATCTGCTTTATCCTCACTTCTCACATTTCCTCACATTTCTTATAGGAAATACCTCTGTCTATAAAGATTGCTTTGTACTCAAAAAACAATTTCCATATGCTCCCTCTTATCCCAGTATCTTCTAAACTACCTTCCACCACCTGTGAGATAAAGTTCATACTCAAGTTCCTGATTTGCCAAACCTTCTGTAATTTGACATCATCCTACCAGCCAGCAGATTTTTCCTATACCCTACCATCACATATTCTCCCAAAGCCTCTATGTTTCAGTTTTCATTCCTGCAGGAAGCCATCCTGAGTGAACTCCTAGGGAAATTATTGCTAAATTGTTGATTTTAATCAAAGAACTTTCACATTATTCTTCATTTTACCTACTGTATATATCTGTTTCCAAAATTCATGGTTAGCAAATAAAGAAAAAAACAGGATTCTGCTATATTCATCTGTTGATTCTGAGCACCTTGGACACTGTCTTGCCAGAAAAATACACTGTGAATGTGTCATGTTATAAAACATAGCCTTAATGTTAGTAAGATAATTACAATGTACACTAAAATATGGTAGTTTATGCCGTAAAATCACTCAGTGGCATTAATAGTGTGTCCTTTCATTGCTAAGAGCTTTTAAAAGCCTATTTGGTCATCTTTGGGGTGGGGATACTTAAGGCTAGTTTAAGAAAGTTAGTGTCTAAGAAAATTATTCTGGCAGCCATATGCATTGTGTGTTGATGAGATCATGGAGACTGGAGGAGATGGACAAGCCACAAAGAAGATGCAGCATCATACTCTGATGAGTGGTGGTGAATAGTGAGTATCTGGGTCTCCCCTGCACCTACCATACAACCCATCAGCATACATAACTAATGTTACTAAAGCTCCTCTCAAAAAGGGAAGCAAATCATCAGACTTTATTTCCATTCATTGATCAAATTAAATTTTTTTTTTTTTTTTTTTTTAGCCAACTAAGATCAGTTAAAAGGAATTCCAGATTTCTCATAGCAGTAATTTTTAAATTTTAGCATTTGGGGAATTCCTTTGTCATTATGAGAATTTGTCTTTATTAATATCCTATAGATGCATGAGTGTCGATGTTTTATGAGAATTAAATATAGAATAGTCTGTGGGACTAGAAATACAGAGCACATACATGTGTCACAGTCGTAAATAAGCCTTTTTTAAAAATAAAAGTGAAATCTATTGAAAATGTAGATGCCCATCCTGGATTGATGAGATTCAGCACACCCAGATGCTTGTCTCCTCCCCTGCCGCTCTCAGTGGTTGGTTGTACTTTTAATGAGGGAGAACATTTGTAGGCAAGGCTGTTATCTAGAATATTAAAGTTGAAAGTGAAAAGTGAATCTACAGTCTTATTACTGACAGTCTTTATTTGAGATACAATTTTTGTACATTGAAAAGCATAGAGCTTTCGTGTACAATTTGATGGGTTTTGACAACATAATCACTGGTGTAACCACAGCGTGTGCCTTTACCTGTCCATCTCCTGAGACCCTACCTAAGCACTACTCTTCGGATTTCCATCACTGTTTATTAGTTCTGTTTATTTTTGGACTTCATTCAAATGGAATTGCATGATAGGTACTCTTTCATCTGGTTCCTGTCACTCAGCATAAGGTTATAGGGATTCATCAGTGTTGGGTATGTATCAGCTGTTCATTCTTTGTTATTGCTGAGTCCTATGCTGTTTTGCAGACATGCCACAGATTATTATTCTTCTGATGGACCTTTATATTTCCAGCTTTTTTCTCTTATAAATTGAGCTGCTAGGAACATTTTTGAAGAGTCTTTATATTTTCCTTTGTTGATTAAATACCTAGGACTGGAATTGTTGGCTCAAAGACTGGATGGATGTTTAACCTCAGAAACTATCAGCTTTTAAAAATAGTTGTACTGTTTTGCATTCCTAGCAACATTCAGATGTTTTACATGATTTGATGTTGTCAGTTTTCTAATGAGTGTGAAGAGGTATTTCATTGAGGCTTCAATTTGTGTCTCTCTGAGGAATACTGAGATTGAACATCTTTTAGCTGTGTTATTGGCCATTTATATGTCTTTTTGTGACATGTATTTCAAATCTTTAATTGATTTTTAATTGAGCTTTGTCTGTTTTACTATTTGAGTGGTAGAATTGCCCATATAGTCCGTATACAAGTTTTGTTAGATGTAACTTGCCTCTTTCATTTCAAAGCTGTTGTTCCTTTCTAGTGAATTTTTATTTTGGTTGTTGTACTTCTCAACTCCCGATTTCTTTTTTATAATTTTTCTCCATGATCTCCATTCATTCATTGTCATGCTTTTCTATAATTCATTCAACATTATTTGCCTTACTTATTTGGACGTATTTATAATAGCTTCCTGGATCCTTTGCTGTAACTTCAGGGCACACTCTGTGAATTTTTTTTTTCCCTGAGTACATATCACACTTTTCTGTTTCATTATAAGTCTCACAATTTCTTGAGGAACACTGAACATTTCATATCTCACATATATATTATAGCAACTCTGTATTCTGATACTTTCTCTAAAGAGTCTAATTGTTATTTTTCTGGTTTATGTCACTGTGTAATGTGCATGAGCCAGTTCTGTGAAATTTGTCTCCCTTGTAATATGCTCTCAGTGCTCTCTCTCCTCGTATTGTGTAGACATAGGTATTTCCTCATCTTAATTTGTAGGTCTGTAGGCTTTTGGGGAGTCATTCCAGAAGTTTGTGTAGCTTGGTGGCAAGAGGTACTTAACCACCTTGCTGGTAAGTCTTCTACCCACCGTCCAGGAATCTGCGAATAGAGTGGATAATGCATTCAAAGCTTAGACCGTTTTAAATTTGTCTATGATCCTGACTTGGAGCCATATGAGGTCTTTTGTGTACATTGTCATGGCGTTAGTTTGGTTAAAAGCTTGTGAGTAGGACACCTCTCTGCTGTTCTCTACCTGTGCATATAGTCTCAGCCATTATTCTGCTTTCCCCAACCTTTGGCCCTTCCCACTAACCTGCTGTCATGATCACTGTTTCCACCGAATGTGCCACAGGGAATGGGTATCACAACCACCCCAAGTCACATAAGCCCCTTTACCTGCAACAGAGCTCTTGCCACCCCTGTGCCGCCCTGCCCTTCCCTGCCTGGCAGAACCTTCATGTCCACCTTGCTGGCCCATAACAATTGTGAGACACCATTTAACTATTAAGTGGCATCTTCCTTCAAATGTACAACTAGAAATTGGTGGGGAATAGTTTTCTCAGCTGGTAAGTGATAGGATTAATGAATCCTGAAGTACATTGCTGCCTGTGTGGGAGTTTTGATTTTCTGCCATCCCTTAACCTTTGTGGAAACCAGCACTCACTCCGTCGACCATTTGCTAGTGAGTGTAGCGTGGCAAAAGAGAAATGTGCTGTTTCCCAAAACACATTCGAGATAAACATCTAGCCCATTTTCTGACTGTGCTATTATCTCCACTCATCCCATTATGTACAGTTGACTTTACAACCCCCTCCCCCAAAAGAGGAGGGTACAGAGTTGGTCAGTTTTGTTAAAAGCAGGGCATGTACCCTCTGATAAAGATATTCTGTTCTTGTCCATTCTGTCAGGACATTAGTACAAGAAAGCACAGTCCCAGTTGTCTTAGCCCTTACCCCCCTCACATTGGACCCCTGTCTATATAACATCAAAATAATAGCCACAGTGTATTCCTGAGGCTCGAGTGGCTAAAGTGAAGACCATGCAAAGCCCACAGACCCAGATTCATGGCCTGGGACCTGGAGTGAAAAAAAGAAAGTCAACAAAAAACAAACATGGAAAAAATAATAATAGCTACAAGAAAGAAAAAATGCAAAGTAAGTGGAAAATAAAATGAAGATATGTATCGTTAATAGCAGATCATATTTTTAAACAGAGAAGATGTAGAATTCACTGCTAGACTTTTCTGGATTTCTGATCTGCTGTGGGAAGGAGTGGTATTATCACGTTTTTACAGATTTACTTCTCCGTATTTCTATTTTTTGTCTTCCTTTGAATAAAATTCCTTTTGGACACTAGAATAAGCAGAAATTGGACAAAACTTTTAGTGAAAATCCCCATCACTAATCACTAATTTGAAAGCCTGATTGCAAATAACAAAATAAGTTGCACAACAGTAAGACTATACATGCAGAAAAGTAGCAGTAATAAGCTGCTTATTTTCATAATTCCTTAGTATATTCTCTAGAAATAATGTAGAGGCAGAAGTTCATTGTGAATAAATGCCCTATGCTTATTCCCAAATGGATTTTAAATTGCTAGAGCAGATGGGCTAGAGTGTAACAAATACAGTGAGAAGCAGCATCTCTATTTTCTGTGTTTTCTCAAAAATAGCTTGTTTTGCATCATATTTTTAATCAATAACACGTTTGTAGTTTATTTAAATCATTTTACTAAAGTATTCAGTTATTAACAGCAAATATTATTTTGAAAAGTTTACCACTTTATTTTTAAAATTTTTTATCACCTGTGGCTAAATTTAAACCTAGATACCAGAATGTAATCAAGTGCAATGTCTCTAAAAAGTACAAAGCAAAAGCAAAGATAAGGTAGTAAAAATAAGAAATAGGAAATTAACCCTTAATTATGTCAGAGATCTTTCTTTTGTAATTTTTAAAAATTTTATTGAAGGAACATTTCATCATAGCATTAAGGTGTTTAAGGTGAGCATCTTTGTAAATCCACATCTTGATATATTACATTTACCACCTGGAATCCAATTCTCTCTCTTTAAAGAGTTCCCCCAAAGGAGAAGAAGGAATAGAAGATTCTTTATCATTGCAGAATCCAGGGAGAGATATATAGGAATTGCTTGAGGGTAGTGAAGGGGAAATTTGGCTCTCCACTGGGGGGAAAAAAGAGGAAAAGTAGTTGGTATCTGGCTGCGTAACCAGGGCAATTTCAACAGTTTTATGGTTCTCCATTCGTGTGTCTAGTGTTGTGTCAATCAGAACTCCAGCGGGAAACAGATGGCATTCTCTAACTAGGTTGTTTATAAAGGATTTAAGCAAAGCTGGGGAAATAGTGGAAAGAATTTACAAGAGTGCAATAGTGGAAAGAATTTATGAGAGTGCAGCACCCTCAGGTGTAATCACCATGCTGTTACCACCTCACTTTCAGATGACTCAGGAGAGAGTTTAGTTTGTTCAGAGTCCTAGAGGCAAGGCTTTCCTGAGGGTACCCTCTGTGGTAGAATCCTGGGGAATAAAGACTCTTGTCATCATTTCCCTTTCTCCCTCTGGCCTCATGCTGTGACTTTGTGTCAACACAACAGGAATTTGGAGGAAGAAGAGGACCCCAGATGCCCTTTGCACTGCTCCACCTCCTGGCTGGAAGAGAGACACTGGTGGGGAAAGGTGGAGAATAGTTCCAAGGGTCAAATGGGAGAAAAAGGGAAAGAGAAAGACAAATTCTGAATGATTTCATTCAGATGGAGTATAAAGAAGCAAAGCAAATGAGCAAACACAAAGCAAAACAAAAACAAATCCTTAGACTCTTGACAAGATGGTATTTACCAGGAGTAAGGAGGGTAGGAGAAACGGGGAGTGGGGATCAACTAGCTAGTGGTGAATGGTACTAGAATTTTGGTGGCAGGTATGATGTGACATATACATTTACTGAGGTATGAAGATGTACTCCTGAAATTTATATAGTACTGTAAATCAATGATATATCATTTAAAAAATCATAACAAAAATATCATGCAAAACATAGTATCTCTCTAATAGCTAAATCCAACTAGTCTGGCTAAACACAGCTTTGTAAAATCTGCACATTCTTTGAGGGGAAATAGAAAGATGTCTTTTCTATACATATACTATTTCAGGGTTTCTGTTCATTATTGACTATAATGTTCCTTATCTCAGACAATAATTTAGAGAAGCTAATGCATAGACCTTTAGGTGCCCAGTAATGCAGCAGCCATTCAATTTTAAATCACTAGGATATTTTTATAGAAGTCACTGTTTTTGAATGGAAGGCTGTTAAAAAGAAATATTTGAAGGAGGGCTTTTGAATTTAACAGGGTATTAATTAGAGAGAAATAACAAATACTTTCCCATTGTTCCAGAATAACTAAAATAAAAAAGAAATCCCCCAGACCTTATGCATAGAGTATATAATCTATTGCTCAGATTAAAGTATTATATATATATATATATATATATATATATATATATCTTGTAGATTGGTTGTTATTGTCATATTTTATTTTCAATATAGAAAAAAATACAGACTAGCAATGGCTTGTCTCCTCTGAATCTGCTTTATTTCCTGGGCTTGAAGTAACTAAGGTGCTTAGCAAAACATGTTAAGACTTTTAGTCTATTCAGATACTGTTTCTTGCACAGTGAGTGTAGTTTGTGGCTGAAAAATAGTAAACCTTCTCCTTGTTAACATCAGTAAGTCAAACCCAGTGACCTTCCAGTCAGTCTGAATTCTTGCACATTTAGAGATGTATAAATCTTCAGGTGCAGTTGTGTTGTTCAGTCACTATTTATTGGCTGTGTATTTAGCTCTATAGCTATTAAGCTAGGCATGGTTTGCATACCATCTCTCTATTTGGGGTTTTGAGGCATTAGTTTTTCCTTCCCTGGGTTCAACTTATATAGCATTTACTTAAAATTGTGGATGAAATTACACTATGAGTATCCCTGAAGAAATTATCTTCTCAATGTTCTCATTTCCATCCCTGTAAAATGCGTATGAGAGTTCCTCATTTTAGACTTGTGAGAGAGATCAATGACAGAGGACCACATGTCATTATATAGGCACCATTTCATCACCACTCACTCTGGACCGTGCGTGATTATTGCTTACCAGTGAGGAAACTGAAATTCAGAGAGTTCTATTAACCTGCCCAGTGTGATACAGCTGGTCCGTAATGGAGGCAGAGCTCACATTGTCATCTGCCCAGCTCCAGAAAGATAACTTGCTGTGCAGTTACAATCATTATGGAATTTAAACTTGCCTAAAGTCCAGCTTTTCTGCAATCACAGAAAGTATACACATTTTCCCCCACCAAAATTCATATATCAATAGAATTCATATTGGTAATAACTTAATACGCAATTGATCTCTCTTATCCAACTATGGGAATATTAGGCTGTAGGAAAAACTGAGGATTAGCTAGCATTTTTGACAGAAAAAAAAAATTTCTAAATGATAGCATTTATGGGTTCTTGACTGTGTTTGCTGAATTTTTTATTTTTGTTCATTTTTATTTGCCTTCCCCACAACAATCCTGAATCTCAGGAACTCAAGTCCATGATTATCAGAACCAGCGCCTTAACCCATCTGAACCATTTGTTTCATTTTTTAATTCAGTGTCATTATATATCATGAGTCCTTAGTGACATGAGATTTTAGTTCTACCATAGAGTAGTTATTGTGCAAAAATGTTTGCATTAAAAATGTATAGTTGTGTTATTACTACACTTTATTGACACAGTAAGTTTCCTGAGTTTAGGATTATGACACCTTTCTAAAAGGCATTATTAGAGAAATTTGACCTTTAATAGCGTAAGACTCAACAATGTGTGTTATGATTTGTGTAGTCTTTTTAAAGAATTAGAACTTAAATTTATATGAATGATATGGAAATCTACATAGTTTGATGAAGATGTTTCTGATAGTTAAGGAGTATAGAGTGTCGAAGAAAAGTGTCATCTTTAGAGCATGCACTTAGGACCTTCAGTGTGCGGTAGTGCTCTTGAGGAAGGTCAAGTGGAGGTTCTGGGAAATGACCTCAAAGTTCTTGAGGCTTTAGTTTTCTCATTTAAACTAAGAGATTGGCATTTGACCAGATTACTATGTCCACTCTGTAAAATTGAAGGAATACTGCATATATTTAAATTCCCTTAAAAATGTTGGCAATGTCTTCTGGAAGATCATTGGCGTTGAGTCATTATATCAGTATATCCCCTCCAACCTAAAAACAAGAATGGCCCCCACCAGCCTCAGGGCCTCCCAGCCCATCATGAGGTCAATTCCTTGGCTCCACTAGTACCCACTGGATGCCCTCACTGACCCCAGACCTTCAGTTTCACCTTCAGCCAGAGTGACCCCATGCATCTGTCTCTACGGCCTGCTTATCAATAATGTCCTCTTAACATGAATCACATAAAATTAAGGGGTGAAGGTAGGCATAGTTCAATCTAAAAGAGTAAAATGTAGATGGGGGCCACATAACTCTCTACCCAGTACCAGCGAGCACCTGGTGTTCAGGATGCTGTGATCGAGGCTCTGGTGCCCTCCAGAACCAAGGCTGCACATTGTGACTTAGCAGCTTTTAGTCTCCTGCGTTCCTTAAATGACTGGAGATCTGTGGTTGAGGGAATCAGTGTTGCGGATTGAAATGGTGGAACCTGTTTGGCTTCAGTGATGACACAGTGATTGTTTCACCAGTAAATGTTGCTCTCAGTCAACAAAACAGTTAGACATTTGCTTATGTCTAAGTATGGGTAGGATTGATTTTTTTAAAAAGTCTTAGAACTGTAACTGACCTTGGATACCATATAATTTAACACTCCTTCCTTCACACCCTGACCCATTTTATCAGTAAGAAATAGAAACCTACATCAAGCCACAGAAATTGTTGACAAAATCTGAATTTAGTTCCTGTGTCTCCCTTCTCAGCCAACTTCGAGCATTCTATGTAACTTTTAATGAAGCAGACTTTTTGCTGTGTGTTTAATGATACCTGATGTGTGTTTTCTGTCATTCAATAACATTTGATTAAATTTCGATAGCTCTAGAATTGTTAGAAAAAAAACACTAGTATTTCTAACAACACATTTGTAAATAATTGTCCTAACAGTTTCTCCTGTGTTTTGAAATATTATTTCATTGTTTAATTTCTAAGACCTTCTGATAATAAACAATATAATATAATCTTAGTAATACAGAAGAGAACAACAAGACAATCCGGATGTATAATTTTAAGTACCCAAGAATCAAATGAAAAAGATCATTAGGCATTGTTTTTGCAATTTTATTTTTATTAACTGGTTGCTGTCCACATGAAGGATGTTATTCCCTAACATTTAATTAATTTTCTTTCAGAAAACATATGTTTAGGTTTAATGTGGCTGGGTAATACTTTCTAAATTATCTTTAGTCAGATATATATGTATATATATATATGTATATATATATGTATATATATATATATGTATATATATATGTATATATATATGTGTATATATATATACACACACACATATGTGTGTGTGTATTTACTGTGTTTTGGATCCTAGCGTAGGTCTATAATTTATCTTCATATCATCCTATTGAAAGTTTTGGTGGTGTGTTTTTAAGAGGAAGGCAGGCAGGTAGGAATGAAGGCAAGCCAGCAGGGTGGAAGGGAGAAGAGAAAGAAGCATTTTTATTTATTTATTTGTTCATTTTGCTTTTTTTCCCCCAACCACAAGTTGTAAACTTGAGTCCCTGGGCTTTTTACATGGTCCACGCCCTAGCCGCCGTCTCATCCACCTGAGCACAGTTTACAGTAACTTGATTTTTTTTCATCAAATATCTTATATGTAAAAAATCTAGGTGATGATCAGAATATAGACTATGTTAGTTAATATTACCACAATGTATGCCATCCAAATGTTAGCAATTAAAAAAATACTTTAGTGTCAAACCTGCACTGAAAAAAATTCCTTTCATTTCCGGTTTTTTGAAGACTCATCAGATTAAATGTGAGCATTGTGAGCATTCAAATCATGACATCAGCTGGCCTGAGGCATGTGTGTGTAGGCAAGTCATTTAAAGATATTGCTATATAGAAATCTACAGAGAACACTTGTCCTCTACTTAGTGACTGAACAAATAGCATATAGCATCACAGAGAATTGTTTCCTTTGTAATGATTATTTTGAAATAAACTTTTATTGCCTTCTGTAAAAAAAAATTCACTTTCTAATATGATTGGGTGACTTCATCATTTTTATGTAGTGCTGTGTTTTATCTAGCATCAGCTTTAGAGACTGCTCTTTACTTAGCACTTTTGTTAACAATACCAGCAGTGATAATGAAATTCCCAAGATAGCACAGTGTCAGAATCGCAGCCAGATTACACATGTGCTTATTGGGACAGGTTTCCACACATGTCTGAGTTGGCTTGGAAAAGTACATTAACTCGTTCTCACCATGTTGCATTTCTGTGAAGGCATCCTAAAATCTCAAAATACCTTCATAAGACACTAACCTAGATGTTAATCAGCTAGAGATCCCAATTGTGATGCAGGATGTTCCATCGTGTAGCAAGGGTAAAGCATTAGAATCAGGGCTGTGGGGCAGTAGAAAGAAGGTGGACTCTGCAGTATGTAGCCCACGGTTAAACTGTGAAGTGACCAACACAGCTACCGGCACGTAGGCAGGTTACTTAGCAACTTTGCATTCCCTCCTGTATAAAATTAAGATCATGATGTGTGCTTACTGTGAGATTTAGTGCAAAATGTCAAAATACCTGGAGCATCTCACAAGAAGGTCTAGTACTTAGATGTTAGTTGACTATGGATCTTTCTTGTATTCTTGTGTTCTCACAATGTTTAACCTAGTTTAATGACACTGAAAGAAAAAAAATAGTATAAAGAAGATAGACTATTTTCTAATCAGATATGTTTTATGTGAATCCTTTCTGTCAACAGGAATAAAGTCAGTGGAAGGAAAATTAATTTCACACATTTGCTGTCTGCAAATGCCTCATGTTCCAGCCTCACTTTAGCCAGTCTCACTTAGCCCCAAGGTAAAAATGAATATAGCAAGAGGGAGAAACAGTTTTGTTACATTTATTCTAATAACCAAGCTATCAAATTGAACACATCATTTATACTGTTTGTCAACTTAATTTATGTCTTAATTTTTCAAAACAGCATGAGCAGGAATTGAATCAGCACCCCATTATTTTCCTGGTGTTTTAATGGATGGAATGGGATGGAATTCAGGCATTGCAGTCTCTTCTGCCTCCCCTGGCAGAGACCATTGCACACAATGTAATTCGTAGAAACTCGGAGGCTGGTGTAAACTGCCTATTCATGCTGTACACAATGCTGGACTATACAATTAAATCAGCGGTAGCTGGTCAACTTCCACAGGATGAACTGAACCTAATTGTTTTAGGATCATAAAGGAATAGGCATGATAATAGTGGATGAATCATGTTAGTTAAGTAAAACTGAACTCTAGAAAAACAAATCCTACATTTGGCTGAATTATTAGTAATTGACTTTTTGTGTTGTGTTTATACGAATTCCACAACTGATTAACACCAGTATTTTAGCTTTGTCTTATCTTCATTGGAATTTCTGACGTTTCCAGTGAATTTTCATAATGACTCTCTCAGCCTAGAATCTAAGCTGACACCTATATATTGATGGATTTTTGAACCAATACTTCCAACATAGTTGGAAGTTTTATACCCCAAATCATAATCTAGCTTTGGATGATATAAATTGGAATTTCCATATAACAAATTTTTTGTTCATGAGTCAAGAGCAACAGTTTTTATTCATAATGTGCTTATAATACATATATGCATAGAATTTGCCATTTTTATAAAAATAATTTATCGACTAATAATTTAATGAAATCTAAGTACTTGTGTCAGAAGCTGCAATTCTAGTGAGTGTTGTTTCCTGAATAAATCGATTCATTTAACCCAAATTTTTCTAGTTTGTTGTTTGTATGAAGGAAACTTATAAATGGATCTATTAAGAAAAGCAGTCTTACTTAGGAGGCAGTTATTAATTTGATAGCTGCCTTTTCTTTCATTTTTTCCTCTACTTTCTGCCCTGAGTTCACTCCAGAAAACTTCATATAGGCTGTACTTAATTAGTGTCATTCATACTCCATTATAACTTATCAACTTTTTTCCTTTGATTCTATAATTTTTAGCCCTAAATTATTTTGACATGCAGAAAATGTGCCACCCAGATTTAACAAAAGTTTTTACATAGACTTGATTTTTTTTAAACTAAGTTTTATTGAATTCACATTGAATTGTAACATTACATAAATTCAGGTGTACATCCTCGTAGATCAGCATTCTGTATATACCATATTAAGTTTATTACTAAAAGTCCAATTCTAGCCTCTTTTACCTGATTTATCCACCCGCTTCCCTTCTACTCACCAATTTGGTCTTCCACTCTTAAGTGTTTACCTTCATTTTATTCATTTGTTTTGTTTATGTACCGCATATGAGTAAAATTATGTATTTATCTTTATCCGCCTTACTTATATCAGTAAACATAATGTCCTCTAGGTATATCGATGTTGTCGCAAATGTCAGGATTCCATTGTGGTGTGTGCGCAGGTGGGCATGCGTGCGTGCATGCGTGAGCACGCTGTTACATTCTGTATATATACCACATCTTTAGCCAAAATCTGTCAGTAGGCATTTAGGTTGTGTCAACTCTTTGCCTTTATAAATAATGCAGCAGGGAATATAGGGGTGCAGATATATCTTTGAATTAGTGCTTTTTGTATTCCTCGGGTAAATATCCAGAAGTGGGAAAACTGGTCTGTACAGAATCCCTTTATTTTTCTGAGGACTCTCTATACTTCCATAATGCCTGTACTAATTTAAATTCTCACCAAATGTAGAAGGGTTCCCTTCCCTCTACATCCTCTCCAAAACTTGGTTTCTTGTCTTTTGGAACAACCTTTCTCCCAGATGTTAAGTGATAGCTCATTGTTTTGATTTGCATTTCCCTAATAATAAGAGCTGACGGACACCTTTTCAGGTGCCTGTTGGCTGTCTGTATGTCTTCTTTGGAGAAGTGTCTGTTCAGATCTATGGCCATTTGGGGAGGGGGTTGTTTGGGTTTTTGGTTACTGAGTTTGTGAGTTCTTGATGTATTTTAGATAACTAACACTTCACAGGATTTGTGATGAGCAAATATCTTCTGTTCAGGAGAATGTCTTTGGTTTTGATGACAGTCTCTTTAGCTATGCTGAAGCTTTTTAGTTTGATATAGTTTTACTTGTTTGTTTAGACTTTTGTGTCCCTTACCTTTGTAGTTCAACCCCAATGATGTCTCTAATTTCAGTGTTAAGGAACATATTACCTGTATTTCCTACTATGTGTTTACGGTGCTGGTCTTACATCCAAGTCTTTAATCAATTTTCAATTAATTGTTGTGTGTGGTGCTAAAGAGTAGTCTGGTTTCATTCTTTTGCGTGCGGTTGTCCATTTTTCTCACACAATTTATTGAAGCAACTGTCCTTGCCCGATTGTATGTTCTGTGCTCCTTTGCTGTAAATTAGTTGTCCAGTTTCGTGTGGGCTTATTTCTAGGCTCCTAATTTCTTTCTGTTAATTATGCCTCTGTTTTAATTCTAAAACTATGCTGATTGCTTATACTAGATGTAGTTTGAACTCAGGGATTATGATACCTCCATTTTTGTTTTTTCTCAGGATTGTCCTTTGTAGTCCCAAACAAATTTCATGATTCTTTTGTTCTATTTCTGAGAAGAATGTCGTTGGAATTTCGGTAGGGATTGTATTAAATCTGTATGTTGCTTTAGGAAATGTGGCCATTTTAACAATGTTAATTCTTCCAGTTCATGAAGAAGGAATAAGTGTTCATTTCTTTGTGTCTTCTTTTAACATTGTCTTATAGTTTTCAACATGTGGGTCTTTCACTTCTTTGGTTAAATTTATTCCAAGGTATTTTTATATGATTGTGAATTGAATTGTTTCCCTGATATCTTTCTGCTGGTTCATTTTTTTAATATAGAAATGCAACATATTTCTGTATAATTTTATGGTCTTCCCCTTCATTTCCTTTATTATTTTAAATCTTTTTACTGAAGTCTTTGGGATTTTTCTGTGCTTATATTACTGTGTCATCTATCTTTATCTCTTTCTGCCATTTTTGGCTCAAAGTTTATTCTATCTGATGTTAGTAGAGTTGTTCTTGCTTTTTAGATTTTTTCATTGGATCGAAGTACCATTTTCCATCTCTGTGTTTGTCTTTATATATTGTTAGCCTCCTGTGAGCAGGATGCAGTTGGATTTTCTTTTTCTTTAATCCACCTATCTACTTTGTGCCTTTTGATTGGTGAGTTCAGTCCATTTATATTCAGAGTGAATATATGATATATAATATACATGAATGCTTGCTCTTGCAACTTTCGTGGCTTTAGCTATTGCCTTATTTACTTTTTGTGAACTTTAAAAAAATTTAGATAGAAGAGCTTCCTTTAACATTCCTTGCAAGTGAAGTTTAGTGATGTCAAACTCCTTCCACTTTTGTTTGAGAAACACTATTTCTCCCTCATATCTGAAAGAAAGTTTTTCAGGATAGAATGTTCTTGACTGGCAGTTTTTTATCTCTGAATATACTGACTATGTCATTCTACTCTCTCCTGACCTGTAGGGTTTTTGCGAAGAAGTCTGATGATAGCCCGAGTGGCGTAACTTTATAAGTTTCCTGCTATTTTCCCCCTAGCCACTTTTCAATATTCTTTATCTTGTACTCTTGGTAATTTCACTGCTATATGTTATGGTTTAAGTCTCTTTGCATGTAGATAACCAGGTATTCTGTTAGCCTCATATGCTTGTATGTTCAGTTCCTTTCCCACATTTGAGAAGTTCTCAGTAATTATTTCTTGGAATAAACCATCCATTTGCTTCTCTCTCTCTTCGTTTTCTTGGATACCCATAATTCTTATGTTGCCTTTCCTAATAAAATCAGATAGCTCTTTTGACATCCCCCTATTTTTCATAAGCTATTTTTGTTTCCTTTCTTCTGGATCATTTCCAGATTTCTATCTTTGAACTCACTGACTTGTTTTTCCATTAGGTCTGTAGCTTTCTATATTACTCTTGACCTCTTTTGAGTTACTCACATTCTGAATCTATTAGTTTCTTATTTAATACCTCAGTTTAAACTTTTATTAATTGAAGGAACATTGCATTATAACATTACATAGGTTAAGATGTACATCATCATTCTATAGCAACATCTTTAAATAATACATTAAGTTGACCCTGCTGTCTCTTCCTTCTCATGCCCAGACTGCCACTCCGCAAGTTACTCTTCACCCACGTCCCATTCACACCTATGCATAGATCTCCTCAACATCCCCTTACAAGCAGCCTGTGCTGATCTCTGAGGTGCAGGAAGTGGTTCAGCCTCATCACCTGCTATGATAGTCTCTCGTGGTGTCCCATTCCTGTTTGTTGGTTTTCCCTCTTGTAAGAAAGGCTGTCCTGATAATGTCTTTCAGATTTTTTTAAAGAAATAAGATGTTAATGCAGTCAAAATCCTGAATATTACTCTGCTTACGTCCCTAGAAGAAGCAGAGCATTAGGTTGTGCATGATATTGTGATGTCTAGTTTCAAAAGGTTACAACATGGTGGTGTTGTATATATTATATGTGATATAGTATACATGATATTATACGTAATATATTATACATGATATCTTCTGCCAAAGCAGACTGAAACATGAGTTAATAAAGTCAAAGACACTGATTCTTTCTACCACAGAAGGCATATTAGTTTACCACCATGAACTAAAAGTGGTCTCAGTTGAAGGCACCATTATCTTAAGTGAATTGCCATACCTACCAATTCACAGTACCTTGATCAATTTATGGCCACATGTAGTATTATTTCATACAAAAGATAGTCTTTAGTTTAAATCATGACTAGAACGTCCATCTTGTCTGCTGCTGACCCCTTTCCCTGCTGTCACCTTTTTGCTCTTCCTTGGAGGAATCCCCTTGAAATCATGATGTAAATCTAAACTTTAAGAAGACTCAGACTTTCACTTTCTTTAATGTCTTTAAAAATGGTTTCTGTTACATAAGTAGAAATTCCATAAATGCTTTTGAATAAATGAATTAATGACAGATAGTGAGAACTTTTCCCATTTAGTTGAGATTTTTAGAATTTAGAATTTAGAATGACTCCATACTAAACTTGCATTCATGAACTGAGTTTCTGACTTTTCATAGCTGAAGAACTGCCTTGATACAAGTCAGTGCTTGATGTTTGGGTGCCAGCATACTAAATAAGAATAATTAACCATTTTCCAACATGTTTCAGTGGAAATTTTCAAACAATTATTTTTAATCTGAGAATAATTATATAGTAAAAGTACCGTATACTATCATTGAGATTCTAATTTAGCACTCTACATATGTTTTATCATGTTTATGTATCAGTCCATATACCTTAGAGAGTACATTGCAATCATCAATACACTATCTTAATGTATCAAATCTCATACATTAGTAGACTTCAGTATTTATTGACAGATCTTTTGTTTTCTTGAGAAAAAATTTACATGCAGTGAAATATACAAATCCTAAGTCACTGTTTGATGATTTTTGACAAAAGCATATATCAGTACAGAATAACCCTTAAGCAAATATAGATTATTTTCTTAACCCCAAAAGTTCCCCATGCCCCTTCCCAGTCAATACCCAGCCCCACCACCAAAGGTAACTTCTATTCTGATTTTTTTCCACCACAGATTAGTTTTAAGAAACAAGTTATTAGCAAATGTTTTTTGCCTACCCCCCCTAAAAAATTGGTTAAATTTAACCACATGCATAGGTCAAATAGGTCCTTGTCTGAAGATGGAATGAGCAAACCATTTTCCATTTTCACATAGGTATAATTTTCTAAGGCTGTTTCTTCTCTTTTGATGACTCACTTGTCCTTCCCCCTAATAATCCAGACATTTTTGTAGTTCATGTCTCATAGTTACAGATAAACTAAGTGAAAAGAAACTGCCCTTAGGAAGTTATATTTATACATACATTTATGCATGTATGTGTATAAATATATATATGTAATTTCAGAAATTGGCATTTTCAGCCAGTTAAGAGCTTACTTTGTACTGGCTGCTGGGTTAGAACTAGAGGAAACCAACATGAATAAAACATGTAGAAATTACAGTAGGAAAGATTGACACATAAGCTGATAACCATGACTCATTCACTGTGATTGATGTTCAAAAATATTCGAGCTTCTCCTTTATGCCAGGGAATGGGCAGACAATCCTGAACAAAATGATCCCTGCCTTCAAGAGCCTCAACCTAGAACTGAAGGCAATCCTTAGTGATTATAAGTATGTCAAGTGTCACAAATCAGAAATGTGGAGTGTTGTAGAAGTATGTAGCAGGCAGATGTCACTTTGGACCTTTCTGGGTGGAGGTAGATTGCCAGAACATCATCAAAGAAATTACCTTTAAATTTTATCTAAAGGATGAATAGGAATAGCTGGGGTAAAGGGAAATGCAAGAGCTAGATTACAAGCATGTGGAAACAGCATGAGAAAATGTGCATGACATGTTATAAAAATGGAAATAAGAATGTAGAGAGCATGGAAGAACGTGACCAAAAGGTAAAGGCACAAAGAGGAGTTGGGGTAAATCACGTAGATTCTTATACCATTTATCCTGAGAAGGTAAAAGTAACTGACATGTGAGCCTTCATCATTTTCATTCCTCATGCCTCAGATAAATTAATTTATTGGATTGGTTTTTGAGGGTCATCTAGAATTAGCTGTACAGTTGTTCCAGAGAGAAACATTTCTGATGTTCATCATCAGTTATTAAGGAAATGCAAAATGAACATAGCAACAAGATGCAGCCTCAAACCTATGAGAATGGCTCTTATTAAAAAGATAATAAACAGCAGGTGCTATGGAGGTATGGAGGAAAGAGAACTCTCCTACAGTGTTGGTGGGAGTGTAAATTGGCGCAGTCATTATGATAAACAATATGGATACTTCTCAAAAAATTAAAATTAGAAATATATATGATCCACCCATTGCACTTCTGGGTATTTATCTGAATACAAAAGCACTAATTTGAAAAGATATGTACACTTATTATGGATCCACTATAAGGTGAAGGATAGAATTGAGCTGATAGTGGTAAAAAGGTGTTCTATACAGATGTTGATTTGCAATTTACACTTTAAACCTATATAGTGCTTTGATGCTATGTTCCATCAATCAAATTTACAAAATATAAGAGGTGGTATAGATACACAATGGAATCCTACTCAGCTTTTTAAAAAAAATAAAATTTTGTCATTTATAACAACATAGATGGACCTTGGGAGAATGATTCTAAGTGAAATAAGTCAGAGAAAGACAGTGCTGTATGATTTCATGAATGTGTGTGATAAAGAAACAAACAAAATATAAGCCCTTAGATTCTGACAACAGAATGGTGATTCCTAGAAGGGAAGATGGTTGGTGAAGGAGGAGCAGGTAAAATATGTATAAAGAGGGCTGAGTTTTTGCTCTTGATGGGAAGTTTCAGTAGTGATAACTGTATAACAGATATTGAAATGTAAAACCATATACCTGAAACGTAAGAAAAAACCAAAAACATTGACTCAAGAATGAAAACAAATGGCAGTATCAAAGTGGGAGGGAATTGGAGGGTGGGCAAAGCCTGTAAAGGGAATCAGTTGTATGGTGGTGGATGGGAAGTAAACTCTTGATGGAGATAATAATATAATTTACTCAGATGTCAAATTTTACTACTGCACTCTTAAAAACCATATAATATTATAAACCAGTGTTGCTGCAATAACATTATTTTTAAAAAAGGAAAGTAAAGCTAAGAGGCAGAGTTAAGGAATTCTTAAACTAAGGAATGATATGACAAGGTATAGGGTTCACTGGACATCTTAAAATATGAAGCCCTGTTAGTATGGAACCCTGAGAGCAAACCATAAAAATATGGCAGAAATCCTTTAACCAAAAGCCTGAATTTAGCCTTTTCCTTCTCTAAAATTAGCTCAGAAATATGCTAACATGGTAACCAGATGCATGGTAGACCTTCCCTGAGTAGTTAGTTTGTTTAGCAATTTTAAAATAACTTAAATGTGACTGAGCTCTTTGTATCACATTGATTTTTCTTGCATTATTTAATGCCTTGTAATAAAACTATTTGTTGCCATAACAAAAGCATTAGTCCAATCTAAGGATTGTTATGAGACTTTAAAAAATACCTTAAGTGCAATATTTTGTTCATTCCAGAGAAGATTATATAGGAACAAATCCTCAGTGATTCAGCTGCTGCAGTGAATTGCATGCCTAGTTGCTGATAAAATCTCCATTACCTTTTAGTAAATTTAATTTTAATTACATCAGTTTAGTGGGGTCCATGTCCAGATATTTACTTTCAACATAATGGATTTTATAAGGGAAAGAAAGTGTTCCATGAAAGCATTGAGCGTTGAATATTTTATTTGAGAGCAAATGCTAAAAGTATTTTTATAACATTCAATATTGATACTTTGGCAAAAAAGTAATGTGAAAACATCCTTTAATGGATTAAAAAGACCGTTACAACCTTTAGCTGTGAGTAGTATTCAGAAGATCACAAAAATAATGAAAATATTATTCACAAATGCATTAGGGTGAGGTGATAGCTTTTCTGAAACTTTGTTTCGCTCTTTTCTGTAAAACTCTTATCAGTGCTCTTCAGATGGTGACATGTGCCAGACAGCTCACCTCTTCAGTGAAGAGACCAGGTATATTCATCCATATAATTATCACAGTATTTAAATTCATCTCAAAACAATAACAGTAGAACATCAGTCATGTACCTTTGGTATAGGTAATACCTTAAGCTCTTTAAGTTTTCTGGAATTAGGTTATTTCTTGAGTTACAAATATCGGAAACACTGTCTGAATGTGATCTGACTCCTTAGACACTGTGTAACCTCTACTTGAAGATCCATTCAAATGAGTTAATTAGCCAAACAAGATCACACAGCATTAGAGGTTTGTTTTTGTTTTTTTTTTAATTTAAATGAGTTGCTAAAGACCAGACTTAATGATCCTCAGATATTTCAAAGCACATTTGAACATTTTATATACATTCGAGTACCTCTCTCCTTAGCCACATTCACTTAGAAGATGTATTACCACTTGCTCCAAAGATCTCTGCAGAAAAGTGAGACCAGTGAGTCTTACCCAGCTCGCCTCCTACCCCAGGCTCCCATCCAAAGAGATATCAAGACCGTCATATATCCTGAGATCCAAACTGTACTCTCTACAACCGTTTTTGAAAATGTCATTGGTCAGTGTCATTTCTGTTATCAATGAGCTATCACTGAGGCTAATGTTAGCACCAACCTTTTCAACTAAATGATTTCTTTGAACAAGTCAGGATTTGCTTTCATTTCCTCAACTTCCACATGGAAATTTCCACCTGAACACACACACAAAACACTAACTTTGAACACCACTTACTTTCTTGATTTATAGCTATTTGCGCCAACGTCTATTTGTCCATTAGATGTTAAATTGCCCAACTTTATAGGTAAGAGCCAATTTCTCATGGCCTCTATACCTCTAGGGTAGCGCTTTGCACATGGCAAGTGTGCATACATGTTTGCTAGTAATTTAATTCATTGGTGATACCTAACACATCCATGTACCTAAAAGCATTCATTATGGATCTGTTTTAATACCTACTTGATGTCTTCATGAACACCTTTGTTTTCAGAACAAATATGTCACCTTAAAAAGAATTTTCCAGTCTGTCCATTGTTAATAAACATCAGTTGTGACATGTGAATGTCTCACTTTGGTTTTTCATATGTTACTAAGATGGATTAATTGCCTTCCTCACTAGCTGTGTCCATTATATTAATTTCTTTTAAAATAACTGTCTCTTATAAGTAATCTGTACATTTATTATATTGTGACGAGATGATAGAAAGTATGTTTATTTAGAGATTTGACTGTATAGTGAAAGAAGTGTATGTGAGGAATGAATAATTGCTTTTGTTAATTTTAAGAATTTAAAGTGCTTTCTTATTTAATGTGGAAGAAGCCTTCACTTGTTATTCCTACTAGCTGTTGCTTGTGTTTTTGATTAGTGAATAATAATAAACCTGGATACGGTGCATTAAGAATACATCATACTGCAGAAAACCAGAAAAGGCCTGTCAGTGAAATTTCTTCTCTATTCTAAACTAATCAGAAGCCCCTTCAAGGATTATAGGCAGATGTCAAAAACAGGTAAAGAATGTTCCACAGGCACAGGAAGTCTCTCTTTTGCCCTCATCACCCTTTTGGAGGGAAGTCTTTTTTGTCTTGTCAGGTAAAGGAAAATAATGGAAAGGATACAGAGTTGATACAATAAGATAGATATTAAAACTTCTAGTTCTGTTGCTGTAAAAAAAAAAAACAACAAAAAAAACTCATATCCCAGGGCTCCCTCACACATACAGTCTATGAATTAGTGTTATGTTCTTGATGGTTTCTCGTTAATGTACCACTCACTTAGTGGCAGTTGTTGCTAGGCTATTTCAGTGAAATTTGTATACCAAAGACTATAACTTCATATGGAATTCCCAGGAATGCCTGCTTTTATACATCCATACCCTCAGACGCCCAGTGCTCCTTTCCTCTGCCTATCAAGCTCATTTCATGCTGATTTGCCTTGAGGAATGGCTACACTACGGACCAGACAGGTCCCAGATCCAACTCACTTATTTCTTACAAAGCGATGGTAAAGGTGTGACTTTTGCGTGTTTCTGTTTGTTCTAGATCGTCCAGTGAAACAGACCTCTTTTGTCTGTTAAAAATATTTTTGAAAAAATTGCTTAAATGATATTTAACTTTTTTTTTTTTTTTGAAAGAGGAAGAAGCATTTTTGCAGGAAGGAAGAAGAGAAAGCACATTTATTTGTTTATTGCGGATGTTTGTTATCCTCTCAGATCCAGGTCTTCAGTCCATGTCCTTGAACTTTGCATGGTCTGCACCCCAGCTGCTGGCTTGGCACATGAGCCACCAGGGCACACCAGACTTTGTCTAAGAATATCAAATCTGCTTCATAACTGATGAGCTACATGGGAATCATTTGTTAAGACCCCAAAGAAAAGAGCAAGAAAAAATTGGTCATATTGTTAGAATCATATAGGACTTAATATATCATCTTTCAAAAGTATTCCATAGAGGGTCCCATCCAGTAAATGATTTTGTACCCTGTCATGTAATGATTTTGTGTTTGGGTAGGAAGCTCATAATCTATCTTTAAAAAATCCTATTCAACCTTGAAAGCTCTGTTGAGGCAAGATTTTCTCTTATTTTAGATGGAAACTCTCTCACTGAAACCTGGCTACTGCTCCTGACTCTACTTGCATTTTAATAACTTAGGCCAAAACAAAGCAGGAGTCACAGTGTGCCCATTCCTCATTTGTTAGCCTTCAGTCTGCCTTTCTTCTTTACAATTATTTGATGCTCATTTGTGTTATGCTTTAGAAATCTGGCCTTTCCTCTGCTCATGGTACCAATTATCCTCCTGCTACCACAAACACTTCCATACCCATCTCCACTGTTGACTCAGCCTTCTTCAGCTCGGGATTTGCAAATGTTGTCAAGGCATTGGGGTGGGGTTATGCTTCAAACCTGTAATGTCCCAAATTAAATAGAGTCTTCCCTCCCAGAACAACTATCCTGTGCAATGACCATAATTTGTTTTATTGTGTTACCATTTTTTGGTCTTCCAGTTTGAAAGCATATTTTCTTAACTTTTTATTTTGATAGACATTTCAATCCTCATTATCTGTACGTTCCATATTTGTGAATTTATCCGTCACTAAACCAGTAAGGTGCCTATTCTCTGCTATTGAGTCTGTGTAGGTTGGGGTACAGTTTAGGCGGTGTTTAAGTCAGGCCCAGCTGTTACTTTCCACTGGACCTTTTAGTGTTTTCACTCCCCTTGTGCATAGGTTCAAAGTCATTCTGCAAGGTGTGGATAGCCTTCAGTCTCTTATTTGAGGATAGTCTAGCCATGAGCCAGGGATTTGTGGAGAGCTTATTAAAGCCCTCAGTAACTTCATTTCCTTGATCTCCTTGTTAAATTTGGATGAAGCCACAGGCTAGCTGAGCCAGTAGGCTTCCCCATTTGCCTACCTCTGAACACACTGTTGCTACTGACAAGACTGATGAGCACAGAGTTTTCCCACGCTCAGTTCCCGATCAAGTGAGTCCCCTTGGGCGATGAAGTTGTTCATGTTTATAGCTTGATCTTCTCTGAGATGGGATCTTGGCTGGATTATGGTGAAGTGGGTTAGGGGAAGTCCTAGGTAAGAGTCCCATAGAACATTCCCACTGTCATTACCCAATGTTCAATTGTTTTTCATGGTCACTTCTTAATTTATGTTTTTGATATTTGATTTATTTTGCAAATATTAAAATTTTTTGTTTTAGCTAATGTTGTATTTTTGCTTATTGGGAAGAGAATATCTTAAGCTCTTCAGTGTCATACTCTTTTATACGTTTTGCTAATATCATTCCAGATTCACACATGACTAATGATGCTGTCACCCTAGTCAACAATTACTTGAAAATTGCATTGGATCTTGATTTATGTTAGCTTTATGGAGACAATTGTTTGGGTTTAATTTTTTTCATTATAATAGAATCGCTTTGCTTACTGAGTACTGTGTGCTGGAGTCTTTTCTAACTTCTGTGATGTAAAGTATATAAAAAAGACCCTACTTTCTGTTAATTCAAATAGCAAGATAAGTAAATTGCTCTAACAAAGTACTATACATGATATATAGGTGTGAGCAGAGTGCTATGGAATGACCTGGAGAAGGCATGACTGTCTTGGACTAGCAAGAGTTCACAAAATGTGCAGTCTTTGATAGGGACTCAGAAGGATTGGAGTCTGACAAAGGAGATGCAGTAAACAGGGAATTCTGAGCTTGGAAAGCAATTGTATAGACAAGTCTCCATTTCAAGTAACATTTGCAAATTCATACTCTGGAACATACATGGTGAAGAGCGGTAGATGGAACTAGCTAGAAGACAGATTTGCATCTGCTAGAAGATACATTCGCATTCTGGCCTTCGTCTTCTAGACTGTACCAGCTGACAGTCAAGGTCTTAAACAATCGAATCGGCTTTCACTTTTGTTCTGTCTTGGGATTTACCTCTGCATCTCCATGGAGCATAAGACTGTGATGAGGAGGCACAGATAACAGGTCAATCAAATAGGAGACTTTCGGACTCTTGGGTTGAGAAATGATGAGTTCAGAAACAGAGAGCGACCAAACTAAAAGATGTTTATGACAAAACTGACAGAATCTGTGAGATTGAAGTACAAAGTGGTGAGTGTCAATGGTTGGCCACAGGGAACTTGGAGGCGATGGAGAGAAGACAGCCTCTAGGAAGTCAACAAACAAGAAATTAACAACAATAATAAAGCCAGATCAGATGTCTTTATTAATCATGATTAAGGACCAGTTAAAGAGGGAGAATTCAGGCAAAAGCAAACATACAGAAACCTGGGGGATCAGGTTAGAATAACATGTTAGCAGAGAGTGTGTTTTGAATCCTAAATAAAATTCTGAGCTTCCAAGAGGGAAATTACTTAATCTAACCCCCATGGTTGTCAAATTTGGGTAAGGTAGGGGCAGTTAAGACATTCTAAACCAATCCAAATAGTACTCATTTTGCACTCTTTTATTCTTATTGAAAATCTGGAATTAATCTAAGCCCTTCTTGAAGTAAAGTCAAGATTTTTAAAGGATAATGATATTGACTAATTATTTTCCCAAACTAATGTTCTTCCTGTGAGTAACTCAGATACTACATAGAGACCTTCATTATCTCTGATATCATCAAGGAATTATTTAGAAAGCAACTCCTTAAAAATCTAATTAGTGCTGCCAAACTGCTAATGCATCTTTTCAAAACATTAAAGAGCTAGGCAGCTACCAATAGGTGCAGTGATTATGTATTTAAAAAAAAAAAAAAAAAGATAATGTACCTTATCTCTGATTTATGCATTTTTAAGAGGTTCTTTGTTATGTGTGACATTCTCAACTTATTTTTTCCTGCCCATGACATTCTAGATTTTTTAAATTACCAACCACCCGGATTTGTTGTCAGAATGAATCAGGTGGTATTGGTTTTTTGGGTTTTCTTTTTTAATTGGATTAAGCCAGCTTATTTGTCACCCATCATAATTAATCCATTCTTTCATAACTGCTTTTCCATTTCCAGAGCTAATATCACTTATTAATACAAATATAAGGAAAGCTGAGTCATTTGGTCATATAAATAACAGCACAGAAAGCCCATCCGTCGTGGGCATCTGTTTCCTCCAGAGTTTTAGAAAGATTCAGCTTAACTTAGTAAAATGCATTTATATTCTTCTAGAAACACAGAAACCAGAAAATAAATCAATATTTCAGTTCATTGACCTACCTTGATACCAACTTTCTCACCCCCTTTGTTTATTTCCAAAAATTCCGCATAGTCTTGATTCTATATCCATTCAATGACAAATTGTAATGTAGGAGGGCTTTCTGCTTCTTGGAGATAATTGCAGGGCAGCATTGCCTGTGAGCTCATTTTTGTCACTGGTACATGTGTGGGCTTTTTCATTCACTTATTAAGGAAGCAAGAGTCTAATCACTGAGGATACAGCAGTGAATGAAACAAAAGAAGGTTCTGACTCCTGTTGTGCTTATGTTATATTGATAGAACGAGGTAGTAAACAAATATTAACAAAAGCAAAGAATTCGCAAAGAATTTACAAAAGTCGATGCACTAGAGGGTGGTGTGGTGGCTTCTGTAGATGGAGGGCTTAGAGAAGGTCTCTCCAAGGAGGCATGAAAGCTGACACCTGAACGACAGAAGAAGGCTGAGATGATAACAGAACTAAGCATTCTAGAAGGACATCGCAGCCAGAGCAGAGGCCCACAGGCGGGACTGTAAGCCCAGAATCGAATGAATGTCCATACTGCTGGAGCGATTTGAGTAGAAGAGGTGGAAAGAGATGAGCTTAGGAGGAGAGAAAATATTTGAGAATGTGGATTTTATTTTGAGTTCTAGCTCCACTGTTTTCCCTTTGGACTGGGGTCCCTGCTGGATCCATGGCTGGAAAAGACCCTATTTATTTGGATCAAAGGGAACCTAGAATGCCTTGTAATACCCTTCATTTCTGGGTAAATTTTGGCCCTTGTCACTCTGTCAGGCTGCAGCTGTATTTCAGACTCTCACATCTGGTTATTTGCATCTTAAAATAGGCTTGAGAACACTAGAAAAGTAGAGTAGGTCGACATGAAGTAGGGCTGAATTTGCACGGACAGATGTGTTGGAGAATAATGAGCAAATTCTTCTAAATTGGTTCTTTGGTTATAAATGTGGTACATAAGTGTTTCAGAGTTATGACTGGGATGGAGGTGCTTTTAGCAAATGATACTTCTCATGAGATAACACTATTTTTTTTCCAAACTCTGTGTTTTATCTTCATTGAAGTTGGTTGGGAAGGAACAGCATCTCTTTGCCAAAAGAATCTCTTGGCTGGCACCGTTGGCACCATTCAGCACCGCTGGCTTTGGGATCGCTTTCCATGCCAAAAATGAACATCAATTGCATACATTTTCTGTGGTTCTTCTGATTTTAGATTTTATGTTTCTTTCTGTAATGACATGGATGATATTGGAGTAGCACGTGTAAAACAAGTCCCTCACTCTGATATAACGAGAAATCCCGTAGCCCACGCTGGGAGATGTTACTCTGTTAACCCATAGTGAATTCTTTGGTGTGTGAAATCTACTAGTTTGTTCCTATAATTCTCCTGATTATTAGACTGATATAGGTGGAGGCTATCATGATTTTTTCTTGTTTTTTAAGGAAAGGGACAAGTAGGACTAAAGGCAGGTAGGCAAGCAGATAGGAATTTAGAGAAGGAAGAAACATTTTGATTTATTTTTATTTTAGCTGTACATGTAGGTTGTCTTCCCTGACCCCAGGAAGAGAACCCCAGTCTCTGGGTATATGCGGACTGCACTCAACTGGAGGCGGTGAACCTGACTGCTACTACACCAGGGTGCACCTATACTGATTTTTAAGTCATATTATTTCTAAATACTCTAGGAAGGTATGCTAGTCTGGAATTTTTTTTAGATCAGTCACAAATCATCGTGTGTCTGTTTTAAAAGCTCTTACATTTCACGGTACTAGAACACCAAATAGCCCTATAGTTTGCCCTGCCACCTCCTCCAAAGACACCTTGCGGTATTGACGTCTCCATGTGCGCCACACAGGGCCTCCACAGGAGGGTCTAAATTCCATATCAGGGGTGATTCTCACACACATCATGTTGAGTGAAATAAAAGAATAGATAGTGTATAATGACATTCATGTGAAGTTCACTATCAGGCGAAAGTCATCTGGTTTAGAGTTTATAACTGTAGGTTACCTTTTGGACCAAATATTGACACAGACGGAGGAGGCAAAAGCAAGTCTTATGGGTGCTTAGAAGGGTCTGGATCTTGGTAAAACCTTGCCAGCTGTATACTTAAGATGTGTGTGCTTTATTCTATGTGCATGCCTCAGTGAAAAAAAGAAAAAGGAGCAAAATTTAAAGAATCAACTGAATTCTCAGCTCTGCCAGCGCACTTAGAAAGGACTGCCAGGCGAGGGATCGGTGCTCCCTCTCTGCTCTGTTAAGACCAGGTCTCCCCTAACAGCTAAATATCCTGTGATTTGATCTCAACTTGATTATATTAGTGTTAATATTTATTTGTGAGTCTCCACCTTTTCCCAAACACAGATATATGTATGTGGACCTAACTCTTTTTCTATGTTTCTGTTTTTCTACCATAGATACGGGAGCAGAAAGACAGGCACTAAAAGAAAATGTGTATCCTAAATTAAGAGAATTCTGCAGAGAAAACTATGGATTAGAATTTCAGGTAACTATGAGATTAATCTCATTTTTCAGTTATCTTACCTAAATCGTTAATGTTTGTGTTTGCATTCTTATCACAACTTGGGTGTTTTTATACAAGTTTTAAGCCGAAAACATTTTATTTCTTTAGCATGGTTCAAAGAGACATTGGAAAATGAAAATAAAATATCTGGTCATTTTCAATATCTTACACTTTTATGCTGTTTTTTAGACCCTGTCTGATATTGGCTTATATTTTTCTTTGAATCCTACTTAATTGCTTTTTTTTTTAACAACCTACAGTTAGCAAAAAAAAAAAAAAAAAAAAAAGATTGTGCTGAAAAACTGCTTTTAAACTGTGGTCTCTAGAAATATTTTGCATGAAAAAAATTGGTCCCAACTTTTCTCACAACTACTTCCTTTCAGCAGCCTGGTCAGTCTTTGCATTTTATCTTGCCTTTGAGTTTATATTCACACTATGGAATGTCCATTTCTTGAACATTTTAGGGATTTACTGCTTCAAAAAATAAAATTACATTAGCCTTTCAAGAGAATAACTGTGTATGTCACTCCTAAAGCTAATGAATACACTGTCACTTGTAGACACCATTGATTTTTGCCACGTAGTAGAAAAAATACTTGAAACCTTGGGCATATCTCAGACATCCAAAAAAAGAAGAAGAAAGTAATGACACCTGAAACAGATGACATTATTTCGACAGAATTTTTCAACTCCATTTATGATGGAAATCTTAACTCTAATGGTCTCTTAACTATATGTTTACATTGTTGGGTGGTGATTACATACTAGAGATTTATGGTGTCAGAATACAAAGATGCACCATTGCTAACAGAGGATGATTTCACCCTTCATTTCTTTCCTCCTGGATAAATATTTTAATGTGGTCTATACCGCATGATGCCTTCTCATATGATATATACAAATGCAGTCTTAAAATAGCTTCAATCTCAGTATCCACTGTCAGTCAGCAGAAGGCCATTAGGATACACATATTGAATAGTTAACTCATAAGTCACCATTTACTTGATAAATTGTGAACCTAAATTAAATTCTTCATTATGAATTTAGCACTATCTTCTCCAAGGAATCTGATTCTACTGATAACAATTGTTCTATAACATCCAATCTGTCAAAATTCCAAAAACTCAGACGTCCCTTGGAGATGCAGTGACTATAGAGAAAGAAATTGTCCAAGCACATTATTTGATCTTTGAGTTAGCTTGGGTTTGCATCATTTTCGTCAGTGGAGTGAGGAAGTTGTGCTACAGAATGACCTCCATAAAATTTGATATTGATTTAACTGAGAAGAAAAGAAAAGTGTGTCTTCTGAATTACAGATAGGCATGGCACAGAAGAAGATAAATAAAGCCAAAACAGAACTGTAAGGCAAGTCCATAGAATAAAATTAATGGCAAGGAACAGTCTAGATGGGTGTATTGAATCAGTCTATGAGATCCTGGACAGCAGAGGAGACAGCGGTAGACAAAGAAAGCATAGAACTAAGTCCCAGCTCTCTACTGTGAATGACAGTCTGGTGGTCCTTCAGTTCAGGGTCAAAATGACGGTGGTGGCAGCTTACATGTGATGATCGTATTTTAAATAAAATAAACATGTAAGATTGCATTTTTTCCAGCCTTCATGTTTAAAAGAACCCAATGATATAAAATCTGAATCTTCTAATACACTTTTCTTCGTTGCAGTTACTCGGATTTTACACATTAAAATACTCATATGTATGGGTTCCCCGTATGTGCAGTTTCCCATTCCTGAAATACATGTCCATACCCTGCCCTTTCCCAAATCACCCAGTGTTCTTCAGCGTTGTCCAGTGGGCTGCCAATACCATTTATTGAAGAAACTTTCCTTCTCCATCATATGCTTTTGGGTCCTTTGTTGTAAATTAAGTGTATGTGTGCGAGTCATTTCTGGTGATTCATTTCTATTCCACTGATGTGTGCCTCTCTCGTATTAATTCCAGTACCTTGCTGTTTTGATCATTATTGCTTTATAGTATTGCTCAGTGGCTGGGAGTGTAAGCCCTCCATAGTCATTCTTTTTTCTCAGAGCTTCTGTAGCTATTCAGGGTCTTTTGTTGTTCCACATAAATTTTAAGATGTTTTGTTCAATTTCCTGGAAATAAGCCCATTAGATTTTAATGGGGATTGCATTAAATCTGTATATTGCTTTCGGTAACATGACCTTTTTAACAATGCTAGTCTTCCCAACCATGTCTTTCCATCTCCTTGTAGCCTCCTCTATTTTTTTTTTTAAAGAAAAACCTGTAGTTCTCATTATACAGGTCTTTCATCTCCTTTAAGTATATTCCAAGATAATTGATCCATTTTACTACTTCTTTAAATGATGTGGTTTTCTTGATTTCATTTTCTTCTAGTGTGCTGTTTGTATATAAAAATGCAACAATTTTGTGCATTGGGGGCAGGATTTCTGGTAGACAGGTCGTGTGGCTCCGGAGTAATATGGTGGGAGGGTAGGAGGTGGGGGTGTTTCCTACCTGTCGCCTTCTAGTTACAGCAGTGCCCAGTGTAATTTTCCTTGATGGGGACTCCTACTCACATCCCTGTACACTGGTTCTCCTTTAACCTCGCATCAAGGCCCTCCCCTTCTCCCCCACCCTCACCCCCTCACCCCCATGTCCCAGTTCCTCTGTAAGAGCTCTGTTGCCATCAGAGTGACTCCTGGGAGACTCGGCTCTTACTGCAGTTCCATCTCCCTCTGCCACTCTTCCCCACCAGGCTGGGAGTCCTGAATCTGTGATGTAGCCCTGAATCCTGACTCCTTCACCAGCCTGTCGTGGTGATCACTGCCACTGTGTCTGCAGCCCCCGGGGCCAACCCTTCCACACTATGTGTGTCTGAAGAATAGGTAATTTCCAGATGTTCTGTGGAGAGATCTGATACGTCTTACAAGATCATGATCTTGACCACCTTCCTAATATACTTTTTAATATAATCTTTTCTAGTGAGTTGATTGTAGATCCCTGAGGATATGTTTTCTAGGAAGACATTTCTCTCAAGTACAACCAAAATATGGTGCCAGAAGCTTCAGAAAAATAACAATTTGCTTATACAGTAATCTGCATTCCACCTTTGCACATTAATTAAACTCAGGAGAAATTAATTTCTGAGCATTATTCAAACATATCTATTTCATGCACTCTTACCTTTGCTTATAGCGTTCTTCCACCTACAATGCTTTTCAGTCTGGTTCTTCCTCTACTTCTCCTAGATCCTACGTGTCTCTTCCTATCTGCTCTTACGTCATGCCTCTCTCACTTCCTCCACTACCCTGCAGCTGTGTGTCTCCCACTGGATTCCTTGAACACCCCAAAACCATTCCTACTTAAGGATTTGTCCTGGCTCTTCCCCCTCTGCCAGGAATGAGCATCTTCTCATCTTCACATGATTGCTTTCTTACTGTCCTTCAGGTTTTCAGTGAAGACTTCGAGGTGCTTCCCTCATGACCCAGTCTAAAGTAATCACTGTTTCTATGCATTCTTTATTTAGACTTTGTGTCAGTATCATATATTTTTCTTGCTTATTCCTGTAGTGGCCTTTTTCTTGTCTTTCTCCCATGAGATTCTCATTTCCGCAAAAACCACGACTTATCTGCCCTTATGAGGTTACCCTTGGTTTTAAAAGAGTTCTTGGCAGAAGGAAATTCAACACCTCCCTGTGTTGAATGAATGAATGTCTTCATTAGCATATGAATGAATGATCTCAGCCCAAACCGGACTTGCCTAAGGAAGCCTTCTCTGAATCCCCCTACCCCTGGCTCTCCCAGAACACCAGGATATGCCATGGACCCCCTTCTTTACTCCATAAAATTCCGTGCATAGCTCCCAATCACTTACCCAATTCACTCAAAGGAATACTTGGCTTGGACTAGGGTTAACAGTGAATATAAGACATCTGATTGGGTAAATTTTCCATTACCTATCTGTAAAGTCTACAAAGTTCTCAGGACTGAAGTCATGTCTTATTCACTTTATGATTAATAACAGTCCAGCACATAGTAGGTCATTTAGCTAAACATATCATCTATTACGTGAATAGAATATGGAGTCACAGTTTAATCAATGACATACACTTTATCTAGATGCCTGTTTGGCATGCTGTTATCTAGTATTTATTTTTCCATTTAAACTTGAGCTACTAAGGTTAAAATTGCACCACTATCTCTGATTATATGAACACCAGTTAATTCTGTGTACAATATACACAGATTGACTACTCAGAGTGAAAACAGCTGTGCGGAAAGAGCCTCAAGCACACTCTGAGCAGAGAACATGTGCCTTCAGAAAAAGACAGGGTGTTTTAATAATGTTTGATTTATCAGTGTTTAGTAATGGCCTCAGCTACCCAAGAGCATGGGAAAGTAAGAACAAGGAAAATAAACTAGAAAAATATAGACAAAAAGGGGCAAAAGCAGGGGATGCCAAACCCAATCAATTGACATTCTTAAGGAAGAAACTAGTTCTTGTTTATTTTTAAGTTCCTGAAGACAAGAAGACTGACATTTATTGGGTTTTAATAAAAGTGTATGAAGCAAAACCATCTACAACTTCGACCTACATGAGTTTTACTACACCCACCACAGAGTAATCTTCCTTAAACATCATGTAGTCAAGTCCTTTGCTTTAAGTTTTAATATCCCCTTGTTGCTTATGGGGTCCGTCTTTTATTTGAGCCCAGCTGTCTGTCCAGCATCATTTCTCATGCTTGCCAGCATTAACACTCCATGCCAGCCAAGCCATTCTCTACCTGTCCTTGGAGCATATCTTGCTGATAGCTCATTCCTGACTTCAAAATTTCAGTTGCTCTATTTCAGTTCTCCCATCTTATCAGAAATACCCTTTCTCCTCTACCCTCTGTCCTGCAAACTCCAGCTCAGTAGCTGAGCTTTCCCAAAGTCTTTTTCAATTCCCAACTATCCCCACTTCTGCTTCCTACCCCTTCACTTAACCCCCCCTTGGTTCCCTGAGTTGGGAATAAACTCGATTAGTACAGAAACCTCTGTAAGTACTTGACTGATCTGGGCACTTAAGAGACCTCCATTTTGAAAGTCATTTTCCTTTGAGTCCCGACATCAATGTAGTACCATTCCTTAGGAATATTTACTGATAGCCAGCTTCTTTAGTGGGCATCTAATAGTCATCAAAGTTCATAAACCTTATCTTTAATATTTACTTTTAACATCAAGTAAATCCCAAATATCAGGATTCTACCTCCCTAGATGTTTTTCCAATTTATCCTCTTTATTCAAGTTTATATTATTGTCATCTTAACTATTGTTAATAGATGCCCTACTGGTCTGTGTACCTGCATCTCTTCCTTTTCCTCTCCAGCACTCCTCCTCTCTCCACCTTATCCACCTAGCCCATCCTTCCCAATACCACTGCAATAGTATTTATGAAATGCAGACCTGACTCATTCATCTACAAGATTCAGTCTACACATAGCATGGCGTGCAAAGTTCTCTTTTCCACCTCTGCCTAGCCTGAGCTCATTTCTGCCACCCTCTCCCACAGGCAGTCTTCTTAGCCTTTCTGACTATATACAGTTCCCAAACATGTTCCCAGCCCCTGAGTTTTCATATCCAGTGTACCTTCTATGTGGGGTGTGCTTAAAAGGCGCTCCACGCCAATGACTAGAAACTTTCTACTAGTTCTTCAGTTAACAGTGAATTTCTGTCTTTGAGATTCCCTAGTGCTTTTTTCCTAATCTTTAAGAGCATTTATTATATTGCTGTAGTTACTTTATAAATGCCTTCGCCCTCTAACTGGGAGCTTTTAAAGGTCAAAGATGACATTATTTGAGTCTTCATAACACCAGCATGTTTGTAGTACCCAGCATGAGCACACATGTGCATGCACTCTGTGTGTGTGTAATATGTTTGCTGTATGATCAGAGTAAATGTTTTGATTAAATTAATAAGACCAGAGCTAAGAGTCTAAACCAGTTCACTGCAAAAGAAGAGTAATAGATTTGTTATAGATGCAAGCCAGAAGTGTAATTTTTAATATTCTACTAATTGTATCTTAAAAAGGATAAATTTTATTTTTTAAAGAATTATTTAGTTAGAAGAAGCAGGCAGGCACGAAGGCAAGTAGGCAGGCAGAGGAAGAAACATCTGTTCATACATTTAGTTGTTCATATTAGTTGTTCTCTTCATTCAGACCGCAAATCCTTGTCCTTGGACTTTACGTGGACTGTGTCATCTGGAGCCACAGACTTAACCCCTGAGCCACCAGAGTGTACCATTTTAATTAATCATTCATTTTAATGAATATTTAACCGCTGTATTTACCCACTAACATCACATCAATATGTAATCAACACAAAAATCATTAATAAGTTATTTTTAATTCTATTTTTCATACTAAATCTCACAAACCACAGTATATTTTACACTCACAACCCATTTGTTTGGACTGGCTGTCCCAGTCTTCCTGGCTCTGGCTCACAGGCTGGAACTGTAGTTTGTAGATGTAAATGGGGGCATTCTGATAGGAATGGGAACCTGACTGCTTGGTCACAGATGTCCAGGTGAGAGTGCGACACTGAAGTAAAGAGGAGTGGCAGAGGAAATGGAAATTCACTTGTACAAGTGGAAACAAAAAAATCTATGTATATGGATAATGTCAAAGAAAATAATTGATCCACGTGTCATATTAGTAACTGACTTTTATGTGATCACTCCGGACATTGCATGAGTAGGACACAGAGCTGAAATAGTTAATCACCTTTCAAAAGTGCTGTGGAATGGGGACCGAGTAACTGTACTCCATGACACAAAAAACTGAAACTGGCATGTGAGAGCCGTTTAATACCTTTGGCAGTTTGCTAAATACAACTTTAAAACATTTTCCCACCTGTGCCCTTTCAGTGAAATGGGACAAGTTGGTCCCAGAGCAGAAACTCCATGTGCTGGCCCCAACCCTTTTCCTTCGGGGACAGGCAGGTGTGGGGTCCTAGGTGTATAGGGAAGTGTGAGTGAAGCCTGCAGTCCAACAACAGGAAGAGCTTGTCATACCCACTTCCTGCCTCGCGATGACATGGTCACATCACCTGGAGACACCAAAGAACGAATGTTCATCTTGTGTGAAGGTGCCTCTTAATCTAAAATGTTATTTTCTTCTTCGCTTAAGGTTCCATGTCTTCACGGTTCCTTCCACAGCGCCACCTGTGGACCTGGGGTTTTTTCTCCCTAGAGCCCCCTGTTAGAGTGCCGTCTCCTCTTGAAACTGGCGTCCTTGTGAGACTGATTGATGCCCCATAGCATCTCTAGCTCACCGCCCTCCATCATACATGAAGATAATTCTGGGTGTTTTTTTAAATATATTAGTGTGTCTACAGGCGAATCCATCCTTCTTTTCCTGTCTCTGTTTTCCAGTTGCTATTTCCCTGTCTTCCAGCTTTTCAAATCCCTCTTCCTGCACTTAAAATCCTGGCTTACTCTTCACCTCTTACAACTAGATCCAAACTCCACTGTTCCCTTTGATTTGCCAGCCACAACTTTCTTACAAGTTGCCTTTTCCTTCCATTTCACAAGGCTCTGTCATTGCTCAGGCTTCTGCATCTCAACAGCTGAATGTCTATGGCAACCTTTAGTGATCTTTCCCTTCACAGGGTGTTTCTGTGCAGACTACACCACTGCTCAAAACAATCTTCCTTGAAGGCTATTTACCAGATTTCATTCATTCTGCAATGCATGCTTTTTTTTACGTCTCATAAACTCAGAATGTGTCTTCCAAATAAATGGTGTGTCATCATGTCATTGGCAGTATATTTCTTTTTTTAGTGGAGTGTAGATTTAGAGCAGCTTACAGCTGATATTTTTAGATTCAGTAAAATGAGCGTGCTCTGTCATTTATGGCATAGAGTGGAAATGGCATAAGTTCTTTTGTTAGACGGGACTTCGTTTCCATCTGCACGTTACCTGTCCTGTGATTCCAGGCAGACGCTTGACCCCTCTGTGAAGTGAAGTGAACAGCAGAGTGTTCATCCTCCTGACTAGGAGTTCAGTGAAGTGACATGAAAGATACAAAGCCAGTGTTAATTTCTGTCTTTCACCTTTAAAATGATTATCCTGATCAAGAACCTCGTATAAGGTGGTGGGGTCCAGTGAACACTGGTGAAGGACTTTTGGCAGTTTGGTGATATGCAGAGTGTATTGTCATATATTTGAGGAATGGGGAACCAACACATATGGGCTTATTTTGTAAATCAAAGTTAACTCAATAAATATTGGATTTTTAAAAGTATACTTAGGGGGAAAAAAACTGAATGATTTCATATTTGTGCCTTTTTTTTTTTCTTTTGCCTTTGAGTGTATCAAAAGACCTTTGACCAAAGGCAGGTGTCTGACTGAGGGGTGCTTAGTGTCTGGTGCAGAAGGAATGGGAGGAATACCCAGGAAAAACTCATTGTTTTACAAGAAAATATGCAGCAAGACAAAAACCTTGTAGGTCAGGCCATGATCTTAGGAGAATTTCTCCAAATTACTCTAATCAAGTCTTTAAATCACTTCTTTAACACATCAACCAATCCTACAGGATTGATCTAGAGATTTAATATGCAGAGAAAAAGAGCCAGTCTCTTACATTTTGCACATTTCAGGAAAATTTACACAAATGTGTATAGGTATATAAATATAGGTATATTTCAATACATATTTACATGGTATACGAACAGGTATGTGAAGGGTATATATATATATATTTATTTATATATATACACACGTACATGTGCGTGTGCATATGTGCGTGTGTAGGTAACTTGATGAACAGTGAGAAGGAAAATATAATATGAAATGAGATTGGCAAGTGAGGCAGAGACCAGATAGTGAGATATCTCATAGATCAGACCATGGATTCTGGATACTCTCTTAAAGGCAGTGGGAAGCTAAAACACGTAAAACACTGTAAAGTGGTGTTAATATCCCAGGTTCAAACCTGTGGCTTCCTGTTTGTGTGATTTCGGGAAAGTAACGTCTCTGTGCCTAGGCCTTCTCATTTGTAATACAGGGATAACATTTTGTTCTGCTTCATTACATCTGATTAAGGATGAAATGAGTTACTCTGTGCAGGATCTAGGAGAGTGGAAGGAATCTCAGCTCTGGTGAGCAGATTTGCATCTTTAAAAGACCCCTCTGCCTGCAGTGTCGTGAATGGAGGAAGAGAAGGAGCAAGAATGGAAGCAAGGCGCTCACACGGGGCCACAGTAACACAAGCACAATCCATTCAGAGGGTCACTCAGATTGAGTGGCTGCTGAAATCCCAGGGATAGGAGCCGAGCCAACCTTGGGTTTTTCACTCAGGCACGTTCTTTGGGGTCAGATGTCCCGCCACTGCAGAAAGCTAGTTCCAGGTGCAGTTTGGCTGAGGTCCTTCTACACAGCAAACTGCGCCAGCTTCTGTCCAACACAGACACACACTGGCTTATGTGTCATGGCTTCTTCGCCTCATACAACTCCTGGCACTCTCATTCTGCTTCTGTGTTCATTAAGCCTTAATAGTCAGGGGCCTCACCTTAGTTCATGGTCTACTTCTTTCTTACCATCACGTGTCTGTCAGGACTCCCCAGAGGCTCAGACCCCCAAGGCCTCAGGTCTGAGCGGGGCATTGTCTTCAAGAGGTTTTGGATGAAGCATGACTTAACTCATAGTATTGAATGCTCTTTCTTTCTGGTGACTGCATGTAACTGGTGTCTACCATGCCTTTCTGTGCTTGATACAGGAGCTGGTTTTCCCAGAATCCATAACATGGATCTCAGTCATATATTTCATGATCGAAAGAAAAATTGCAGGTAACTAATGTCAGTATTTGTAACAGGTCTAGTAAGAGTGTGGCTCTGGATGGCGTGGGTAGGAAGTTTCTTGATTTTTCTGTAACTACCATCTCAAGCATCCGAGGAAAGTCCTTCTAACCAGAGTGAGAATTACCATATCCATAACCTTAACTCACTACTGGTAAACAGTGTCTGAGACTTAAGACTCCTCCCTGCTTATCTTCTGTGAGATGAACATTCTAATAGAAGTACGTAAACACTAAAATCAAATGAGTGCTGTCTTCACCTCTGTATTGACCTTGGAAAGTCCATAGCTCAGTATTGTCACTGTTTAAAACTTGCAGCACCTGCTCTGTGTTCTTTTGATTATTTGTTTTAGGGGGCAGATGTTAATCCCTCTAAGGATAGATCTGATTTTTTGAAAAAACTTAAAAGTCTTTTCAAAACCATATCTTATCAATGTAAAAGCCGGCAAGGCTGGAGAAATACCATTTTTAATCAAAATAAACTCCCAACTATAAAGTGACAATTTTTTTTTTCCAAAACAAAATGAGAGAATTCCTGCAGAGGAAATGTTCTGAGCAATGGCGGAATCACTGGAATGACAGTAAACCATACCATTGGAATCACTTTGAGAAATGACCTTCGTGTCAGTACCGTTTGTTCAAAACAAAATCAGTCGCATTGTCTCTGTAGTTATATTTTTGTTTTGCATGTCATGGTGCTGTCTGGCAAGGGGAAAATTGAGGGGGAAGAGTTCAGTTCAAAGGCTTTTTCTGAAGAAATGATAGTGTAAAGACATGAGCTCAAATTTGACTTTGTGGGGGATAGAGCATGAGTTTATTGCTTCTTATAGGTTGCTTTATTGCTAGACAATTTTGGTATTTAAATGATTATGTCTGGTTTCAAATAATAAAATCTGTTAGGGCTTTTACTTGCTGCATTCTGTTTTCAGGACCAATTCAGTACATTGTAATAAACTTGATAAATTTGCTTGCCTAAAAATATTTTAAAACAAGTTAGATGTTTTTAAGTAAAAAAAGATAAAATCAAATTACTTTCCTGAGCTTTTATACTTAATGATGAAATAAGTAAAGGCACATAAAATGTGCTGTCAACAAGTTAGTGTTTCAATAAATAGTAAATTAGATTCCTGTGTCTGCAGTGCCTGGACATTAGGTTAAAAGCTAAACTTAATTTTTTTTAAGTATATAATAAATCTTGTCCTGTTTAGCACTTTGCCTTCCAACTGCTTTATGCCATTTATTGATCTTCTAGATATATGGCATAGCTCCTTGGCCAAAATGGTGTTTTGTGCTGCCTAAGTTAGATGTCTCATTTATTTCCTCTCTGTCTTCATGGTTGCTTGGTTTTATATTTTTTCATCATTTTAATGCCCTTAAAGACATTTAAGAAAGAACACTTTTAAGGGAGAAAACCTGGAAGCAGGAGACTATTTAAACAAAGATATGGAGTAAGGACACATGGAATTCAGAAGGCCTGGCTGAGGACAGTGGTGGCCAAACTTTAAGGAAGGAAGAGATGGAAAAGTTATGATAGAGGCTCCCACCTGTGATAAATCAATCAAATCATCTGACACAAAGAATTCTATCTAAAAATATCAGTGAAAGCCTGTTTGACTTTTACCCTGGTCATTTGGTCCACCTCTATCTAGTGAGATCTTACTATTTAAGCTCTTAATATACAAGGTCCTTGATTTAAATGTGCTATTCTTGTACTCAGTTCTACTGTGAGTAGGGAACATAAACCCTGTAGAGAATCCCAGTGCAAGTTAGATGTGCAGAGAGTCGTTTTAAACAGCTTTATTGAGACACGATTCAATGGAGTCTTTTTTTCCTTGCATATTCACAGGTATATAACCATTACCAAAATTAATTTTAAAACATTTCCCTCATCTCCCCCCCGCAAAAAAAAAATTCCATGCCCTTGAACTGTCACTTTTTAATCACTCTATTCCTTTCTCTTCCAGCCCTAGGCAAATACTGATGCATTTTTTGCCTTTGTAAATTTACTTACTCTAAACATTTCATATCAGTGAAATCATACAATAGGTGGTCTTTTGTGACAGGCTTCTTCCACTTAGGGCAGTGTCTTCCAGGCTCATTTGTATTCGTTACAGCACAATGTATCCATTTTTTCATTACTTTCTATTGAATAATATTCCATTGTAAGGATGTGTGCCACATTGTATGTATCCATGGATCACTTGATAAACATTTGGATTGTTTCACTTTGGGGCTTCACTTACAAATATAGCGTACGTGATTTTCATTTTTTTTAATTTTGAGTAAGTCCAATGTTTTTTTGTTTTTTTGGGTTTTTTTTGGTTACATATAATTTTCTCATAATTGCTTTGGCTATTCAGAGACTTTCGTTGTTGCGTACAAATTTTAAGGTGTTTTGTTCTATTACCTGGAAATAAGCCCCTGGGATTCTAATGGGGATTGCATTAAATCTGTATATTGCTTTAGGTAAGATGAACATTTTAACAATGGTGAGTCTTCCCAACCATGAGCTGGGATGTCTTTTCATCTCTTTGTATCATCTGTTTCTTTTAAGAAGGACTTGCAGTTTTCATTGTACAGGTTTTTCACTTCCTTTGTTAGATATTCCAAGATATTTGATTCTTTTTACTTCTGTTTTAAATGGTGTGGGTTTATTGATTTAGTTTTCTTCTAGTGTGTTGTTTGCACACAAAAATGTAGCCAATTTTTGTACATTGATTTTGTAGCCTGCTACTTTACTGTATTCATTGATTAGTTCTAGCTGTTTTTGAGTATTTTCCGTATGTAAAATCATGTCATCTGCAACTAATGATAGCTTCACTTCCTTTCCAATTTGGATTTCATTTCTTTTTCTTGCCTAATTGATCTGGCTAAGACCTCCAGTACGATGTTAAATAGCAGTGGTGAGAATAGCTACCTTTAGCTTTTTAGCCCCTCAAGTTTCAAGGTAGACAGGCTTGCCTTCTTCCTGATTAGAGGAAATTCTTTCATTTTCCACAGTTGACTATGATATTGGCTGTGGGTTTGTCATATATGGCCTTTATTATGTTGAGGTATGTAACTTCTATCTGCATTTTATGCAGGATTCTTATCATAAATGTGTTGGATCTTGTCAAAAGATTTCTCTGTGTCTATTGATATGATTATGTAGTTTTTCTCCCTGCTCTTGTTGATAATGGTATATTACATTTATAGATTTATATATGTTGAACCATCTTTACATCCCTGGAATAAATGCTACTTGATCATCATAGATGATCTTTTTGATGCATTGTTAGATTTGGTTTGGTAATATTTTGTTGAGAATATTTCCATTAAAGATATGTTCATTAGAGATATTGGCCTAATTTTATTTTTTCCTGGTGGCATCTTTATCAGCTTTTGGTATCAGTGTGATGTTTGCCTCATAGAAAGCATTTGGGAGTGTGCCCTGTTCTTCAGTATTTTGGAAAATTTTGAGATTACGTACTAATTCTTCTCTGAAGTTTTGGTAAAACACATTAGAAAAGCCGTATGGTCCTTGGCTTTTATTTTTAGGGAGAATTTTGATTACCTCTTAAATTTCCTTCCTTATGATTGTTCTTTTCTGGTAATCCAATTCCTCCAGGTTCAGTCTTGGTAGACTGTATTTTTCTGAAAATCTGTTCATGTCCTCAAGGTTGTCCATCTATTGGCACAGAGCTGTTCATAGTGGTCTGTGATGTTTCTATTTCTGTCATATCTGTTGTAACGTCCTCTCATTCCCATTCTAATTACGAGAGTTTTCTCTCTCTTTTCTCTTTGTGAGTCTAGTTAATGGTTTGGCAATGCTCCTTTTTTTCAAAGAACCAACTTTCGGTTTCATTAATCTGGATTGTCCTTTTGTTTTCTATTTCATTTATTTCTGCTCAGATTTTGATTATTTCCTTTCTTCTACTGATTCTTGTCGTTAATTATTCTTCTTTCTCTAGTGGTTCTAAGTGTAGGGTTAGATTGTTTTATTTGAGATTTTTCTTATTTCTTGAGGTAGACCTGGATTATAATGAACTTCCCTCTTAGTACTGTCTTTGCTGCGTCCCAAAGAATCTGATAGCTTGTGTCTACATTCTCATTTGTCTCTACTTTCATATTAAGTTCCTCTTTGCTTTCCAATTTCACCAAGAGTCATTCAGAAGCATAGTGTTACATCTCCAATTAATTTGGGGTCCTCCAGGTTTCTTTTTGTGGTTGTCTTCTAGTTTTAAGCCATTGTATTTAGAGAAGATGCTTAATCTTATTTCAGTCCTTGTAAGTTTGTTGAGACATATTTTGTGTCTGTACATATAATCTATCCTTGAGAGTATTCCATGCACACTTGAGAAGAAAGCGAAATCTGTCATCATTGGATGAAATGTTCAGTATCTGTCTGTTAAACCTAGCTGTTCCAGTCCCTATTAATTTTCTGCTTGATTCATCTGTTCATTGTTCTAAGTGGGGTGCTGAAGTCTCCTACTATTATTATGTTGCTGTCAGTGTCTCTTGTCAGTTCTAATGATATTTGCTTAATATATTTTGATACTCTTTCATTTGGTGCATTGATGTTAATAAGTGCTATGTCTTCCTGCTGGATTGACCCCTTAATCATTATATAATGTCCATCTCGATCTTTTTTTGGAATTTTGTTTTATTTGATGTAAATATAGCTGTTCCTGCCTTTTTTGATTGCCATATGACTGTAAGATTATCTTCCAATCATTAACTTTGAGTATATGTTCATCTTTTGAAAGAAGGTGAGTTTCCTGAATGCAGCAGAAGGTTAGGTTATGCTTTTTTTTAATATCCATTCAGCTCTGTCATTTGGTGAAAGCAGCCCATTAACATTTAGGGTGATTATTGATACATAACTCTTTATTGCCATTTTGTTATTTGTCTTCTGGTTGTTGTTACCGACAGTTCCTTTGTTCTTCTTTCTGTTCTTAGATGATTTGCATGTAGCTATGTTTTTATTGATTTTCCTTTTTGTTTTCTTTGCTTTTTCTTAGAGATTTGTTTTGAGGTTACCCCAAGGTTAGTGTTAAAAATTCTGTTTTTTTCCTATTTTTACTTCAAAGCAGATTAGTCTCGTACTCATTCTAACCATCCACACCTTCTCCACTCCGCTTTCTATATTTTGCTGTCTTACTGTTTTTGAGTGGGGTTTCTTTACACTTTATAGAACTTTCTTTAGTATCTTATTGAGATGGTTTCGTGGTGATGAATTCCTTTAACTTTTTCACTTCTGAAAATCTTTTTATCATTCTTTCAGATCAAAATCACAGTCTGACAGTGTATAGTATCCTAGGTTGAAATCCTTTTCTTTTAGCACTTTGACTATATCATGCCATTTCCTTCTGGTCTATAGAGTTTCAACTGAGAAATATGCTGATAATCTTATGGAGACTCTTTTGTATGTGATTCATTTTTCTCTAACCTCTTTTAAGATTCATTATCTTATGTTTTTAACATCTTGATGACAATGTGTCTAGGTATAGGTTTGTTTGGGTTTCTTTTGTTTGGAACTCTTTGAGCTTCCCAAGTCTAGAGGCTTGCTTCATTCCTCAGGTCAGTGAAATCCCCAGCTATTATTTTTTTCATATACAGTGTCTGCCCCCTTTTCTCTCTTTTCTCCTTCTGGGACCCCTATGATGGGAATGTTGTTCCTTTTGTTGTTATCCCATAGGTTGAATTTTTTCTTCATTTGTTTTCACTCTTTTATCTCTGCTGGTTTGCTTGAGTGCATTCCTTTGTCCTATCTCTTAGTTCACTGAATCTTTTGGAAGCCTCATCCATACTACTCTTGAGTCCGTCTGTTGAGTTCTTTAATTCAGCTATTATGTTCTTCATTTCTTTGATATCTTCCTTAATTTCTTCTCTTTTGTGTTATTCTCTTTTTCTTCCTCTATTGTTTTTGCTGTTATTGTTATTTCTTTGAATATGTTTATTTTATTGCCCTAAATTCATCCTCAGGTAATTTACACATGTCTGTTGTATTCATATTTTCCTTTGGCATTTTAATTGGATCCATTATTTTGTGTATATTTTTCTGTGTGTTTGTTCTGTTTGACATTCTTTTTGTTTCTGTAGTTAGGTTTCCTTAGAGTGATGGCCTTGTGTGAGGAATTGACTCACACTGAGTAAGCCTGGATCTTGGTTTGAACACTGGAATTTCTTAGTTTGTTGCATCACAACTGGTCGGACTTGTTGAACTTCTTAGATGTACCCTGCATTGGGGCCCAAGAGTTCAGTGTATGGGATTGGAGTTTGTATAGGGGATGCCCAGTGTAAATGGTAATAACCTGGCCCACAATCTGCAATTGGGCTGCAGTTCTGCCTCCACCCACAGGGTGGCACTGTGGATAGTTGTTGAAACTTCCTTATGGGAGACTCTCTCTTCTTCCTTTAAGCTTGGGTGCTGGATTTCTGTCCCCTTTAATGCTCTGTTCAGTGCACATGTTATTCCTGATGGACTGACCATTTAACTATAAAATTTTCTGTGTCTAGTTATATTTTGTTTTAAAATATTTTTTTTCTGGTATTGATATAGCCATTTGAGCTTTCTTATGGTTACTATTTACACAATATATCCTTTTATTTTTCAACTATTTGAGTCTAAAGTGTAAACAACAAATGTTTGGATCTTATTTTATCTGACAAATCTGTGCCTTTGATTGTATTGTTTCATTCAGCCACTCTTGGTATCTACCTCTCTTACCCTACATATCCCATATTTTTTGTGCTACACTATTCAACTTTCACTTCCTTGCTTTGTAATATTCCCTAGGGAAAATGTATCTAATGAATTAATATTTTAATTGCTTTAATGATTTGTACTATATATTTTATTTTCTTTGTAGTTAAGGTATGTGCCTCTTAACTACTACTTACAGAATCTGCTTATAATTTATACTAGAATCTAGTGAGCTAGGGACAGTTTATTCCTATGCAATTTATTCCCTTTTCTCTTTTTGTGATGTTATGCATCATCTGTATAACTTATCCAGTGGCATATTGTTATAATTATTAATTTATGTTATTTAGAAGAGAGAAGAACAAGGACATATTTATAGTTGTAGTTTTATTAACCTTTGTAATGACCATTTTTGTTTCTCTTCATTTGTCCTAACTCATAACTTCCTCAGATATACCCAAATAGTGTCAGCCAAGAGGACAGAGACCAGACATTGTGTGGTTGTTAGCTTGTACACAGCACAGCTAGCAGGCCCCATTCACATTGCAGGAGGTGTGCATATATAGTTCTGCAGTTTTACTGGCATATGGTCAGTACTGCTGTGTTGTAATGACTTCAGTATACGAGGCTCAGTAAGTCACAGCTCTATCCATTTAAACTTTCTGTGTTAGCTTATCTGCACTCTATCAGTAGTCGTACATGGCTCTTGAACACTTGAGGAATTGGATTTTTTTCATTTTAAATTGTCACAGCTTACAGGCTCTCAGATGTCCCCATCCTCAGCAATGCATGGTGTAGTTAAACGTCGTAAGGTATATTACAAAGAAGAATGCCAAAGTAAGTGCTCATAGTTTCATATATAATGGACTGGGTTATGGGAATTTCTTTTAAATACGTTACTGTACCTCTATCAGCCTTCTAAACATCAGATGTGATAGTCAAAATCTGGTACAAACAGGGCAATGACTGAGGCATCAAAGTACAGTCCCTGAGATCTGTGGGGCACACAACAGGGGAGCCATGCTCAGTGTTTGTATCTCATTGAATGTCATGCCAACAGCCCGGAGGGAGTGGTGGTTCGTTCCTCTGCTTGTGGGACACAAGGAAAAGAAGAAATCTTCAAAGCTGCAATTGGAAGCCTGTACCTTATGCAGATAGCAGCTAAATGAAGACAATGCAACCCATTTTGTTTTCCCCAGCAAATTTTTCAAAGCGTGTACTTGTACAAGTTTTTACAGACTCTCACTATCTCCTTTAGTCATCTTTGAAGTAGGGAGATGGAGACTGCTATTATCCTCATGTCTCAGTAAAGCATACCTTTCATTGTTTTCCAATGCATGTTTCTTAAGATATATATTGATGAAAGCAAACTGCTTACAGACAAAATAAATGTCTGTCTCTGTAAAATCAAGCATGATTATAACATGCTGGAGTTTTGTTTGCTTTTTTCTAGTTGTTGTTGTTTTAAAGATATGTTTATGTTAATGCCCATGGTCGTTTTCCATTCTCATATGAAGGCGGATAGTACCATTATACACTGTTAATTGTCTCAAATAATGCAGTAATCTTATCCCAGCTGCTTTCAAATATTTTTTGAAATCCTGTTACCATTTTAATATAATGAAAGTCTGCACTGCAAATCCTCTGACATTTAACACTTTATCGTCCCTAAACCCATGTCCTCAGGTCTAAGCCCACATCAGTATGATGCGGTGGGAAGGGAGCTAAGACATGCTCGTGAGACACGGGTTTGTCCAGAAAGAATTTGTGGAGAGAGTCATTTGGCCAGGAACACACACCAATTTTATTAAAAGCAGAAATAGATAGCTGAGGTGCCCTGCGGGGCTGGAAAGCTTACATCAAGAGAATAGACATGTGTATATGTGGGACTTGTACTGCCAGCCTCTCACTCAGGCAAGATGGATTCTGTATATATATATAATGGTTAGAGGCTTTGGGCGTGTCCAGGTTACCTGGAGAAAAAAAGGTGTATCTAGGAACGTGTCCTAGATGCAGGTTGCTAAATTGAGATCCCCACCCTGGGGTCTCTTTCAGGTATTGCCAGTTAGTTTCCTGCTCATACATCTGCATACTACCCTGTAGATTCCAAGATATGCTGTCCCCCGGCCCCTCCCCCACCAAGTATAATCAGTAACAAAAGAAGAAATTTATAAGATTCATCCCCAACCCTCGTGGGATAATTAAACAGATATGCATGTGTATATGCAAATATGTGTAGACTGATCTTTAGTGTCATTTAAAGATGGATCTTGAAAGTCATTTTCCTTCTGTAAAGGAAAGCAGACTAGGAGGAGTGAAGTCACACGCTTGACATTGAACAAAAACAGGCCCTCAGGTACATTAACTTTCCCTGCAGGTGACTTAATGCTGCCTCCTCTCTTGGTTCCCAGGTCATCGATCTGTACTGGGGAGTTGACGAGGACGAATGGGACAGCCCTGAGCTCCAAAAGACACGCATGAAGCTGCTGGAGGATTGTTTGAAAACTTCTGCAGGTCCATGTTTTGTTGTGGGTATAAAAACACTAATGCTTCATATTAAATTGTAGATGAATGTGAGAATTCTTGCTGATTGTTTTATTCTTTGGGAGCTTTTAAAAATGGGGGGGAAAAAATTCTATTTAAAATTTTTAAATTGTCTCCTTGCCCTCAATGTGTGAGAGCAAAACCCTCGGTTTTCCATGAGAGGTGCTGCAAATTAACAGTGAATAATTTGACATGTAATCGAAGGGATGACTTGAGTTTGACAACAATTTCTCCACCTTGTGATCAGCAATAAGGGTTATGGTGACAGTCCTATGATAGCTATATCAGTTTTTCTTAGATAATCTAGTCTATCAGAGTGTCACTATTTCTGACATTATTTTTTAATACAGTGGCGGAAGCAGTGTTAAAGTCATCCAAATATACTATGTCAAATCCGCCAACAGGAAATGATGCCCTGTGGTGGCGGGGTGGGTGGGGAATACTTTTGCACTGGTATTCAACTAGATGTCCATTATAAGCTACAAATTAACAGATTTTTCAAGAGGAACATTAAATTCATCATTTTTTTCCAAAGAACACCCAACTCCTCTGTGTAAACACAGTGGTCATAGGATAAGTAAGACACTCTAGGACAAGGGGGCGTGTGCAAAATCTCTGCCTTAATTAAGCTTAAGAAAGCAGCTTACTATGAATCCAAACAGATCCTGCCAGTTGGTAGAGAAGTTGCCTCTCCCAACACAGGATATTCTGCAGCTGACGGAAGAGTGTTAAAATAACACATGAATGCTGTGAAGAAAATGCACAATTAACAACTAGATTCAATGTAGCAACAAAAAAGTTTTTTGAAATATTGATTTGCATATCTATCTATATTCATCTCCACATAGGATTAGGAAAACAGAGATGACACTAGAAATCTGAACAACTTGTTTTAATATCAGTATGCAGATCGGTTATTCATTTACTACCAACTAGTTACTCCGTGCTGCTCTCAGTACGGAGGCTGTGGTCTGATGACCCATCAGAACTAAGAAGAGAAAACTTGCACTTGTAGAGCTTGCTTTCTTGGAAGAGGGAGGCAGCAGGCAAGAAATCAAGTAAAAAGTCAGTGAGATGTGCTGTGGAGGAAAATACAGAAAAGGAGAGGCAATGCCAGGGAGAAGTAGGGTTTGTTGTTTTCAAAACAATGGCCTTGCTTATGACTTGGGAGAGGAGATGGAAAGAGGGATGGAAAGAACGGCTGGCTATTCCAGGGAGCAGGCCAGCATGGCTGGGGCAGTAACCCAAGAGGGGAAGGTGTGGAAGTGATGCTGTATCATAAGTTCTCAGGTTGGCTATAATGATCCCACTTCACTTTAAATGACATGAGGAGGTGCACCCAGTGTTTTGACCAGCAAGAGGACTGAAGCGATAGCATATTTTAAGGTCCCTCTTTGCTGCTGGGTGTAGGATAGAAGGAAGAGTAGGGACATCTATTAGAAAATTATTGCAATAGGCCAAGTAAGAAAAACATGCTTTAGGGATGTTGAAGAGCAGGCATCCAAAAAGAATGTCCTGTGGTCTGAAGAGAGTGCGAAAAGCCCTTGAGATCTACACAGTCTATGTCACATATCCATGTCAGAAGCAGAAGAGAAAATTTCAGGCTTTCACACACCTTAAGCCTATATAAATCTTACAATGCAATGTTTCTTAATTTTTGAAAAAGGGAGTACTAATTTATTTTTAATCCTGTAAAAAGTGTGAATGTTTTGATTACAAAAATGTCTTTTATCATGGGTCCTCGGGGGATAGGACTGGGATCAGTGGAAGAAAGGTATGAGACAGATTTCAGCTCCAGATGAGGAAACTGGAGGGTATAACTTTCTCTCAAGTTTGGGGGTCACATGTTCCTGGATTATTACTCTGACATGTCTTAACTGTGTGCCTCTGGGGGAGACACTTTACCATTCTAATCCTGAGTTTCCGTAGCTGTAAAATGGAAGTGATGACGGTTAATCTACCCCCCAGGGTCATTCTGAGGGTGAAATTAAATTACTAGCACTTGATAGTGTCTCACATAGAGTAACCTTGAATAAGTGTTACCTGTTATTTGTTGTTTGTTTATAATTCTCTATCAAAGCTATCTAAAGATGGAATCACCTGGCTCTCAAATTGTAATGATAGCATCGCTAACAATTGTCATCACAGGAGAGAATGCAACCACTCTGGCAGAGTTCCTATAGAGGACAAGTTAGGCTAGATTCCATCATGCCTAGAGAGCCAGATGCGATAGCAGAAAGCAAGCACTGGGTCTGTGCCCTCGGCACCACAATTGCCATGATCACCACAGCTCTCTCTTTATCCAGGCTTAGAAATTCAGGAATGAGAGTCTCCCTTTTGAAAACCTGTAGTGCATCATACCCCAATTAGATCAAATTAGACATGGCCATTAATTCCAACATTTTCTGGTAGAAGAATCAATAAAGACTTTGCACGTTTGATCAGGATATGAGAGTAAAGATTAACTGATAGAACATGAGTAACAGTGTCATCGAGCACAAGCAAATCACTTATCCCTCCTTCTGCTCCCTGTTGCATGTTGAAACTCATGGCAGCCATGATGAACCCCTGTGGATAGAGGTAGGATTATTCACCCTGGTGAACTTAAATCACACAAGGCTTATCTCTGTGTGTGGCCTCTAATGTAACTATGGTAACAACAGGCATCTCTGAGTTGCTTTTGTGCTCCCATTTCCTTGCCGGGTACTCCCTTGTGGCATTTCTAGAAGTCATAATGACCCCCGCGGGCTGCAGTGCCTGGCACGTGACTTCCTCTAAAGCTAATGTGTTTGGCAAGAAAACTCGCCACTACTAAATGAAAAAGTGTCTGTGGCTTCAAAAACCTTACAGATATTAGCCTTTATGCTAGAAACAGATAAATTCATGACCAAACAAAACTTTCATTTTAAGGACGCAGGGAATGGAGGTCCAAAGGGAGTGTGAAATTGGACTTAACACGTCATATGTGCTTGGCTCTTTGCAACTTCACTACGTAAAAGTTGTCCTTTGAGATATGGCCTGAGACAGCTGTCCATACTTGTTTTTGGTCACAAAGAGAATAGGATCATAGAGGAAGGGGACCTGGACATGTGTCATATTCTACACTGATGATTAACTCAAGAAACTTGTCATACTGAGGAGACCTCTCCCCTAAGGAAGAACACTACATGTCGAGGAAGGCATGTACATAGGGAAAACCCAGAATTTTTATTTTACAACCTGAGCCAGAGCCCTGGTCCTGACAGAGCACAAGTCACCTGACTGTGCTGTAATGATGGCATTCATAAATAACAGAGGTAGATGTTGAATAAATAGCAAAGGTTTTTTTGTCAGGGCCCAAATGCCACAATTTATGGTAGAGTGTTGTGGAAACTATAAAGGGCTACATAACCATTCATCGTTACAGTGTGATTTGGGTTATTTTCAAATGAGAATAAAATTATTTTTATCTAGACAGGACATTTCTATGCTGCTGGAAATTCTTTTCCTTGAAAAATGTTGAATAGCCAAAATATATAAAGTATTAAGTTTGATAAAGAGAGTTAAATATTAAAGTCAAACAGTAGAAGGTTGAGTTTACTCTTAGTGAACATCTTACAAGGTTTAGAGTATGTATGTGCACACACATGTATGTGTGTACACGCATATACATTCACACCACACACACACACACACACTCTCACACACACACACACACCATATATAAACTTGCTAGATTGGAATTTACTAAGAAAAACCTTTCCCTGCTCTCAAGGAGGGATTTTGACCAAGACTGAAGTTAACAAAGAGAGTGTTCCTGTTGAGTCCAAAGTTACTACCCGCTTCCATTCAGTACAGAGCATTCCTTAACCTTCACAAAGAATCTTGCGCCTCACCTGCACCACCCATGTAGCCTATAAATATCCTTCAGACGAGGGGAGCGGAGTATTGCTTGTGGAGACAGCGGGGTCCAGGTCAATGACGTCGCATCCCTATTCCATGTCACGCGTCTGTGGGGAGGAGGGGTTTCTTCCTCCATCCCTCCCAGTTTGGAATGTGGGGAGGAGGGGTTTCTTCCTCCATCCCTCCCAGTTTGGAATGTGGGGAGGAGGGGTTTCTTCTTCCATCCCTCCCAGTTTGGAATGCCCAAGTGAGCTGCTTCTGGAGTTGGAGCACTGACAATGCACCCTGAGGGAGGGCCTGCCTCTTGGCAGAAGTTGGTAAAAGCAAGTGCTCTGCTGGCTTAAAGAAATGGAGCCTGAAAAGCTTAATGAGGGCATTGTGGGTGCTGCCCCCAAGCGTGTAGGTTCTTGGGAGTGAGGCACAGGCAGTATCTCACTGCATCCCCTCATCCTCAGTATGGATGTGGTGATGTACTAAAGAGGCGTTGGGAGGCTGGCTACCGAGGAGTGCCAGCAAGGGTGACGGAGGGTCAATAATCACCGTGGCTGGAGGCAGATAAGAGGAGATTTCATGGCTTCACCGTCAGAGAGGTGCTCCCCACGTCAGAATCAGGACGCCAAAACCCACAGAGCATCCTTGTTGGGGCTACCAGACCACAGATAGAAACAGACCTAAGTGTCAACAAGGGAGAGAGAAGCAGCCACGTCTGTAAGAACGAGACGAATGCAACTGCTGCCTTCACACTCCCTGTGTGTAAGCAGGTGCCAATGCAGACTTCCACTCCTCCCCACAAGGGGCCCCGGGCACGGATGGCCCACCACAGCCAGTTCCTGGGAGCTGCAGTTCAGACCAACCCCACTGCATGCAAAGAATGGAGCCGAGAGATGGACATTTTGGACGGACCTAGGTTTTGCAATGGAACAATGAGAACTTAAGGAGTGGACTGAGAAATCCACCATTATTCAGCAAGTTTTACGTTTTCCCACAGGTTTTCCACTAGACAAAAGAATGAGACAGGGCAAAACGAAGTCCACAGCTGTGACTAGTTAGAAATGAAAGCATGTCATGTACACGCGTGTGTGTTCTGCATGCCTCCACTCAGTTAAACCTAGAGCAGAGAGCTCAGTTCTTCGTCAGGGGTCATCTCTCTCCAGTCCACTCGGTTATGCCTCCTTGACAGCTCACATTCAAGTCCTTCCTCTAAATTTTTTTCAGTTAAAGAAACTGTACAGTGAGTTCTTAAATCAGGAAACTTGAAGAATTTGTGTTTTTAAGACAGTTTCGCTTTGGAGACTATTTCATCCACATTCTAGCATATGATTGGTTTACTATTTTAGGTATGGTAAATAAAATGCACACATGAAAAATGAAAATAGGTACTTAATGTTGAGTCATACTTTTAACAAAATATACCTGTTTCTAGCTCTCACATTTAAAGGTAAAGATTCCCTAACCAAAAGGTACTAAAATATACTAAAAATGTACTAAAATGAGAAAATCAGTATTAATTGCAACTGAAAACTCATGTCAAACAATCTACATTTTTCTAAAGTCTGCTTCTGACAAGATTTAAATAAAAATCTAAAATTTCATATTTTCCGTAACATCATTAAACAAAATAAAAAATAAACTCAAATTTCTTTCTCCATGTGATTTCTGAAAGTTCTTTAAGACTTCAGTAACCTATGTCAATGGAACTGCTTTTATCATGTTTTAAATGTGGTTTATGGAAGGATTTTGATGCAAGGGTGTGATTATTAAAGAGCAAGATTTATGTGAGAAGTAATGCAAATGAGTACCTAGCATTTCAGACTCATGGCAAAGATAAGGCAGGACTAGGAAATCAGTGTCCTAGTGACAAATAATACTTAATGTGCAATTCCCTTCCTAATGTCAGCCTGGCTTCTCTGATTATTTTGATTACTTGAGTTTTCCTTGCTAAATGGTTAACATATTTTTTGCTTGAAGATTTTTGCTTTACATTAATCAGTGAAAAGGATCTTCATTTCTGAAAAATAACTGCTATGAATGTGATATACAATGAAAAATTTACTCAGCATTTTAATCAGAATTCATATAAAGTATTTATACAATTATATGAGGCTTACACAGAAAAAAATTACTCAAAAGCTCATACAAGTCTATAAATAAAACAAATGCATTTATAAACCAAAAATTGTAGTTCCTAAAGCACTTAAGACATCATTATTGAAAGCTGAAAGAAAAACTTTTATGAAAGGCAAACCCTGGTGGCTCAGGTGCTAAAGTACCAATGGGTGTGCAGACCAGGCAAAGACCAAATGCCCAGGTTCCTTACCCAGGCCTGGGGCAGGGTGGGGAGGACAAATCCACCATAAATATAAACAAACAAAAGTTCTTCCTCATCAAAAAATGTTTTCATGGTATATATCAGTCAGTATGTGTCTAAACCTACTTATAATTAAAAAGAATCACAGAAATGTTCTGTCATCAACTTCATAAATAATATAGAAAATTTTAAATAGTATTTGGAGTTTTTTGTTATTGTTTTTTAAAGGAAAGGTACAGGCATGGATGGAGGTGGCAGGAAGGAAGAGGGAGGAGGATGAAGCATTTTTAATTTTTATTTAGTTGTTCACACTGTTTACCCAAGACTGAAACCCATGGGTACATGACCTGTGACCTAACCACTACTTCACTAAAATAAAAATACTCATTTGAGTTATTCTAGCAGTCAGAATCACGTTGGCTAGTGATAATGTAAATAGCAAAATAGCAAAATGCTATAACCATCATTTGTTTATAAGTCCTGTCAATGAGACTAATACAATGAACACAGTCTAAGTTGTAATTCTTGAACGTTCCATTAAGAAAAAATTCTATTAGGAATATTTCATGTCTTTCTTATGTAATGCTCTGAAGTTTCAAGAAACATCATCCATACTAACATAGTGACCCCCTATCAATACTTTAGAAATGCAAACATTATGCTTGTTAATATATCACTACTACAGTTGAGGGGTAGAGTAGTTGAAAGTTCAAATAGATTCACCTGTCCTGAATTAAGTGATGACACTTATCCAGAGTCAGCATCACAATCAAATACAGGTAAGAGCATTTCCCTACCTATAGCTAACTTCATTGCTCCTTCATGAATTAAAAGAGAATTTTTAATTCAAATAAGTTCATATTAAGAATTTTCTGTTCCAACCTGGGTAAAAGGAAGCATTTCTAGGATGCGGTGTTCTCTAATATTCCTGGCAATAAATGGTAACAGAAGTAATCATATGTAATACTTTAAACACCAGTACATACTTCAGATAATTCCAGAGTTGGGACTCCCATGCAACTTTTTCTTAACTCTGTGTAGTAGTTGGCCAAAATTAATTTAAAGGAGGCACGTTGTCCACATATACACACCACTAAAAGTAAAATAGGCAACAAAAAAAAAAACACCCTTACGTTTTCCATTTTCCATACATATTTTGCAAATATAATCAAGATAAAGATGTCTTTATATATAAAGTTAAGCTTGTCCAGTTCAAATCAGTCATCATTGTTCTAAACTCTAATAAATATATAAAATATTTTCATAGGAAATTATATTAGTACTCAAGCTGTTTTCATCCTTTAAGCCACTGTTTCACAGTTTATTTAAAGCACCATGTTTTTATATGGTAAAAAGAATTATGGAGAACGCAAAGTGAACTGGAGAGCAATTAACCTATTTATAACCATATTAGTAAGAAAAATATTCACTTAAACCATAGCCCAAAAGGCTTATGCTTCTGAGTAGAAATGCAAAAACTTACTTGTAAAGAAAGAGCTATGGAGAAAAGGTGATTAAACAAACTTAACTTCTAAAAAGGAGAGTCCTTTCTTGGTGAGCTGACTTTTCAGATAGAGGTGCCTCAAAAGCTCAGTCTTCTCCGACACATTTGCTGAATATGGAGTAACATAGGATGCTAGGAGGCTGGGAGGAGAAGCAGAGTAAAGTCTTCCACAGACTGTTGGTGTTTCAAGAGAAGTTTCTTATTAGTCACTAGGACTTCACACTAGTATTCAACAGGTATTGACATTGAAGCATTTTAATGTAAAGTAAACTGGTTACAATTAAAACTGCATCCTAGTTGCATCCAGTTCAGGGACTTAGATGATTGTCTTCCCATTCTATGAGTCTAACATAGGAAATAGCAGCTCTTTTAAATAAAATGCCCAGAGTACAATGAAAATTAGAAGACATACAAAGAAGCAAGAAAATATAATTAAGAGAAAAAGTAGATAATAGAAGTCAATGCCCTAAATGACTAAAATGGTAGACTTGGCAGTCAAAAACTGTTAAATATCTATTTTAAATAGATTGATGAAAATAGAGGAAAAGTTAGGTAAAATGGATGAGACTGTGAATCAGTTCAAGAAACAAAAGCTGTAAAAAGAATATTAAAATATCAAATGGCTGTTTTAGAACAGATAAACTATCCAAAAATTCATTTGATGGGCTTAATTGTAGACTGAACACAGTTGAAGACAAAATTAGTGAATTCAAATGGAAGTTAATAGAAGACATCCAAATTGAAGCACATTTTTTAAAGAATAGGGAAAATAAGCAGAAGAGACACATGAGACATGGTCTCACATGAGTGTAAATGGAGTCTCAGAAAAAAAAGGACAGAGCAAGAGGTGGGGGGAGAAGTAATGTGAGAAATTTCCTAAATTGTTGAAAAACATCACCTCACACAGATACTAGGAGTTTAGTAAACTCAAAGCAAGAAAATTTGACCTGAGTACATTCCAGTAAAAATGCTGAAAATCAAAACTAGAGGGGAAAAAACTTAAAATCCTATCAGAGGAAAAGAAATATTACCTTCACGTAAACAGCAAAGAGAGTTGACTTTTTAATCGAGAATCTCTGAAAGTTAAGACAATGGGATGACATCTTTAAAGAGCTAAAAGACAAAAAAGCCAAACTAGATTTCTATATCTAGTGCAAGTATCTGCAAATGTAAGATGTTTCTAGTGTAAATATCTGCAAATGTAAGATGTTGTCAGACAAAAACATTTAAAAACTAAAAGATGCTTTTCTGCCCTAGGAAAAATAAGCACAGATGGTAGCTCAAAACCATAAGAAGATCTTATGAGCACAGGAAAGAGTAATATAAGAAAATATTGACTTGTTAAGCAATACTAATAACACTGTAAAGGATTTATAACATAAGAAAGGAAGATAAAAGACTAAAAATAGCCTAAAAGACTAAAGAGGCAAATACACTTGGCATCTTTTAAAGTTTGTGTTGCATTATTTGGGAAGTAAGAGAAGTACATATTTAAGAACTGTAAGATGTCGGGGTAATATCTATATATTCAAAAAGCTAAAAATGAATACAAAAAAATTTTAATCTCATGGAAGAGATAAAGTAAACATAATGCCTTTAAAAGAAGGAGAGGAAAGGGGCGGGAAATGACTGGAGGAATACAAAAATGATAGCTTGGAAGCCAGCTGTTTCATTAATGTAAGTAGACTAAGCCCTCCAGTGAAAATACATATTCAACTCTATGCTGTAATCAAAAGAAAATTATGTCACTATCATACAGACTTTGTTAAGTAGATAAAGAGATTTCATAACAACAGAAAGTTCAATTCAGTAAGAAGATGTAATACTTCCACATTTATAAGCACCGAATAACATGACTTCAAAATATATAAAGCAAACTTGACAACTAAAAGGATAAATAGACAAATCCATCATCATAGTCAGAGATTTTTACAAACTTCTTTAGTATCTGAGTAAGTAGAAAACAAATCAATAAGTACATAGAAGATTTAAATAAGATTTATTAGAAGTGGCCAATTGACATTCATAGAATGCTATAATCAGTAACTGCAGAATATACCTTTTTCTTCAGTTACACACAGACATTTGCTAAGGTGTTAAGTATGATCCATCCATATGTTAGATAATAACAAGTCTCAATAAATTTCAAAAGATTGAGATCATACTAAATTTGTGCTCTGCCCTGAGTAAAATTAAAAACTAAGAAACTGAAATAATCACAAATATATGTTAAAGAAGAACTATCACAAGGGAAATTAAATATTTTGAAGTAAAATGAATATAAAACATCAAGATGTGTTAGACTTAGCTAAAGCAGTACTTAGAGAAAAAATAGAAGGGAATGCATAGTTTTAACTGCATATTAGAAACAGAGTTTGGAAATTAAATATTTAATTGTCCATCTCAAGACACTAGAAAAAAGAGAAAATTAAACATAAGGAAATTAGAAGAAAATGGTACGTTCAACAAGAATGCATCATCTTTTAAAACACTTTTCAAAGTTTCTCAGCACTATCCGTACCTCTAAGGATGAAAGGATGATAAGGCCTTTAGAGCTAAAAGGAGCTTTAAGATCATCTGGTAGTTAGCAATTATGCATTCTTTGTTTTCCACAGATAAAAAGTGGAGACCCAACAGAAGTGAAAGAATCCATTATTCCTGAGCCCCTAAAACAGGCCAGGTGCTCTGCTGAGAATATTTTTCACATATCATTTCTCATGTCAACCCCTGGAGGCCCTCCTTTTTCCAGCTCTGTTAATGAGGACACAGCAACTTCAGTAGTTTCTGTACTTTGCCTGACATCTCCAAAGCACTTGCCACTCAAGTCAGGCTTCCAGCCTAGGTGTCTTTAATTCCAAAACCCATTACTCTTTCTACAAGACTCTAAGTGATTGAATTAGCAGTCCTAGTGAGGTCTAGAACCAAAGCCCCCTTCTCCCTCTCTGTCTCTTCAACTAAATAAATACAGGCACATAACAACCTCTGCTGGCTTGGGGGAAATTCCCTCACACAGTGGAATGTTTCAGAATAATCATTGTCTTGTGTGCAATATACTTTTCTCTGATGGGAATTAAAGCTGTGTTGCCTGAGGATTTATGAATAGGCTTAAACCAACCATTAAATTCTATAATTCACTTGGACTTTTTTCAAATTCTCCTGAACAGAGAAACTTGAAGTGGCCAAAACTGGTGCTCAAAAATGCCACACACGCACATAGTGAAAAGAACAAAGGTTTCTTACATTTCCCCCTTTACACTTACTTGGTATCCATTTATAAAAAAAGTAAAAAAAAATTTTTTAAGTTCGAGTCTGCTATCCCAAACCATCCTATGGTTTCCATGTGGTTCTGGAAATGTGTACTTTCCAGTGATGCTCAAACAACCAGCAGTCTATGAAGTGCCTCTCATATATCAGACTCGGTGCTAAATTCTCTGTGCTAAATCTGAATCCTGTGTGCTCAGGGGTACAAGAGTAACATACTATCTCTAGCGGCTTAAGCACCCACAAAGAGAAATATGTGTAGGCAGTTAAATTTTATTCCATTTGCTAAATGCAACAATAATGTTATTAGACAAGTGCTGTGGGAGCCAAATGGAGAAAGTGATTTGTTGTCTGTGATCAGGAAAGACTTCCAGAGGAAGTGGTGTATGCACACAAACAAGGTGGCTTTCCATTTCCAAATCTAGGGCAGGAGATATGAGGGTGCCTGGAATGTCCAGAGATGAGCAATCCCTGCATGTAATTAGATTATAGGGCAGGGCATTGGGGATCATGAAACAAAAGACGCAGTTTGGGAACAGACCTTGTAGGTTTCAGCTTACATTTATTAACAGGACCCTAGCAGATGACATGATGCAGGTGAAAGATAATCTGGTATGGTGAGAAGTGAAAGAGAAGCAGGCAGACTAGAGACATTTGAGAAAGAGAATTGACTGAGGTCGACTATTTCAATGTGGAGATTGAAAGAGAACCATGAGTTAATCTGCTAATACCCAGGATATTATTAGTGCTTCCATTCACCCCACCGTCTTAGATGCTTAAATGTCCACACAAAAGAATATAGTATGGACTAGCCTATAATCCAACATTTACAAAAGGTAAAATATAAAATAAAATAGATATTAACCAGCAAAAATGTATATATTCTTCATTACAATCTCTGTTTTCTTCGTTTCTGTTTGGGCTGTGGGAGGAAACAAACAGCCCCCAAGACTGAAAGAGAGGTCAGTTGAATTCCAAAATGAGTGCGGACCATTACATTTGTAAGACCACTTCTCATATTGATTTTTATGTATTTTTCTCAAAAATCATGAAAGCAGTAAATTGATAAATAACTGTTGTGAGCCAAATATAAAAACAAAAACAAAAACAAAAACCTGGGGTGGAGACCAATACAGGTGTTCTCCAAGCTTGGAAATGTGCACAGATAAGGAACTGCCATGTGGGACTTCTGTTTCCTGGCCCCTTGTATCCTCAGCTGTCTGTAGCAGCCAGGATCCTAAGAGGTCCTTTGTTGTTCTTTCTCTTCCTTCTTTAGCATCTGATGCTGGAAGATGTGCAGCTGTAACTGTAGAAGGTTCTTTACTCCCCCCTACATTCCTGTTTCATGAAACCATCTCCCTAGTCACAGTGCAGCCTGCAGCTAATCACTTGCAACTATTTATATATATATCAACATTTTAATTGACTTACACGTAATCTGTCTGGTTTTGAAAGAGGTGATAGTTTTATGTGTTAAATCTTAACTTGGGAAAAAGAACTATTTTAACTTAGTTCAACATTTACATAGTGTCTACTATGCAAAAAAAAAAAAACCTTGTGTTATTAATGAATGCACCAAGTTTCCCAAATCCTTCATTAAGATTTGTGTTCCTCTGGACTAGAATCAAATACTTTTATACCACCAGCAGTACTTTGCATAATTTAGACCATATTTCTTCATGCAATCAAGTGACCATATTCCTTCCCCTTAAGTGTAAAATTATTTGCTTGCCCCAAAACGAGAGTGCATAGATTTGTCTTGGAAGAGACCAAGTATGCATTTGGAAAAGGCTTTGAATTATGTCCTTGTGAAAATGCATATTAATTGGTCTCCAGCCTGAATCAGTTGTAAATATAGAGGTGACCCTGATTAAGCAGCAACAGGGAAGTAATTGTATTTTAACTGCCTAGAGCAGTCTTATGAAGACTAGACTCCATTTTTGCTAAAATGTAGCTGCTGAGATTAGCATTAAAAGAATCTAGATTAGCCATTATGTCCATCTCTGTACCTCATTTTAAACAGAAAAGATAATGAAGCTAAAACTTAATTATAAAATGGTCAGTTGAGCCTGAATTTTTGCTAGACTTGAACAAAGTTACAGGATAAATTAAAGTGATGTTTGTTTTTCAGTCCACCCATTGAACTTTTTGGAAGCCAAGCATCTTGGTGCCCCCATCTTGCATCACACATTTGCCTTTACTTTATTACTTATGATCACTGTGTTTGCTTTTCTAATTTCCTCTTAATGAATGGCCAACAGAGATTATGAAAGCATTTTTTTTTAATAAAGTTCAGGATGGAAGGCTGTTCCTGTTAAAGTTTATCAGTGAAGTGATAATGATTTCTGAGTTGATTCTAATTAAACCTATTGGAGTTTCTCCGGAAATTAAAGATGCAAGAGGCTTGCCTTCTCTCACTTTATCATGTAGAATTGATAATTATGGTTGACACAGACAGACTCGTATTTACTTGAGGTTACCAAGTGTTTCAGCCAATTCTCTTTTTTGATATTACAAACCAATCAACTGATTTTTTTACCTTTTTATTCCCCTGAAAAAATATTAAAATATGCACTTACAGTCGATCTAATTTTCCCTGTAGTGCAGAATAATTTCTAAGTTTTTCTAATGCAAAGAAATGAATTTGTACAATGAACAGGTGTTTTTTTTTTTTCTATTTTAACATGACTTTCTAGAATGAAGTAGAATTATATTCATAGCAATAACATTCACAAAGAGCGAGAAAGAATGCTGTGAATTTCAGAAAATTAAAAAATCATTTTTATTTCTTGAGACATTGTGCTTTTCAGTGACAATAATATGCTCATATGTAGTATTGAAATATGCTGCAGTGGAATCCTTTCGAATCATTGTTAAGTAAAATTAAAATAGGAGGTGTAGCTCAATAATCCTTGTACATTTAGGTTACTTTTTATTTGTTTCTCCTTTCACTTACTATCTTTGTTATCTCTTCCTTATCACTATTATTAAAACTAAATACACATTTCTTTGTCTCATATTCATTTTTTCCAAATGTCCAGATTCTTATATTAAAAGATTTGAGGATGTATATAAACATATAAAGCATTAATGAGACACTTATTTGGGCTGTTTTATGAATAATTTTGTGAACTAATTCACTTATTCTTTCCAATTATTTGAGGAGGTTGGTATTGTTATAACCATTGTCCAGGTGAGGTAATGAGAAAAAAAAGTGAATTCCTAACTCTCACCAGGACACATTGATAATAAGGAACAATTTTGAATGGAGCTTATAGCCTAGTTCTAGGGTTTATACATGAACCATTCCACGGGGCTACACCTTAGTTTCTCTGCTCAGATGTGTTTCCTCGGAGTTAGGGTATGTTCCTTTGAATCTACAACGTCTTCTTAATAGGGTCTTGAATTCCTCGAGGAGCCTAGGTATTTACTGGTACATCTTTTTAACGTATCTTCACATTTATATCAAGGTCAAAGAATAGCATTCCTTCTGCCAGTTCCATATTTTTCCTGATTTTCTACTTATTTTCTGAAAACATTCTGCAATTTGCATTTCTTCCCAAAGAAGATAAGAATACCTATACTCATAGCAACCTCATCAGCTCTGCATAGTACCACTATTTAAAACTTTTATAAATATAATAGATTTTTAAAGGCATTTTACTTCACATTTGGCTACTGGCGATGTTTACAAACACTTACATATATTTATTAGCCTTAGGAATCTTGTTTTGTAATTTACCTGCTAACTCCTATTTCAGAGACCTTGGTTAAGATAACAGTCATTTTTATCAGATGCTCGGGAACGAGATGAATACTTTCAACTTTTCGGAAACAGTACATCACATTGTAGATGCATTGTTCTCACACAAAGGCTGACATGGAATGTTACCCAACTATTCCTAGAAATCTAGGTGAATGCTGATCTCATAAACCTTACTCTCACTGAACTACACTTTCTTCATTTTAAAGTGGGGATAAGAATAGTTTAGTGCTTTATTGTCGATATTAAACTAGACAAGAGATGCAAAATCTTTAGAGTGCAAATGGCATTTTTAGATATTGCTCCATGCTTTCATGTTATTTACTTGAGGCTCTATTTAGAACTATATTAGAGTCTTGTATGTACTTAGCAATAGATGAAAATTGTCAGGAGGAGTTTTGAACTTTGCCCTCCATCGAGAGTCCTTAACATAAGGCCTGATATGGATTAGAAATATGTGTCTACCATTTTGAGCCAGATGGAAAAGTAACTCTACTTCAAAAGACATTTGTGATTAGAGACCATGATACCATCTAGCTCACCTCTAAAAACATCATTTTTCCTATTGCAGAATGTTTTTTTTTTTTTAACTAGCAATCATCAAATTCAGGTTCTCCAGGGCAGCTGTGAAAGTCTGAACTTTCTGCAAACCACTTTCTTTAGGACAGAGTCAAGGCCAGGCCTTTGTATCACAGGCCATGGTCATACAGGTCAAACTCAAGGGCAGACACAAGAATAATGACCTCCCCAGTGACAGTGTGATCTGAAGAACCAAGGCCAAGCCATTACTATGTGGGCCCCAGATGTTCCCACTCCTTTCCAGCTCTTCCCAATGAAAGAGAAAATGTTTTCAAAAATATCTTCCCATGTTTGCTGTAGAAAAACACAGGAAATGAAGCTCACTGATAAGGTTTAATAGAGAACTACCAAAATCAACATGGCTTAAAAAAAAAAAAATGAGCATAATTTTTTTAAATTATTTTCACTGTCAGACCAAAGTTGTTATAAAAATTTCAGGGAAAACACAGTTTCAGAATAAATTAACTTAAAACCACACTTTAAGTTAGATCATGTTTTTAATATATATATAAATATATAAGCCTGATACTGGTTAGGTCGATCAAGAAAATAAATGGTGTGTGGCCTCCTATACGCTTCGTAGAAACTCCCCCTCCAACCCACCCTTCACAACTTGGAGGCCTGTCTGCTCCAAGTGCCTCTTAAGCACATTATAAACTACAATAATATGGGGCTTTGGTTTGGAGAACTTTGAATGTTCTGTTAGTATGTGCTGCTATGCTGACGTGGAAATGAGATATAGAAGTCATCTTTCTGGGCAGATTCATTTTTATTATCTCAGCTTTCTCAAAAGAGAAAAGTAAACATAACCCTAACAAGAATTATGATAACACCATCTCACCAGAAATGAGGAGGACGCTCTGTGGAAGGAAGGAGCAGTGGTGGGACAGGGTATTATCTCGTTCTTTTAAAGCTCTTGTTGATTTTGGCTGACAGTTCACAGTATCTAGAAAGTGAGGTGGGACCGCCATCTTTCCTCGCAGCCATGATTGTTATCAGTGGACTCTAACCTGGTTTGGCCAGGATCTGAGGACAGGTCCTTGGCCTCTTATGCATTTACCTTTCTGCTGGCTCTACTATTTTGCCTTATTTCCCTGATTTTCTTTTTAATTTGAGTGACCTTTGAGTCAGGGGAACTTGTAATCTGGTGACGATTGTAAAAATGTTTCTTTCAATACACCCTCCATGTGTCCTCTCTAAATATAATTTTATAAATTGTTTTTTAAACTGCTTTCTCTGTAATGCTGGGCACAACTGATGAAGCATATCAAGTTTTAAAGACAAGTGCTGGGCATTTTGCTGGAAAATTCACAGGGACTTGTTTTAAGGCTATTGTGGAAACAAAGGTTTTTTTGTTTGTTTTACAATTAGAAATTATAAAATGAATAGCATAGTTTTATTTTATGGGTGTTGAGGTTATGAAATTGGTTTGGGTTTCAGAGTCACATTTTTTTAACTCAGCTTTCAAATTAATTATATCAAGGAAAGCCAAGGTTTGGCAAATGCTTAATAATTTGGTCTCCTCTGTGTTTCCCTCTCCCCCCGAAAAACCCTCTTTACTCCAGTTATCGGGGTAACTCAGTGGATAAACCCATATCGGACGTTATACATTTGCCCAGAGTTTTGTTGTATTTCGGGTACAGAAAGGACAGCCCTTCCTGGTCTCAGTGTTTTACAGTGTTTTACTACAAGAATGTAGTCAGTCAAACTTAAGAATTAGAAAAATATCACCAATTTTTATGGAACAGTGTTTCCATATTTTAAACCATATCATCCTTAAACTACTGTTATTTCTACTTCATTGAATATAACAAGGACAGACAGGTGGGAGGGGTTGAACAGAGTCACACAGTAAGAAAGGGACCCAGAATTCAAACCCTGAAATCTTGCTCTGGGGTCCACTTGGCTCACTGGAATACTATAAGCATATGTGTCTCACAGAGACCATTTCATAACTAATTTTAGCACTTAGTCCTCATAATATGCCTGGGAGATATTAAAGTTTATTATTATTTCTTCACTTGAGTAAACTGAGACCTGATTCCTGTAAGTGATTTGACCAAAGCCACACAGTAGTAGTAAATAATGAAGCTGTCATTGCCCATGTGCTCTTCTTTTAAGACTCTCCCTCTCTCTGTTTTGTTTTTGTTTTGCCAAGCGACATAGTTATTTCATGAAAATTTTAGCTCTTTCTTTATAAGACAAAGACAGAGCTGTTATCAATGAAGCAGGCTGGAGAGATCAGACTTCTGTCCTGCCCCCACCTCACCCATTTCCATCCGACCCCCCAGCACCCCTAAAATGGCTCCATAGAACACAAGTGGGAATCCATTGCTTTATGCCATAGAATCTCCAAAACTCAAGAATGGTCACGTTGTCCCCTGGAGAACCAAGTGGCCTAAGGGAAAATTAGCACTGAAGAGGCCAGAAAATTCCTGGAAACAGGAATTAGAGGAAAAGGCAAGCTTTTCTTAGATAGATCAGAATTTGAACTTGGCTCTGCTACCTGTCTGCTTTATTCAATCTATTCATTTGTAAAATGGGAAGAACTGATACATGTCATCCAGGGCTTTCTTGCGAGTCAAGAGCTAATCATTCTGTCATTTAATCCTTAAGGTCAACCTATGAAGTAGACATGTTGTCATCCTCAGTTGACACATGAAAAATTGAGGCTCCAAGAGATTAGCTAATTATCCCAAGGTTACTAAGCTGAACAATTGCAGAATTGAAATTCAAAACTACATCTTTTGTCTGTAAGGTGGCCTTAACTTACATAAGAATTGAAGAAATTTTGTGAGCTAATGCTCTTAGTAAGTGCCAGGGACATAGGCAGTCAATAAATAGCCGATACTATTTGGAGAGATAGCATATTATTTAAGAGTATAGATTCTGAATTCAGACTATGGACATTCAAATACCTGCTCTACTATTCACATAATATGTGCTTGGACAAATGTTTCAAAATTTCTAGGCTTTAATTATCTCAGTTATAAAATTGGAATCATATTGGAATGGCCTGGTGGCTCAGATACTAAGTTGGTGGCTGGGACTTAGACCACATAAAGCCCAAGAAACCTGGGTTCATGACCCAGGGGTGGGGGGCAGAAACTAAGATGAACAACTAAATAAAAATAAAGTGCTGCTTCCTTCTCTCTTCTGTCTGCTTGCCTGCTCACCTTCCTTCCTGCATCTTTCCTAAGGAAAAAAAAAATGGAATAATGTTCATACCTAACAACCAGTTTTTGTGACAATCAAATGTAATACTATGCTACAGAGCCCAGGGCCCTTCCATACTGTGAATTAGATAATGCTGTCTATGACAATGATGATGAATCTGGAAAGGAAGGCTGTTAAGGAACCAGGGACAGGAGAACCACCCCCCCCAAAAAAAGTAGGGTTTATAAGTCATCTAGATTATATCATTTTGCTTTCACTCAAACTTTTATGATGTGTGCTACATTTTTGCATTTTACAATGATATTTTGAATTTGTAAAATTTCTCAGATGTTCCTGGCCAGTAAAGGATGGGACTGGAATGTGAGCCCAGACAGGTGGAATTCCAAATCATCATTGCCAGTCTGCATCTTTTCTCCTTAAAATAGACTTTCCCCAGGCTGGATGGCACCCAAGTGTTAGGGATTTAGCAGATTAGGAAAATGCCCTTTTCCCTGCTCAAAATCAGAACCAGTTGGGAGGTGGCTGCAGGAGGAGATTTAAATATGACTCTTCTTTCACAGTAAAGCTGTTAAAGAACGTGACTTAGATTTAATGTCAAGCAAGATTATCAGATTTTTCATGAGGCAGACCCACCCACTGGCCAGCCTACTTCCACTGCCCTGACCCACCGCAGAAGCCTGTCGTGTGGAGGACTGTAGCTGAGGGGGGGGCTTGGTGTAGGCAGACTGGAGCCAAGAAAGGAACAAAACATCGGTCACTCCATGTCTACCCTTTACCCGACAACAGCAAATGGTTAAGTGCAGACTCCTCACCCTGGAGGCTGAAGTGAAGGTGGAGGAAGGCCTGGACTGTTACTCAGGTACTGCTCCTCAGCTGCAGACACCCAGAGTGGAGTTCTGGACTTGTGTTCTCTTCACTTTACTGGGCTCCACCTTTAGACTCTGGGTCCTCTGCTTGTGTGACTGTCTGGCATCTGGCAGGGCTGGACTGCTGCTGGTTGCATGAGGTCACTCCCCCAAGACCAACTGCTGCTTCTTTGGGTGTCCTCCTTGTATCATATCTAGACAGTATTCATTTTGCTCCCAGAAAACTCCACAGCAGGCTAGAAATGTACAATTATTAATACCAAGATGGCATGTCCTGGTGGCCTAGCGAATAAGTCTGCTGGGTTCAGTCTACAGACATCCCAAGGACCAGGGTTCAATACCCAGGATTGGAGGCAACAACAAAGATGAACAACTAAATAAAAATGCTGCTGTTTCTCCTCCTGCCTGTCTGCTCACTTCCATTCCTGCCTGCACCTTTCCTTAAAAAAAAAAAAAAAAAAACGAAACATTAATCCCAAGGCTGTTCTATACCTGAATCTGAAATTCAGTCCAAATTCTATTTCCTATCTCAATTTATGTAGAGTGTCATTGTCTAACAGAGCATTTCAGAGGTCCTGTGAGGAAAAATTAAAAGATGGCCTATGGCTAGTCCAATAAAGAAATGCTTATAATATAAAGAGTTCTAATTTGAGTGTAAACCTCATCCCATTATTAATCACACAGATATTAAAGTTGAAAGAGTAACATCCCAAAAATTACAAAGTAGTTAAGTCAGATTTCAAAATAAATGAAAAATCTTTTGCTTTTGTGGGAGGAAATTTTAAAACTTAAAGTTCCAAGTCAATTATCTTCAATATTTTATAATGTGCAGACTCAGACATATTTTGATGCCTGGGACAGGCTAACCCCATCTCATGGCTGTTACTATTTCTCCATCTCAGAAATGGACTCTGAGCACCTTGGTGGGTGGGATTCTATTGTGTTAGATAATATCCCACTGGTTTTCATAAGAAAAAATAGATTCTGTTTCCAAAGAGATAATGAAACATAAGTAGCCATTACAATGCTGAGCCCCACATCCTGAAATGTAGCAAACAAGCCAATCCCAGGTCCTAAAGACATTAGCCCAGGCACCCTTATGGTCACCAAATTGATGCTTTGTGTTGCTGAGCCTCAAAAACATGGTAGTAAGTGAAAGAGTCAACAGAGAATGTTGTTTTCCACCTTGCCAGTTGCCAGTTGGTCTGTGACTCAGGTGACTATGAACTGTGAATCTAGATTCATTTGAAAGAAAATTCCCATCAAGAGATTAGTTTGAGCACTCTGTTTACCATCTTCATCGGGACTTTTCTCCGTAGATGTCTGTCTTCCCCATTCAGACATTCCTGCCTGGCAAATTGAGATATTTGGAAGGGTGGTAACCCCAATACCAAGCTTTGTTGAAAAGTTTCATGTCTTTCCCAATGAAAATATGAATGAGAAAAATGTCACTACTCCACACCTCACACACCCTCTCTGATCCTCATGTTTCTGGCATCCCAGGGCTGACTGAGGCCTGGAGTCCAGTGATGTAACTATCCACAACCTTCTGTGAAACTCCTGTGACAAATGTCTGTTACTATCTCTTAATGATGGCATCGCTTACATCTATAAAATGTGATTCCTAGGAAGATTTTCACTGAATTTGCAGATTTGTTCCAACTGAACAATTGCCCCGAGACGATTTCTGAACTGAAAGTTTTGTTGGATGCCTCCAGAGCCTCCTGGGAACCATTTCCTCTGCCATGTTCTCCTTCAAACACTGCCTTCCCACCATTTTTTGATTGTCGGCAGCATGAAGAATTTGTCTCTGTATAATCTTTCTCTGCAGTCACATCATCTCTTTTGTAACAGTTTAAACGAATCCTTAAATTGCTCTCTTCCCTTTTCCAACAACACAGAATGAGCCCAGTTTCCTGTACTTGAGGAATTTTCCCCTTTGATTTATAAGCAAAACAGTAACTTTCTCAAACATCTCAGTTTTTATATCAGAAAATATCAGCAGTGTGAGTCCCTGATGATGAGAAATGTGAAATTCTGACTTCTTCAAATGCCAGAGACTCCTGCTTTTCAAGAAAATCTTCACACCCATCTGCCCCTCCCTAAATTGGAGAATTCACCCAAATTCTTGTTTTATCATTGCTAAAAAACCACAGCAGAGATGCGAAAACATGGTAGCAAGTGAAAGAGTCAACAGAGGTGAAATTCTCCCCTGAGAGCAACATGGAACTTATCTGTTATCTGTTCTGCCTATTCACATGTATAGTTCCCATCTTTTTTTTCTTCCAGTTCTAATCTCAAATTTCTGGAGCAAGACCCCAGCATGAGAAACACCTGACTCTCTCTTATAATTGCTCCATCACCTGAAAACTCACTCGGGACATCTCTCCTCCTTTCCCCCATCTTTTCATATTAAACGCGTCCACATATATAACTTCTATACTGACCCAGTCACCAGGATATGGGTCCTCAATGGCTCTTACTGCAGCCTGCAGGTGTTTAAGATGATAATTTTTCTGGATTTCAGCTTCCTCTAGGGGATTAACTTGGGGTGGGGGTGGGGGGAGTCTGTTGCGTTTCCTTGGATTCAAGTCATTTTTTTCAGATCAAATATCAACTTAAAATTCTCTTTTTAAGAGCAGACTGACTTAGGCATATCTTTTGTTTCATAGCTGTCTCTTCTGATCTTCAATGATTTCACATCTATTTAGCCTGTCTTCTAAGATGTCAGCGTTTCCCTCAAGGAAATCTTTCTTGCTTTTTTTTTTTTAATCACTTTGTCTTTTTATTTTGTTTTCCTTTTTTCACTACCTCTGATGTTGCAGCTCTCCCTGGGACAAACCAAGTGTGCACTCTTTTGGAAGTATTTTAGGCAGATTTATTACACTGGTAGGCTCAGGGGAAATCCTTTTCCAAAGGCTGAGCATGGGATTCAGGTTAGGGTACACTTGTATAGGTAAGAGCAAGCACAGAAAGAGAGAGATGTAAATTAGAGTGGGGAGTTTCAAGCACAGGAAGTTCTTTGTCTGTTGGTGACTTATCAGTTGCCTGCAGCATTCCAGTAAGATTAGATCACAGAATATTTTATGGCTCTGCTAACTCAAGAAGTCTTTACGGCTGTTTTCATGACTGCTGGGAAGTGGCGGGCAGGCAGTTTTCCCTTACACTAATATGATTGTCAGACTCCAGCTCATGAGTTCTGCCTTCATTCTCTGATGGCTTGCCACAGACTTTTGGGTTTGTAAGAATTTCACTGAGTTGTCTACCTCAAGCAAGAAGATGGCATGTTCAATTTATTTATTCTAAATATACTACCTTTTACAGGTGATTCTCTAGAGCTTTTGGGAAGACACAGAGTTACAAGAGGTTAATCATATTAATTCACTCTTTGTGCTTTGACTGTCATTCAAGGATACTGAGGCAGCCAGAATGATGATGCCTTCCTGGGCCAGAATGATGGTGCCTCCCTGGGCCTGAGATTAATCATTTAAAGCTATGGGGCAGCACATATGGATCTCTCTGAGGCAGGCTCTTAGGCATCCTGGCCAACAGGCACAGTTAAGAAATGGGAACAAAAGAAGGAAACAATGATATGGTGAAGGAAGGAACTGAATTGGTGGTGGTGAGCTTATTATATACAGATGTTCATTATATACAGATGTTCACTTTAAACCTATAGAGTTTTATGATGCAATGTTCCTTCAATTATTTTTAAAGAAAAGAAATGGCAGCAGAAATGCATTTAGATCCTAAATACTGAACCCAAATGAACAATTTTCCATCTTGGCCTCCACAAGGATTGCTTTCCAAGACTAGAAACTACAGTCCTACCCACAAGTAAATATTTTCTTTTAGGTAAAACCATCCTCCACCACATTAGGAATCCCACAAGACTCACACCTGCCAAAGCCTCAGCCTTCTGATCAACCACACTAATTAACAGCTCACAGTCCAAACCAGCTGCATATGGATACCCAATACCACCAAGATTAATACCCTGACCTCACCCTGCTGACCTGAGAGGCACAGAGTCATAAACCTTGGTCCCACTAAACCCACCTCTACTCTGGGTCTGTTTCTGAAAGTTCCCAGATGAACACATGGAGGTTGAGAACTTAAGGGGTAAATAATGCCCTTCTTATCTATGTTTAAATTCTAAACCAACTGAGATTATAAACACAGGAGTCAGACAAACAACAATTTAAAAACTCATTTTTTCTGTCAGGAATTTCCAGGCAAGTAACTTCTCTAAAACTTCACAGTCATTACCTTCCACCCACAGCAGGACAACCTCAGACTTCCCACAGGGGTCCAAATTCCTATGCAACTAACTGTCCAAAAAGACAGAGCAGAATGTGCACATGTCTCCATAGAAAATGTCTAGTCCCATCTCCCAACATCTCCATAGTCATTTGCCTACCCAGAAAGGAGAGACTGAAAGAGGGTTAGAAACAGGAAATGTTACTCTAGGCTGACCACATGTATCATTTTAAACAGGATAGTACTGTTATTTTCATATGTCCTGAGCATCCCATCTTTTTCATATAAATGTCAGTTTTGTTCCATTTTTAATAAACCAGGGCCATCTTTAACATGGGGCAAAAGGGGTAGTTGAGTCTGTTGAGGGGGCCAAAAGCAGCTGCCCCTTTTGCCCCTCAATAAAGATGACGCTTTCTGGCACTGACTGCAGTAGGCTATGGTTGCTACTGCTGTTACTGCCCCTGTGAGAAACAGGAGCCATGGGAAGAAGATTCCCCCCCGCAACTCGCATACATCTGTTTCTTCAAAGGGAGCAGAACACCGCAGCATGGTCGAGCTGCAGGTGAGTACTATGGGGGGTATCTCTGCACTATGGGGCTTATTTCTGGCACTGTGGTGGGGTTATTGGACATCTCTGGCACTAAGATATTTAAAATGACATGTGTTTTTAGGCAGGACATTTAGAGCAGGGCTTATAGGGGCGATAATTTGATTTTCACCTAAGGTGCCAAAATTCCTTATACTGGCCCTGGCCATCTGTATGAAATCTATACATCTTTACTATGTGATCACTGATTGGTATCACATAATACTGACTTGTTGCTGGCCTCGCTACTATGCTCCTATCTCCCCTTTGTCACCAGGACATAATTCCATTCACTTCTTGCCATCCCAGTGTCCTGTTTCTGTCTCAAGAAAATCTGGTCAGTCTCTGGTACTCTAATCGGGGATCTTCCACCTGGAAATACCAGGAGTACAAAGAAAGTTTGACTTTACCCACTAGTCAAGGAACACATCCACCAGAAAAAAGCATGCTGCATCTTCAGGACAAGGGTGGGAAATCATAAACATTTGATATGCTGTTATAGGACATACCTTATATAAATACGATAACATGATATTTATTATATGATATTAATGTGGGTGTATTTCTGATTTCAGGAAGAATAAGAATAGCATTTACCAAGTGCTCGCCGCAGGCCAGGAACTATAAGTACCTTCATAAAGTCAAATGTCACTCAGATGTTTCTTCTGACCACAGAGCTCTGAGCTACTTGACCATTGTTGTCTAAAACTGAGTTCTCTAAGGAAATACTTTAAGATCAAATGAATTTTTTAAATCTCTAAAAACATTCCCCTCTCTCAGGGAGCGCATCACCCTACCAAGGCCATCACTATGAATATATCAGTAGAGAACTTAAGTGGCATTATTTCTCCCCTTGATGTTGGATACTTAGGGATTTTGTGAGATTTAGCTACAGTACTTGTTCATTATATTGAGTTTTGTTATTTCTGTAGAAAGGAAGCTTTCCAGGGATTTCTATAGCTAAACAGTATTAATGGTGTCTAGGGGGAAAAAAACAATCAAGTGTGAACTGAAATAAATTGCACTTTATGAGAAATATGAATTCTAAGCAGCAATATATTGACATGAGACCCTAGTTAATCTATAGATATTTTGTTTGCTAGAAAATGGAACGTAGAAATGTAGTATCATTTTGCACCATCTGGCCACCTATCCATGCTCTAACTGTTGGAGTATCTCAGGACTTAAGCTCTCTAGAAGGAGTCTTGTGTACTGACTGTTTTCAGGGTCAACTGCACACTGTTCCAACTTCTGCTCCAAGCTCTGGGCTCCCCATTTCCCCCTGGATAACTTGCAAACAATGCAAGTGTTTATTTGCCCAGAGCAGATGTTTGTATTTTCATCCTAAACCCCCCTCTCCATATATTTCACAATTCACTAAAGGCAACACCATGAATTTCCTGTTCAAGCTAGAAACCAGGATCCTTCTAGGTCACCACTACTCAACAGAAATGTGATGTGAACCCCATTAATCACTTTATTCTTGCCAGCTATATTAAAAAATAAAAAAACAAGTGGACTTCAATAATATACTGTTTGTTAACCCAAGATATCAAAAATATTGCCTTGTCTACCATCAATATAAGAATTATTAGTCAGATGGCTTACTTTTTTGGTGCTAAGTCTTTGGAATCCAGAATGAATTTTCCACTCAACAGAGCATCTCATTTCTATGCTCAGCAGCCCATGAGACAAGTGACTACAATAGTGGACATGCCAGCTTCCATTCAAGCTTCCTCTCTCAGTCGTCCAATTAGCTCTATTAGCATAACCCTATTGTCTTAACCTCAAGATCATATGTGCACCCTCCTGGTCTAGACCTCCACACTCCACTTCTTCAGCCTCCCCCAGCAGCCTTCTCTCCGCGCCTCCTCTTCCCTCCGTCTGTTCTTCATCTGGTAGCTAAAGTAGTACATTTTGAAATGCATATTCTTGTTGCAAATGTTTATTATGTGATTCTGTGCCAGGCTCTATTTTAGGTGTTAGACACAGCAGTAGTATCCTGATTAAAAGCAACTTACACAGGCACAAATCCTGCCTCTACTTAGGAGCCTTGGGAAAAATTTTCTGACCAATCCGTGCCTTAGTTTCCTCACCTGTAAAATGGAAGCAATAATAGTATCTACCACAGGGGATTGCTGTGAGGATCCACTTTGTTTTTTTTATATAAAGTGCTTGGGACATAAAACGTGTACTGACCACCATAGGTCTGTTGCCTTGGTGACCACCATAGGTCTGTTGCCTTGGTGACCATCATAGGTCTGTTGCCTTGGTGAGCATCGACCTAAAGAAATAAACCAAAGTTTCTATCAAAGAGGAACGGTTTATAGCCTGTAAGAAAACATCTCATTTGTCACAGGGAGATAAAGCACTGCCATCCAGTGTTCTGCCTGGGGGCCTTATTCTCAACTCAGGAAGTGGGTGAGATTGATCAGCAGGTTGCTGGGAAGAGTCCAAGTTACTGCGCAAATGCCTGCCTTCTTCATGCCTGGTCCTGTTTGTGCTTGTTCAAAATACTGCAAGAGAATTCCTGTGGGTGATAGTAAAATGAAGCAAGGTCACCTTTAGATCCTTTTCTAGACCATCTGCTCCTGCTCAGGCCTTAGGGTGGGTCAGAACCACTTAGCCTGATTGTCTTTATCTACTACCCCCAAGGCATGTATCTATTCTGTTGTCTAGAACTGCATTGCCCAGGGACTCGGTTTTAAATGACTGCTCAATGCCCAAGGCTTGCAGGAAGGAAGGACTCCAAGGGGTTTTTGAGGTGGCCTCATGGAGTGTTTTCCATTGTTCTGTTAGGCTCTCCTGTTGCTGAGCTACTAACAAAAGCAAGCCTTAAGTGACATTTTAAAGTCACTCTGTAGATTAGAATTTGTAGTTACTGACATTATTAGTGACTTTATTTTTTGTGGTAAAATATATAACATCAAAATTGCCATTTTAACCGTTGTAACAATCCAGTTTCATGTAACCATAATCACGGACTATTTCCAAAACTTTTCATCACCCTAAATAGAAACTATACTTTCCACAACAACTCCCCAGTGTCTGGTGTGAGTTACCAGCTTTTAACTTCCATTGTGGAGTCTCTGCCTAGTTGAGGAGAGACAGAGTAAACAGATATTTAACATAATGTCTGTTAATACTCAGTGATGTCATGGAAGAAAACTTTGTAAGGGCTAAGAGGCAGGGGGTGCTCTTACTGATGATCAGGAAATAACATTTGCTCAGATAGGGGTACGAAGTGAAGGGTTCTGCCATGCCCAGATCCCACCAATCCTTCCCCTGTTGAGAACATTCAGTCACCACCCCTGCACTTACAATAAAAGCAGGATTCACCCAGTCCTCTTCCCAGGAGACTTCTCATCCAGGACTCTGCTCCAGGTCTTCTGCTTCTCCCCACAGTGCTATTTATTCTCTTTCTCTTAGCGATATATGTACTTTGAAACCTACATTCATGGGAAAGGAGAAACGTCTAATGTGCTTCTATTTCGTAAAAATATAATCTGTATCAGTGTCACAAACCATAAACCTGTTACTTTTTTTTTAAAAGGAGAGATGCAGGCAGGAATGAAGACAAGTAGGCAAGAAGAGAGAGGAGGAAAAAGTACTTATTTATTTACTTAGTTGTTCATCTTGGATGTTCTTCCCACCCCAGTCTTGAACCTGGGTCCTTGGGTCGTATGTCTAGTGTCCTTATTCACTAGACCACCAGGACACACCATTCCTGTTATATTTTATCATACTTAGAAGCAGAGTCCAAAACATTTGTCCTTAAATTGTGCTTCTGGCTTTTTGTAGCTTTGTGACTGGATTTCACACCCTTCTCTGCGCACCACCGGCAAGGCTGCCACATTACTGATGGCTGTTTAATTGAGAAAGCGCTGGAACCCACCAACTTCATCCCTGTGCAGTAAAGAACTCAGCACAGTCTCGCTTTTTCATCAGTGTCAGCTGTTAGTGCAGCTATCATTTTCCCAACAGACACCTCCTTTTATTATAAAATAAAGAACTTTTTATCTAGGTGTAAAATTAATATTAAAGCCTATGCTCCTTTACTTTTATTTAGCTGAGTTCAGAATCTATAGAGTTGCACTTGCCATTCTTCAAATGCGAGCACGCCATCTAGTGGTCAAATTGTAGGGAATCGCCTGTGGTTAGAGCAATGTTTTTTTCAATATATGAGTCATTAATTTTTTTAATAATCTACAGAATAAAATGAAATAAAAATATCAGAGTATATCAAAATTGTTTCACTAAAATTAAGAGATACATTCCATAAAGTTATTTTCTTGAAATATTAAAACATACTCTTGGATGTACTTAGGCACACTAAAATACTATTTTTAAAATACTCAAAATAATCACTGATCTAGGAAATGTGGTTTATCCTAAGTCAAGGGTGAACATTAGGTGAAACCTGGGTTGAACATTGAATTTCCTGAGAAGCTTTTTAAGAATGCTGTTTGTCCCAACTTTAGAGATTTATTTATTGGATCTGGGGTGTCTCCTGAGCATCAGGATTTTTAAAAACTACTCAAGTGATTCCCTATGAAACCCAGGTCTGAACTTTTACTCTTAGATCCACTGGAAATTTTTACTGGGAAGAACCTCAGAGATGATTGTCTATCTTCTTAGTTTCGTGCATGGAGGTACTGAATCCACAGCATGTAAATGACTCCCCCTGTCACATACTAGTTGAGAAGCTTGGTGAAAAACCATAATGGGTATTTTGAAACCTGTCAGAAGTTCAGGAATTGTTTCATTTTTGAAGGGTTTTTTAAAAGGTTGGAAGAGATAAAAAAGAATTCATTGTATCCATCTATTTCCCAAGATATAAAGTGATTTTTATATTTCAGTAAGGTTGTGAAAATTACCAGTTACATTTGTATTGACAGTTTAAGACAAGCTAGAGTCTATATATCAGCATCATCTCCACCTTTTTTTCCCCACAGACATGCAGTTGGGGGGCATTTACTAACTCATACCTCAGAAGACAATAATCTAATCTGACCTTCCTTTTAATTTTTCTCTCAGAAACTGAGTTTGTGGGTTGGGGAAGCCTGCTCTCCTAGGAATAATTAGGAAAGCACTTGTAACTCTCCATCAAAACCCCACACCTATTAAAAGCCTGATGACTAAGTAAATGTCACAGTGCCCACAGTAAAGTTCTACGATGAGGTGATGAGACAGAAGGTACATACATAAATTTTAGGTTTAAAGGAACATTAAAACAACATCAGTAGGCCGTGTTCTGGTGACTCAGGTGTTAAGTCTGTGACTCCAGCCTAGTCTACATAAAGCCCAAAGACCCAAGTTCTCAACCCCAGGGGCGGAGGGCACAAATAAAATGAACAACTAAGTAAATAAACGCTTCTTCCTTTCTGCTTCTTTGCTCTTTAAACACACACACACACACACACACACACACAAAACAACAGAATCTGTGCATTTTATTACATGTAAAATTACCTTAGCCAGCTGCTTACTGGAGCAATGGTATGTTAGGATCAGCAAGGCTTCAAGATGATTTTTAAGTGAGAAAGTGAAGGAGATTAGACTTAAGTAGAAGCTTGAAATAAAGTTCATAACCAACCTGTTTAAAGGAAAAAGAAATGTAATAGAGGAGGAATATCTTTGGGAAAGTGTTCCAGTAGAAGTGAGAAAGAAATATTTGATGAAGACAGATGAGAAGGTGAAATGGGTGTATGGGTTGTGATTACCAGGGGTCTTTAGTGATAGAATATCAAATCCTTGAAAGTAATAAATAAAAAGGAAAAAGAGATAAAGCCCACCCTCCTCACTGTCCAGTAGAGGAAGCTGAGATGTGGAAACCTCCCCAAGTTAGCACCACCAGTCCTCTCTCCCTCCCTCCAGCACCAGCGGTGTGTTCCCTCAGCCCTAGTAGATGGCACTGCACCATCATTAACGATCATTCTGCACATACCTTCACCCACGTAAATGTACTCATCAAGTGAATGAAAACAAAGATAAAAAACAGCTTCTTAAATCTATATGTCTAAGTGTTTATTACACAGGCTGGAGCCTAATCAATTGTGAAAAACCGAAGACTAGAACGCAAGCAACAAAACATAATCCTGAAACAAGCATTGAATCAGGGTTTCTGGATCTGGCTCTTTCACATTTTAGACCAAGGCCAGCAGGCACCTTGGAGGGTGATTGCCACCTTCCTAGTCTCTCCATTCTCTGCCAGTCACACTCCTCCCAGCACCACACCCAGGCTGGGACAACCCAAAAATGTTTCTGGGGTGGGGGCAGAATCCCTGCCCCCAATGCCCCCATTGAGGTTGGTGATCAAAGAAAATTTAGGCTACAGTCAATCTAGGATTCGAGATCACAAGTGAGCAGGCAGCAGTTGTTAGCCTAGCTTCCTGTTGAACCACGTGTCTGTCCCTCTGGAGCTCAGCTTTGGCTTGTTGCTTCTCCGGAGTGCCACACTCACCACTCAAATGCCCCTGTGAGGCTACTATTCATTGTCTCCACCAGGCCAAGTTATCTGAGGCCTCTAGAAGCCTCCTTAAAACTACGTATGTCGGTCTCCCTCTTGGAGAATTTCCAAGGACCAAGGGTTTTTCTCATTCACACTGCGATGTCTGCAAATTTCCCTCAGAATTTTGCTTCAGAATTTTCCTGAGCCCAATTCCCTGCAAATCATTTCTGTCCATGCTCCATGAACTGCAGACCTGGAGAGGGTGGCATTCATTTCCCTCTCAGAATACTTTGGCTCCAGTCCGCTGAGCCACAGGAAGTGGGAAGCAGCGGGCTGTGAGGCCAAGCTCTGAATGTTGGGCCTTTTACTAAGAAAACAAAGAATCCACTTTAGGCTAGCAGGAAATATCTGAAAAAAAAAAGAAAAAACTGACCTTGATTATAATCAAATAAAAGATGGGATTCAGAGACAAAATGTCTTTCAAACTATGAATAGTCATTATTTTTTTTTAGGGGGGGGTTTTGTCATTTCATTTCTCTGTCAGAACCTACTATTTTACCTAATTTATGAGAAAAAAATGGTTGACCCTCAAAAGCAAATTTTAACAAGAGATTCTCCAAGAATTTCAGTCGTTTTTATTTTTCCTAATAAAGAATATAGTTTCCTGGGCTCTGCACTGTCTTGAGAAGGAATGCCTGATATGTGATAGAGTGGAAAAACTTCATTACCCCCAATAAAATTTGAAAATTTCCAGAGAAGTTTGTCCAGACGTGTTGTAAAAATCCACAATGGATGCAGACCCCTTAATAAACCCTAGTGTCTCTTTACAGAGACCACTATTTTATCTTTTCTTCAAAACACATTGGAAAGCTGAATTTAGCATAGTACCTCTGTTCACTGGAAAGTGGGGTTACTGGCTTCCTATTTTCCCTTCTGCTTATACTCTTCACAGCTCTTGCTGTAACACGGACTTTATTATTCTTACTCTGATGGTTTTCCTGTTAGCCAACATTCCTCTCTCTTGTCAGAACTTTCCTCTCCTTAAAAAAACGATGCCGTGGGTCACTTCGGTTGGTCTCATTCCCTTAGTTCCTAGGCTGGGACTACAAGGTTAACTTTGCAAAATATAATTTATAATCTGAGTAAAGAATTACAAAGAGACTTGCCCTCCAATGGTAAAGAATGAACCTTCCAAACATGACTATTATTCTTTCCAGATATCTTCTCAGAAAGAAGAAAAATGAAGTGGGAGAAAGAGGCATTTGGTAGGAAACACATCATCTCTGTAACTGTAATCTGCCTAATGTTTTCTAACCCTCAACCACATTCAGCACTTAATATGTACGCTCATTTCATTATTGTTATTTTATATCTGAGATCTTTTGATGCATTTTTCTTATATAGTCATTTGAATTATTTTCACATGACTAAACAAGAAGTCTCAGTGGGTATAAGAGGGAGAACCCATGACTTTGCAGGAGAGAGGCAAATAAATTAACACCAGGATGACTCAGAACACAACCTGGACATAAATAACAGTGATCCATTCATACAGACTGAAAATCAACCCGCTGTTCTGTCTGTCCAGCACAGAGAGTGACAGAGATCCTCAGAAATAGGCTACTGCTTATTGGTAAAATTGCTCAGGCTTCTCCATTGAATTGAAAGAGGGGCTACGTATAAATTGAAGCCTTAGTGGTCTATGATTTCTGTAGTCATAACGAATTTCTTTTTCTATTTCATTTTTCTGAAAGCTAGTCTAACCTAGAGGAGCAGGAAGATTATAAACGAGTGTCTGCAGTGGAGACACAGCCCAGCACATGGGAAATTTCTGTCTCTGATTGGCCTCAAATGGGCTCATGCTCCTCTACTAGAAGCCACTGCTGTAATTCTTGGCCCAGACCTCACCCTCTTCAGTTAACAGATGTGGTGCCCTGACAGTTGAAGGGTCACAAAGCATCCAAAGTGCATGACACAGCAGGACAATGGTGACACATGCTAGACTTCCATGGGGCTGAGTCTCTTTAAATTTGTATACATAATGTACAGAGAAGGCTGAACAATTTCAACATTGGACACAGAAGGAAAGAGAATTTATTTTCTTGCATCACCGCCTTCAAACATGTTTTGCAGGATTCTTTCCTCATGTTGGAAGCTATCTCCACCAGACACGATCAAGTCTCACTTTCAAGTATTAAAAAGTTCAAGTGATTCTAAAAGTGTTCATTTCACACCCAGATGAAAGTGTCTGCCTCCCCTCGGTGCAGATTCTCAGGCCTGTCGTTGGGAAGGGGTGCTGAGTCTGTTCTCGCTCTCTTTGTTCTTCCTTCTTCTGGATGCTTCAAGTTAAAGGGCAATCGGAGGCAGAAAAAGTAACAAAGACTAAGAGAAACTTGTCCAGCACGTCTGCCAGTTTGCTCTCCCTCAGGCCTGGTGTATAGATCTGGGAGTCATCGGTGAAAGCTTCACCCTGGCATGAATGATAATATTCCTGGGACTTCCAGTCTGATTCCTGCTCCTACAATCCATCTCATTTTCTGGGGGGGGTCCCAGCCCTGGCGTGTGGCCCTCTTGGATGACGTCTCCCCAGGCTTGGCTGTTATTTTTCATGAATTCATTTGGTCTGTAGGAAACTCACGTCCTCGGCCCTTTCTTGTGCTGCCTCTCAAGGCTCTGCCTTGCAGGTAGCTCTCAAGTTGGTGACTTGAAGTTCCCTAGGAGAGAAGCAGAAACTTATCGCTGCATTTGCAAATTGTCCCCGGTTCCTAGGGCCACATCTTGGGTTCTTTCGAGAATCTAATGTGTTCTACCCCTGGAGTTCACTGGAGATGATTCTATGATTAATTTTATGTGTCAGTTGATTAGACCACAGTGCCCATTTATTTGACCAAACACCAATCAAGACGTCACCTTGAATATCTTTTTCAATAAGATTAATTTTGTCAGCAGCCTCTGAGTAATTCAGAATGCTGTCCTTATGTGGGTAGGCCTCATCTGATCGGTTGAAGGCCTTGAAGGCCTGAGGTTCTCCAAGGAAGGAGGAATTCTGCATGCAGACTGCTTTCAGATTCAAGCTGTACCATCAGCTCTTCCCTGGGTCTCCAGTCTACCAGCCTGCCCTGAAAAATGTAAAACTTGTGTGTCCTCACAATCCCATGAGTCAATTCCTAAAAATATAGAGGTAGAATATGTGTGTGTGCATATACATATACATATATATCTGCACACTGCCTATTGGTTCTGATTCTATGGAGAATCCTGACTAATACAACATTTTACTAATATTTTACATGAGTCTACAAAGACCCTTGTCTACCTGGTTTCACACACGCCAGACACCATCTACGTTATCCCCAGGAGTCAATGGATACGATGCACTGTAAACATTTGTTTACCAGGACCTGGAATGATTCTGCAATTCAGAAGAAATCAGAAGGATTTCCTGAAGGGGACAACATGTACAATGAAATGACGATAGTATACAGTCATCTGATACATCATTTTATATGGCCACATGTTATCCCACGGTGATCTTGCTTCCCAAATTGCCTTTCCCCAACACAGTGAATAAACTATCACACTAAACTCCAGATTTCTTCATATGCCACTCAGACCCTTCTCTAATGTGCCCATATTATTCTGTATGGTCCAACAAAGTGGCCCATGCCAGAGCGAGGGTAATTTCAAGAGTCCATGATTCCCCAGTACTAACAACTTCACTTGCTGAGAGTTCACTGTAAGTGCAGAGTATTTTCATTAGCTGCAGCTCAAGAAAATTGCACGTCTCCAGTGCCCTTTTCCATATGCTTGGGAAGCTGCTTACCTGGGAACAGTCCCTCCCTCTGTAAGATCATCTTCCTTTGACTGCCCATTGCTTCTCATTCTGCACGGCGCACTGTGGCTGCAGAAGCTCATAGGAGCACTCATTCGGTGGAAGCATATCTTCTAAATTAAGTCCAAATTAAACACAGAGCTCTCATGGCCCAGAAATGTGAATCTGTGGTTGAAATGGTGCCATTTAAGTCGATCAGTGAGTCAGGGGCATAAGCTCATTGCCACTGTGAAAGCGGCTTGCGTCTACGCAACACTCACTCAGGCTCAGGCACTGTTGAAAGCACTTTCTTTGAAGCACTAATTAGTCCTCACAGAATATTTGGAGGCAGGTACTGTAATTAAAGCCATTTTGCAGATGAGATCGGAGACCCACAGAAGTTTAATAGCATATCTCAGGTCACACAGCCAATGTAGCAGGGACAACTTTCAAATCCCAGCAATCTGACAATGTTTGCTTGTTTTTTAAGGAAAGGTGCAGGCAAGCAGGTAGGAAGAGAGAGAAGGAGGCATATTATTTTTATTTTCACTTAGTTGTTCACACTAGTTGTTTCCCCATCCCCAACCCACCAGGACTTGTGGTTTGCACTCCTTCTGAGGCAATTAAGGCAATTAATCCAACCACTACTCCACCCAGGTGCACTAGTTTTTTATTGTTTTTAACCCCCGGTCCCAGGTCTTGAACCTGGGTCCTTAGACTTTTTACATGGTCTACACCTTAGCCTCAGTCACCTGAACCACAATGGGGCACTGAAGTTTGCATTCATGATACTTTGTCCCTCCCAAAGGATGTCCTGTCTGCGTGTCAAGCTTATGTTTTAAACACCGTTTACTTTTGATAAAAATTTGCTTGTGACTAAATAGGACTGAGCATTTCTAATGTAGCATATGTAACCACAGCTATACCAAAAAGGCTGACAGAATGTTGCAGTAAAAGAAATAGTTCATTTTGGTTTTCGGGTTTCTTTTAAGGAAAGGTGCAGGCAGGAATGAAGGTTGGCAGGCAGAAGAGAGACGATGAAGCATTTTATTTTTATTTTTATCTAGTTGTTCACATTGATTGTGCCCCCTGGTCCTGGGTCTTGAACCTGTTACCTTGGGATGTATATGGGACTGCTCTCGGGTACTAGACAGACAAGTCACCAGGGAATGCCCAAGAAACAGTTTTTGATTTTGCTTTTTTAAAACAAGACAAAGCATTAAGAGAGACCCAAAACAAATAAAGCACTAGGGGAGAGACAGCTATATTAAGCAAAGCTGTCAGATTTGAACCAAAGGCATAACTCAGGGATTCTTGGCTGCCGTGACCAAAAGAGGAACATACTTCATGTCACAGCTTTCATCACACAATAAAAAGGAAGTACGGCAGGTCATGTAGAAATGTACAAACTGTTTAGTACTGAATTGTGAAAGGAACTTACCTTATGTCTATTGTCTGATGAATTGTGTCTTTAATTGCAGTTTTTAGACTGAAAAAATTGTCCAAATATGAAGGTCAATGTGAAGTTTAGGTAGTTTCCAATCTTAACTACTGTGAACAAGGCTGCGAAAAACGTGGGAGGTGCATAAATCAATGAGAACTGGTGCTTTTTGTATTTTGGGGTACATACCCAGAGGTGGGATGGTGGGATCATATGGGAATTCCATCCCCAACTTTTTGAGGAATCTCCATACTGTTTTCCATAAGGGGTATACCAATTTGCACTCCCACCAACAGTGTAAAAGTGTTCCCTTTTCTCTACATCCTTGCTGCCATTTGTTGTTTCCAGACTTTTGGATAACAGTCAGTCTCTCAGGAGTAAGGTGATAACTCATTGTTTTTTTTACTTGCATTTCCTTAATAGCCATTGAGTAGGAACATCTTTTCATATGCCTGTTGGTCATCTGTATATATTCTTTGGAAAAATATTTCTCCAATTCCTCTTCCCATTTTTTGATTGAATTGCCTGGTTTTCTGTTACTGAGTCTTATGAGTTCTTTGTGTATTTTAGACATTAAGTCCTTATCAGAAATATAAAATACAAATATCTTCTCTCAGTAGTTTGTCTTTTTGTTTGGGTGGTATTTTCCTTTGCTGTGAAGCTTTTTAGTTTGATGTAGTCCAAATTGTTTATTTTTCTTTTGTTTCCCTTGACCCTGCAGTTGCATCCCCAAGCCTCCCTAAGGCTTATGTCATAGAATGCCTTTCCCATGTTGTCTTCCAAGAACTTTATGGTTTCCAGTCTTATGTTCAAGTCTCTAGTTCATTTTGAGTTAATTTTTGTGAATGGTGTTAAGGAGAGATCAAATATTCTTTTGCATGTGGCTGTCCTGTCCTTCAGACACCATTTATTGAAAAGACTTTCCTTTCTCCATCATATGTTTTTGTCTACTTTGTCATGTATTAACAGATTGTATGTGAGTGGGTCAGTTTCTGGTGATTCAGTTCTGTTCCACTGATCTGTGCCTCTGTTATTATTCCAGTACCATACCATTTTGATGGCTATCACTTTATAGTATAGTTTAATGTCTGGGTGTGTCATCCCTGCAGATTCATTCTCTTTTCTCATAATTGCTTTTACTATTTGAGGTCTTTTGTTGTTTCATGCAAATTTTAAGACTTTTTGTTCTACTTCCTGGAAATAAGCCCATGGGATTTACATGGAGATTGCATTAAACATATATATTGCTTTGGGTAAGATGGCCATCTTAATGATACTGACTTTTCCCAGCCAGGAGCAGGAGATGTCTTTTCATTTCTTTGTGTCCTTCTCCATTTCTTTTAAGAAGGACTTGTAGTTTTCATTGTATAGATCTTTTACTTCCTTTGTTAGGTATATGCCCAGGTATTTATTCGTTTAACTTCTATTTTAAATGGTGTGATTTTTGTGATTTCATTTTCTTCTAGCATGTTGTTTGCATATAAAAATGCAACAGATTTCTGTGCATTGATTTTGTAGCCTGCTACTTTTCAATATATATAATCATGTCATCTGCAAATAATGAGTTTTACTTCCTCCTTTACAATTTGGATTCCTTTTATGTTATTTTCTTGCCTAATTGCTCTGACTAAGATCTCCAGTTCAATATTAAATAGCAATGGTGAGAGCGGACAACCCTGCCTTGTTCCTGATCTAAGAGGAAATACTTTCAATTTTTTGCCATTGACTATGATGTTGGCTTTGGGTTTCTCATATATGGCTTTTATTATGTTGGGGTGTGAACCATCTATTCCCATTTCATCGAGCGTTTCTTATCACAAATGGGTGTTGAATCTTGTCAAAAGCTTTTTCTGCATCTATTGATATGATCATGTGGTTCTTCTCTTTGCTCTTGTTGATACGGTGTATGCCATCAATAGACTTCTGTATGTTGAACTGTCCTTGCATCCCTGGCATAAATCCCACTTGGTCATGGTGGATGATCTTTTTGATGCATTATTGAATTTGATTTGCTAATATTTTGTTGAGAATTTTTGCATCTGTGTTCATTAGAGATATTGGTCTGTAATTTTCTTTCTTGGTGACATCTCTGTTGGCTTTTGGTGTCAGTGTTATCTTAGCCTCATAAAAAGCATTTGGGATAGTTCTCTGTTCTTAAATACTTTGGAAGAGCTTGAGAAGACTAGGTGTTAATTCTTCTCTGAAGGTATGGTAGAACTCATTGGGGAAACCATCTGGTCCTGGGCTTTTATTTTGGGGGAGGTCCTTAATTACTTCAATTTCTTTGCTTATGATTGTTCTGTTCAGCTTTTCCAATTCTTCCAGGTTCAGTCTTGGTAAACTATACTTTTCTAAAAAATCTATCCATGTCCTCGAGGTTGTCCATTTTGTTGCATAGAGCTGTTGATAGTAGTCCCATATGATGTTTTGAATTTCTGTGGTATCTGTTGTAACTTCTCCCCATTCATTTATGATTCTAGTTATGAGAATTTTCTCCGTTTTTTCCTTTGTGAGTTTAACCAATGGCTTGTCAATTTTGTTCACTTTTTCAAAGAACCAACTTTTGGTTGCATTGATTTTCTAGATTGCTTTTTTATTTTCTATTTCATTTATTTCTACTCAGATTTTGATTATTTCCTTTATTCTTCTGATTTTTGGCTTTAATTGTTCTTCTTTCTCTCGTTTTGAATGTAGAGTTAAGTTGTTTATTTACGATTTTTCTTGTTTCTTGAGATAGGCCTGGATTGCGATGAACTTTGCCCTTAGTACCACATTTGCTGCATCGCATAGATTCTGGTAGGTCATGTCCTCATTCTCATTTGTTTCTAAGTATTTTTTAGGTTCCTCTTTGATTTTCTCTTTTACCAGAGTCCTTCAGGAGTATATTGTTGAGTGGGTTTTTTTAATAATTTATTTCTTTTAGCTTCATTGAAATACACTTATTTCATGAGCTGCAAATCTTAAAGCTGCTACTTTTGAATTGAAAAGATGGAGGATTTTCCTTTTAGATCACTCATTTGCAGAATCCATCAAGTATCCTTGGTGGCTAAATATTTTCCATATTTATAGCTAGCCTTATAATACATCTTGCCCACTTACGACGTCTTTCTCCAATTCTGCCAGTTGATATGGACTGGTTTCCCAGCCAATCCTTCCAATTGGTAACAAAATTAACTTTGTCTTCTTTCTCCAAAATAAACTTAATTTTTAACTCACCTTTCAGTGAGGTTTTGTCTCTATGCTTTCCCTCAGGATTTTAACTTTACTGCCACCTTTTCAAACAGTCCTAGACCCAGCAATCTGGTTGCACTAGGAATGGGAGTTGCTTAGAAATGGAGATTCTCTGGCCCCATCCCAGACTTCCAGAATCGGAGACTGGCCAGATCTAGCAATCTGGTTGAACTAGGCCTCCAGGTGACTTGATAACATGCTCAAATTGGAGCTCCAGGCCACAGGTTTTCCTTTCTTCAGTTTTCAGGTCCTTCTTTTATTTCTCCTCAGTAAGTAGCAGGTGACTGGAGCTAAGCCAGATTTAAACTATTCGTCCCAATTATCTCAATACTGGAGTGCTTCATCAACCTTAGAAATTGACTGCATCGAATCAGATACACATGGGTAAATTGCTTCTTTTCAAATCCCTTATCCTTCATTTGCCCTTCCATCTACTCTAATATTCCTGGTGTTAGGGACACATTTGGAGACTGCCTGTACTCTAAATCCTAAGTCCTGAAGAAGCCCAGAGCTAACAGGTCAATTTCGCCCCCATCCCCCAGCAGTCCTTCCAGAGGAAAAATAGAAATTACCTTCCATTCCAAACTGTTTGAGGCCATCAGGTTTGCAGTTCAGCACAGATTCTTCCATTTGCCTGTGGCTGTTAACCAAACTACAACAGAGAAAGACTGCCCAGCCTTAGAAAATTGAGCTGATAGCACGTATTTCCCCTCATGAGAGACAGAGTTCCCATTCATCATCAGTTCACCTAAAAGGGCCATTTTAAAAATAAAAACAGTCCCAATGCTTGCCAAGGTTTAGAAAGCTGACTAAAAATCCTCCCACACTTCAACTTTGTGACTAATTGCCTTGTGTACTTGTTCTTGACAAGTGGCTAACAAATGGGCATTTTATGGAAGATGTGATGGAGTGTTTTGCTTTTATTGTGACTATTAATGCATCACAAACAAAATGGGAAAGTGCATATGGTTGAATCTCAGTCAATTGGCATGCCTTTTTTTTCTAGGTTTTAAGTTTTTTAAATCTTACTGAAGTCACATTGCATTATAACATAATAGGTTTAAAGCGTGCATCATCACAAATCAACACCTGTATATGATACAATAAATTTACCACCAATAGTCAACTGGCATTTCTTAAAATGAGATTTCGAAAAGTCAGATAACTTATCCCTGAATGAGGTTAGTAATGTGGTTTTATTGTTAGAGTTCCTACATTTATGTGTAAAAGTGATGTTTAAAAGGATTTGACAACACACCTTGGTGGTTTATCAGATAAGGCCATCCAGCAATGCCACATACATCCCAAGGACACAGGTCCATAACCTGGGACCGGGTGAAGAATCAAGATGAGCAACCAAATAAAAAATAAGAGCTTCTTCATCCTCTCTCTTCCTGCCTGCCTTCACCTTTCACTTAAAGAAATAAAAAAGGATTTGGCAAGAAGTATTCAGGATTTTGTGACATGTCACTACTGGCTTTTTGTACTCATTTTGTGTATGGCATTACCAAGTAAAACATGAGAATAACTCATTTTTTAAATTTATATTATCTATAAATTAGTCATCAGATTAGGGAACACTTCTCCCGAAACAGGTTACAATGTGTATTTTGCCGAGCGCTTTTTCACTTATCCCGTCACAAAACCTACCTGTTCTCTCTCCTCTTTGACAAGAGATCTCATTTCCCTCTTTACTAAGAAACAGGACATCCTCATGAACCCCGACTGCCCTTACTCATCTCCACCTCAGGTTCTCCATCACCCCATTTTCCAACTGTCTCAGCAAGATACCGCCAGGGTCTTCTGTGCCCATTATATTAATTCTTCCCTGTCTACTACCATCACCACATAATTTATAAATAGGCTAACCATATTTCCTTAAGATTAAAAAAAAAAAAAGGGACACTGGGATGGCAAAAATGGGACGGAGTTATGTGCTGGCGACTAAGGGGAGGTGAAGAGGTTGGAGCAACCTCAGCAGAAGCAGGAGAGCCAGGCCAGCAATAAGTAAATACTATGTGATGCCTGTCTGTGATCGTATAATAACAACGTGTGATCTGGAAGGGTTTTATACAAATGGCCAGTGATGATGCAAGGAATTTTGGTGCCTTAGGCAAAAACAAAATTTGGTGCTCCTATAAGCCCTGCTCTAAATGTCCTGCCTAAAACACCTGCCACTTTAACCATCCCAGTGCCAGAAATGCCCAATAAATCCAACAGTGCCAGAGAGAACCCCCATAGTACTTAGCTGCGACTTTACCACCCTGAAGTGTTCTGCTCCTTGAAGAAAACGGCACACAAAGTGGAGGCAGGGGGAATCCTCTTCCCCGAAGGCTCGTTTCTACACAGGGAGTGGGAACAGCAGTAGCAGCTGTGTCCCGTAGCAGTCGGTGCCAGCAAGGGCCATATTTAATGTGGAGCAAAAGGGGCAGCTGCTTTTGAGCTCTCAATAAACTGGGGTGAGGGGCAACTCAACTGCCACTTTTACCCCATGGTAAGTTTGACCCTGGTTTATTCAAAAGAAGACAAAATTGACATTCATATTAAAATGGCAGGACAGTTGGGAAATATGAAAACAGTCTTATTTAAATTGTCAACCTGTTTATAAATTGTCTCTCCCATCCATCACACTTATCCCATTACCCAGGTGCAGACCCTCATCTTCCCTCACCCAGAGTCTTAACTAGTCCCTCCAACTGCAACTTCTTTCTCCTCCACATCTTACAGCAGAATTACCTTGTTAAAAGGCATATGTGATTGTGTTAGTTCCCTACTCAACAACTCAGTGGCATCCAAAATGAATGCAAAAAAAAAATTCTTATAATGAGTCTCCAAGTTCTTCACCATCCACCTCAAGACCCCGCCGTTTCCCTTTCCAGAAGTAATCTCCTCTGCACACCTCTCCTCTCTGCCCTCTGCCCTTTCCCATTTACGTGCCTTTTCTCTGCTTGTGGAAACCCTTGTCCGGGCTCTTTCAGTTCAAGTCCACGGAAAACGGCACAGAACTCGTGCACTTTTCTCACAGCGTTGCCTTCCATTAGAGCTAGTCGTGCAGGCCTGAAAGCGGGGACAACGGTCTATTCGGTTGTTTTCATCTTTCCCAGTGACAGTGACTTAGGAAAATTCGATGTCTACATACTGAGTTACATGGTGTGCAGTTAGCCAAGCCAATAATCAATCATAGCCGTGTCATCGGAAGAAGGAAATTCTAGTTCATTATTTATCAGACATTTCCTTCTTCTGTAACACTACTTACCTGGAATGTTTTTCACACATAATCTAAAATGTGTCCACTGACCAATTAAATTCCTGTTTGGGAGAAAGCATTATGGAAGTCATGTGGAAAGTGGGAAGTTGAGGCTGGGATTAGAAAGTTTAAGTCATCACCCTGGCCCTCCTCTTCTCACCCAGGCCTGTTGCTTATCTTCTGGGAAGATTTGGTTTCCTCGCCCCTCAGAAGAGGAGTGGGTACTACATTCCTCCCTAAAGCTCCCACCACATCTAAGATTTCATTATTTTAGGCATCATCACTCTTTTGTCAGCATTTGCTGCATAAAATCCATTAGTGGTTAAGTCTGATGAACCGTATTTTATTGCATAGGCAACTGTACTTTGAATTCAGAATGTGGATTTCTTGGTGCATAAAAGGTTTTACCTGAAATCATTAACTTCCCCAGGAAAAAGGATTATGCTGTTCACTTCTTCCTAATCTTTCCATGATATCGATGAGAACCAAGTTTACGGGAAGCAAAAGTACTGGAATATAGCCAAGTCCTTGTACATCGTTCCCCCAAGCAGCCATCTATTTAGCTAACAATATTTACTGAGCCTTTATTATGTGCCAGGCACTGTTCAAGACATGAGAATATCATGATGAGCAAGACAATTAAGGACCCTGCTCTCTTGGAGCTTAGAGAGGCGGAAAGGGATAATGAACAGGAAAATAAAACTTTAAAAGGTCATTTGAGCTGGGAGTAAGGCACAGTAAGACAGCAAACAAGGTGATGAGGTGGGAACCTGACTGTCTGATATAACTGTGGTGAACAGAGAAGGTCTAGCTGAGGAGGCTAGTCTCGCAGAGACACAGATGATTAAACTACTCATGCCTGCAAGCCCCAGTAAAAATCAGGATGCTGTGCCTGCACCAGGGAAGCAAATACGGAGGCATCAAATTCATTTTCCCCAGCAGAGATGACTTCTCGAAAGTCAAGGCAACTTCAGGCCAAATCAGAGTCTGATCCTCTCTTGCTTAGGATGTAAAGTCCATGGATCATTGTTAATATTCTGTAGGAGTGACTGTCCACTTGGCTTTCCTGTATACACACCTCAAGATGGAATTTACACTTACAAAACACTCCTATGAGCCTTTTGTTAAAGGAAAAGTGCAGGCAAGAGTGAAAGCAAGTAGTCAGGGAGACAGGAAGAGAGAGGAGAAGGAAGAAGCATTTTATTTTTTATTTTTTATGTAGTTGTTCATCTTGGTTGTTCCCACCTCCACCCCAGGACGCAAATCCAGGTCCTTGGGATGTGTGTAGGCTGCGCTCATCCAGAGGCAGCTGACCTAACCACTGCTCCACCAGGGCACACCCTCAGGTATTTTTATGAGCTGCAGCATAAAAAAGACTTCAGGTCATGGGCAATTTGGGAAACTCTGCCTCTTTATTCGCATTCAGATATATTTATCAGCATGGAGGTGACTAAGAATGGCACTGTAGCCCTACAAATTTTTCATTCACAAACCTTAGTAATTCCTTTTCAGTCATAATTGGCATTTCTTAACTGATCATAGCCATCAGAGGCCTGGGAACTGAGTTTCTGTTCCTCAGCTAGTCCCCACTTGGTCACCCACAGCTTGCAGACTATTAGACACCACCGCATGCTGGCGCTTCCCGTGAGCTGTCCCAGTCATGCGACAGAACGTAACGATGAGTCTGTGAACACTGGCACTCTGTAGCCCTAAGTGCAACTCCTTGTTCTGACATATACTTGCTGTGTGACTGAGTTAGACCTTCTCAACCTTGAGAAAAATAACGCCTAACCCATAACCTTATAGTAAGTGCTATCATTATTCAGTAAACACAAAAAGACTTTGCTGTTATTATTAACCATCTACATGGTTAAATCCTTTTCTTCCTGAGGGACCAGCTCAAGTTTTATTTCCTTCCCCATCCACAGTCTGCCTTCTGCATAGTTTCATCTCCTCTGAGGTGGTGAGGGTGACAGACGAACCACTCTCTGTCCCTCCATGTCTGCTTGCCTGTGTCCTGCTGTCCGTCCCAACCAGCCTGAAACCTCAGGAAAGGCAAGAACCTTGCCCCTCACTTTGTCTTCATACTTGTGTCTCTAGTTCAAACAAGGGCATCCCCCTACCTGAGAACCTATTTTTTATTTTTTTACAACAACAGTTAAATGCCTTCTAATTGGTTGCAGCTCAGTGCTGTACCTGGTCTCGCCTGCACGGTGGCACTTTTAAAACATGTAGAAGACTTTTCTTTGAAGGATTACACATATTTGAAAATGTAGGTTGCAGTCTAATAGTGGATCAGGAATCACTTTAATCTTGTGCATTACCACAAATAATTTTAGTTGGAATGGAAAACAGTAGAACTAAAGATTTGGAATAAAATGCGTATAATAAAGTTAACAATTATCTTTGAAACATAGCACTGGGCCTCTCCCAGAATTTCTGATCTGTGGGAATGGAGTAGAACACACTTTCCAGGGTGTGTGTGTGTGTGTGTGTGTGTGTGTGTGTGTGTGTGTGTACAGGGTCATAATATGACAGGTTTCTTATTGTAGATCTCAAAAATGTGTGAGAAACTCTGTTCTGTTCCAGATTAAAGAATCAAGCCTTAGAGACAAATTTTTATAATCTTACCCAACATACTTGAACATATATTTATCTCAGGACATTCTACATCCTTGACAGGCAGGTCGGAAGAAGTGGTATCATCATCAAGGCAGCATTAAGGAGGCCCAGGCATTTAGAGATGGATCTACTGAAGAGACTTTGATTGAGTAACCTATTTGATTTAGCACAGTCATCCAGGTAGATATTAATTGATTCAGAATCAGACCTCAGATTTAAAACTTAAATTATCATTTCTTCACTAAATGCAAAGCAAATGCAAATCTGAGGTCTACAATGACTGTAAGCATTTATCAAAAAATTCTCCAAAGACTTATTTATTTATTTTCAACATGTAAACAAGTCACATGAATTCATGCTGCTTTTAGATGACAAATGTGTCATGGAGGTCTGATGGTCCCAAATAAGCCACAACCACAAAAGGCTGAAAAAATGATTAATAAACGCAGAGTGGCTTAGAAACCCCCACAGCCCCAAAGCAAATACTGGATTAAGACAGCAGTTGACAAAGCCAGGCAGAAAATGTAGACATCGGCCCAATGCCACCCAAACCCCAGTCAGTCTCCGCTTTATTAAAATTGGATCAAACAGATCTTATGTGCCTGGTGACTGATACATAAAGCACAGCGTATCTGGTATATATTCTTACAAAAAAAAAAAAAAAAAAAAAAAACCCTGAATATAATCAAGGCTCTAAATCTAATTGGCAGTGTATAGGAAATATGGGAGCTAAATAATGGACGATCAATGGCAGTAGAAGATGGCCATCTTCAAATCTACCATGAGGGGTGTGTGATATGCAGCAGTGATTCCTGGCAAGAGCCTGGAAGCTTGTTAAAACACAAATGACTGGGCCACACTCCCAGAGTTCATTTCAGAAGGACTAGATGGGACCTGGGGAGAGAATTTGCATATCTCACTGTTGCGGATCAGTTGGACACTTAAAAAACCAGACAGGACAAACAATGTGCTTACTCTACCAGTTACAAGAGAGTGGGGATGTTAATGAAGAAAATAAAGTTTTAAAAAGCAATACGATTTGAATGAAATAATCTACTTTTTCTGGCTCTTAATGTTTAAAAGCTGTCATTGCAAAAACTTTGAAACAGTTCGTAAAATCTAAGCATGGATTTAGTGTGGGATTAAATTAAGAAATTACATTTACATCTGTTGAGAATAGTAGCATGTTAGTGATTACATAAGTTAAAAATGCATGCTGAAGGGTTTTGTTTTGATTTGGGGTTTTGTTGTGATAAAATGACAGGATTTCTAAGGATGGATGAAATAAGATTATGAAAATATTGGTTATTGTTGAAACTGGGTCATAGATATTTGGGGACTTGCTATGCTAATCTCTTTACTTTGGGATATTTCACAGTTTTCATGTGAAGAGTCTTTTTCTTAATGTCCATTGCCTACATCAGACTTTTTCCACATTATAGAAAATTACACTTTCCTCATCTACAGATTAGCCTTCCAGTGGCCTCAAGACTTCAAAAAAGAAAAAACCTGGCACTCGAATTACCTTTGTGCTCCAGAGTTGCTTTAACTAAAGTGCACTAAGCCTCTTCAGATGTCATTCACACTTATTTAACATAGTGCCATAAAAGATAGTTGGTCTGCTTTCTCATTCCACAGTACATCTAATAAAAGAAGACTGTTCAGAGTGGGCATAGTGACAGCAGGAATAATGACAGCTCCCAGCCTGACATTTAGAGGGCAAAAGAAAAACAGAAAAAAGTGGATCAACACTCTAGACGGACAAATTCACCCAAAATTAAAATGTTAGACTGTTGGAAAAAAAAAAAAAGCTGTTATAAAGGTTGTAGGAAATAAATAGAGATACGCTCACAGCAGGACTTAGCCCTCAATAAAATGCCTTAGACCCCCTTGTCGTGTTCTGGTGGAGCAGCGGTTAGGTCAGTTGCCTCCAGGGGAGCACAGGTCACATATCGGGGGTGGTGGTGGGGAGGGACAGCCAATTTGAACCAATTTGACCAACTAAATAAAAATAAAATTTAAAAAAGGGAAGGGACGAATGAAAGAATCAAGGAAAGAAAGGAAGAAGGGAGAGTAAAAGGGAGGGAGGGAGAAGAGAGCCTTGTGTGTTGTAATGATGGTTTTGTGTTGGCGACCATAAATCAATTTCACATGTAATAAACACACCACAAAAAAAAAAAAAGCCTTTGTTGAAACTTTGTGTCAGTTTCCATTCTAATTGCTCTCTTTAGATGAATGCCCATAGTGGACATGGGCACCCACTGAGATTGGCACTGTTTTCATCTGGTGTGCGGATAAGGAAATGGTGCCCAGAGAGGTTAAGGCAGTTGCCTAAGGTCACACAGTAGGGAACCTGTACTCTTAACCACATCAATAAAAGTTAAACTTGCAGCCATTAAGACACATATTAGGGTGAAAAGAAAAGTATAAAAGACAGTTAGGCTTGTTTTTCTTTTAAAATTTGTTTAAAAGCATTTTTTAAGATGTCTAAAGGAATTAACTCTTTGGAAGTATCCCTGAAAAAAGCACCATATGGTAGAAAGAGGATGAACTTCGGCGTTAGAGAGATCTGGGTTCAGAGTCTGGCTCCATCATTAAGCAACTGTGGGATTTGAGATGAGTTGCTTGACTTCTCTGATTCTCAGATTTCTCAACTTGAAAGTGGAAGCAGTAATTCACAGTGTTTTTATAAGGATCAGATGAGTTAATGGTATACAACGAAATCATATTCTTCACCCTTGTGTGGGGTACTGGCTAACAAGTTATTACTTTATAATTTAAACTATTAGTAAAAAAAAAAATCATAAAAGATATCCTAGGGGGAGCTTAAATAAACAAGCTTTATCTCAGATTTCAGACAAGCTAGCACAAAAGAGAGGAATAGTAGAGCGCCCCTTCAAATGATGGGTACAGGAAAAGCCTACAGAAATTTCTTAAACTGTAAAATAAAGGAAGACTTGCTTGGGGTCCCAAGGAAATGAACAACATGGAAGGGAGGAGTCTGATATAGTTATAATGTATCTACCACCTGGCCTTGTTCTAGGATTGGGAAATAGAACAGGGAAGACCTTGGGGCCTCAGTCCTGCCTTTGTATCTGAAGTGACCAGAGAAAGTGTCCATTGGGGATGGTACCAGCAGAAAAGCCTGCTGTATAAACACTTGGTGGTGACATCGGTCACCATAACCTTGGTGTGACTTTCTCCTCAGTATCATGGTCCATGGTGGGTTGAGACAGCAGTTTTGTCTGGATTTGAATTCTTTAGGCCTCAACAATCCAGCTGTGGCCGCTGGCGACAGTGCCTTAGGGAAGACATTAGAAAGACACAATGACAGCAGCAGCACTGAAATCACTCTTCCCTACAGCGAACATGAAATCCCTCCTGAAACTTTGCAGAACTCTTCTGGAGGAATTCAAGGGATTCTGAGCTCCCTGGAGTGGGGCTGGGGGGGTCTTAAATACAAATCCAGATCAATCCTATTTAGTGGCAATGATTTTAGACCCTAGTGTAGGCTGCTAGAGCCTAGGAAACACAGATGATGTAAACATTTACACACATAACTCAGAATTTCCCATTGGAAGAGAAAGATGACAATATTCAAATATCTACTCCTTATAATGAAAACCATTCAATGCATCTTAAAACACCGGGTCAGTTTAATACCATCTGAGGAAAGAGAATATCTGCAAGATTATTAGAAGGATTTCTCCATGTGAAATTCCAGTTACAGATTAGGTCTAGACTGAAGGGGACACTTGTAAGTTGCAGGAGACCTTTAGGAGGCCAGGCCTTGTTAATGGAGACTTGTTAGCAGCATTTGGCCAGGTAATAAAGAGGTGCCTCTCCTTCTGTCCAGTTCTAAGCACGTGCCCGGCTTCCTCCGAGGCCCATCTGCTCGGCTCTCAGTCCGGGAGAGGAAACTTTCCTTGAAACTGTGACCAGCGATATGGATGGGCAATTCAGCTTTTTTATAATGCTTTCAAAGCAGTGCTGAAAAGCCTCAGCAGGATCTGCACACACAGGCAGTTTTGAAAGAACTCTTAGACGCGCTGACCAGGCCTGACCCTGCAAGGCAGAAAGATGAGAAGTGAGAGCCTGCTGTGGGCCAGGCATTGTGCGATGTGTCTGGGCCGGGGTAAAGACCCAGTCAGCTGAACAGTGGCTGCAAAAGGCAGACTCCTCAGTCCCTGACACATGACTGGACTCCATATTTTTAAGTATGCAATTAGAAAATCAGATCTGAGCGTGGAACTTCCTATATAGTAAATACAAATTGATGCCCTTTCCAGTGACATGATGCTCTCAGCACTAGCATACTTACTGGTGGGATATTTAATATGGTGTTGCTTACCAAAGCTAAAATGAAATTGAAGAAATCATTCATCAGAAAGAAAAATTCATGAAGAAAATATGCAGTGTTCTTATAGCTGTAAGAAGAATTGGACTAGATGTAAATTATCAACAGAGCTACCACAAAAATATATAAGAATAAAAAAAAGGTGCGGAATATGTCCCATACAAAATTTATATAAATAGAATGTCCATATATCTATATACATACATATAAACTATGACAGTAAACTGAAAGTAGATATAAAAATTCTATATATCTGTACATATTAGAAAGGAGAAAGGGAATCAGTCTGGAATTGCAGGTTGAAAGGATTAAACTTTATCTACTGTTTTATTTCGTTTATTAAAAAATATCTGTTGGAAATAAAGGGACTCTGAAAGTAAAGGCAAAAGGAATTGTGCTTCAGTATTGAAGTCTTGAAAAATAAAATCATTTCCGGCCACAATGGGAGCTGATAATTCTAATATTGCTGTCATGTATCCTGGAACTGAACAATGAAAGAAATGAATGGCAGAGGATGGGAGCCAGGTTTTCACAAATGGAACCAAAATATACAGACCAGCAAGAGGAGACTAGAAAGATCTAAGTTCTTGGTTAGAGTAGGAGACCATGTATGGAGTTGATGGAGAACTTGTGTTTAACCTAACCTAGATTAATTTTAAGGTGAATAACTAAGTCTAGAGCCCAGACCACTACCTGTAGAGATATTTATACGTAGGTGTGTGTACACCCACGCCATTCTTTGCTCCGCCAGCTGAAAGAGCCTAAAGAAATGATGGTGCAGTAGCAGCAAGCACATGTCACACCCACGTCGAGGTTTCTAGTACATTCTCCAAGAAAAGGAACCAGGGTGACTCTGGAACTGGAGCAGAAAATAACAAGATGAACCTGGAATACCTTGTAGTACCAGAAAGTCAGGGGCTTTTTAAAAATTTCCACAATGATGGGAATATATCAAAGGGACCAGAAACCAAATGAAAGAGCTTCCAATGGCCATCGCTGGAATAACTTGAGCAAGAAAATGAAGTAGCATTAAATTATAACCCACAGTATTAACACTCATGAGTCCCTACTGAAGTGATAGAATAAACTAATAAATGAGGAAAGGGACTAGACCTACTGTTCAAAATAATCCCTAATTACGAAATCATGTAAATACCGTAGCTACTCCATACTACACAACAGAACCATAACTCCCACCCCTTACATGTAGGCTGCCTATAGTGATTTCCTTCCAATGAGTGCGGGATGAGAATGGGGACAAGAGGAATTGACTTTCCAGTGGGGAAACCTAACACACACCCCACAGTCAGGCACTCAAGGTCATTATCAACACTCATATATTATGTTGCTATTAAGTCCCCTCAATATGATGAAAACAGATTTTGACTTTGAGATCTTCCTCCCAAAGCCTATAATTCCAATCTAATAATAAAAATATCTGCCAAATTCCATTTGGAAGGCAGTTTACAAACTGGTCAGGCCATTGAAAATAAGGAAAATCTGAGACAATATCACAACAAAGAGGCACCTCAGGAGAAATGACAATTAAAGATAATGTGGGATCCTGGGTGGAATCCTGGTATGGGAAAAGGACATATGTGAAAATTAAGGAAATCTGAATGAAGTTTAGCTTTAGTTTATAAAAATGTACCAATAATCAATCACTAATAAATAGATTAAGATGGTGATAACTGGGGATTGGAGTAGTATATGGGACCCTCTAGTACTATCTGTTGACTTTTTCTGTAAGTCTATTCTGAAGATAGTTGATTAATTTAAAAGAATTTTAATCACTTGAAAATATGACCAAATGTTGTCAGGTTGGGCTATAGGGACATAAATGTTTATTCTTTGTATGTTTTACTATTTTTCCATTTATTAGATTTAGATAGAAACTTAAGAATTTTTTCCCACTTGTTATATAAATTAGTCATTATCATAATGTTTCTCTTTTTTTGTTTATACGAACAAAAGATAAATTTTAAGTCTCTTATAGAATAGGATCAGTATATAAGCTAAAATTTGCCAGCTTTCTTTGAACATAAATCTTTATGCAAAGTGTAGGCTGGATTTCTAGAAGTGGAATTTTATACCTCCTGCAAAATTACATACTCAACAAAGTTCTACCCATTTTTATGGCTCTTGAGAGGCCTATTTCCGGTTGCCTAGACACCGCTAGATATTCTTTTTCTCTCTCAGTCTGAAAGGTAAGACAGTCCGATCACATATGTTTTCATTTGCAGTTCTGTGATGGTTAGAGTTGAGCATTATCTTTCATGATTACTGGTATTTTTCTGCCTCTCTGAATTGCCTGCACATGTCCTTGGTTCATTTTCCATTGCTTTATTAGAGTTCTAGATAAATGTTTTTAATGTTGTCATTCTCTCTCCTATGGACTTCTGACACCATTCTACTCTTCCTACTCCTGCTTCTCTGCCAACAAAAAGGTTGGAGGGCCTCAGCCCTGCTCTTTCTACTCTTAAGTCCCTCTCGATGCATCTAATTCGTACAGACATCTGACTGCTGTCTTCTCATAAAAGCACAAAAGAAGCAGAGCCTATGAGTGTCTGGTTAGCTTCACCAGCTGTCCCAGCCTGCCTGAGTCCGACAGGTTTCCTCAAGGTTCTGTGCTCACACTGGGATCATCCTGAGCAAACTGACATGATTGTTCACCCAATGAAATTAGATACTCAGGAAATACTTGTTGAACCAAGGCATAAGGATTTCTAGGACTTTTCAACCCGATTTGCCTTTGGACGTACAGATCCATATTTATAATTGCTTCGTGGACACCACCACTTGAATCATAGCATCTCACTTCTATACATTGAGAACTTTCTCCTTACTCCCTACTCGATACCCTGGAATCGAAACATACTTTTTCAATGAAATCTTCTCTACCGTTTTACTAATAATCCTTACACATTTCTCGAGTGCCCGCTTTGTAAGACAACTGGTCAGCGTTAGGGTGGTAATCTGCATTTTGGAGCTGATTTAAATTAAATGCAAACTCCAAATGGTTCCACTCCCCGTGGTTCTGTTACTCAATTTATTTACCCTCCCGATTGTTCTGATGCTTCTAAATAAAGAATAATAGTTGTGTTCAGTGTTTTCCAGGATTCTGAGGTTGTTGGATGCAATTAAATGCATGTAGAGAGGCTCCCTTCCCACACCATTACCTGGGTTTTTTAAAATTCAACTCAGTGCTGACACCATCTACCCAAAGGCAGCATGAGATGCAAAGGTTAGAGATCAGTCCTGCAAAACAGCCCCAACCCTTACTTAGAGATGCCATTGCATATATTGGCTACCACCTGTGCTTCTGACTGATCAGCTATAGATCAGAAGTTCCCTTGACACAACTGAAAGAAACATTTTATAATCATAGGTCTCTGGAGGACTGAATGTTTTGAAATGAAAAATGCTAAAGTTTTTGAGCTACATATATCTGCTAACATCATTGCTGGAAGCCATAATGCAAGAGTATATACATAGTGATTGAGAGATGAACAGTTTTCTAAAGATGGTGGCAAAGATCTGATCTTTCATAAAAATCATCTCTAGATTGTCTTTAGGGCAGACATTATTTGGTTCTAATAGACAATATTTTATTCACATGTCATGATTACTTTACAATTTATTTTCCTATTATCCTCTGTATAGGTTCTCAGTTCTCCAGAGAAACAGAACCAAAAACATACATATGTATGTATGTATATAGTCCCCATATAGATATACATATATGTGTGTATATATTTAATATGTATTAAATAATATAAAGACATAAGGAATTAGCTCATATGATTATGGAGGCCAAGAAGTTCCTCAATCTTCCTTCTGCAAATTAGAGACCTAAAAAAGTCAGTAGTTTAGATTCAGTCTAAGTCAAAAGACGATCAAGCAGCACCAAAGATGTAAGTTCTAGTCTGAGTACAAAGGACGATCAGCGTCCCAGCTCAGCAGTCAGGCAGAGAGAGGAAGCCCCCCTTTCTTCCACCTTTGTGTTCTATTCAGGCCCTCAAAGGATTGGATAATGTTCACTCACACTGGGGAGGGCAATCCATCTGCTTATTCAAATGCTAATCTCATCTAGAAGCACCTTCACAGACACACCCAGAAATAATGTTTAGCCAAATATCTGGGCACCCCATGGTTTAGATAAGTTGACACACAAAATTAACTATCATACCCCTTTTCTCCATCTACTCCTGCTTCTTGTGACACAGGCAAATTAATGTTTGAATAATTGAGTTGCAATTCACTTCTAAATAAAACACTTCACATTTATATATATTTTTAAAGTGTAAGTTAGTTGCCAAGGTGCTTCAGAAAACATTGAGAACATTGTGGAGAGGTGCGGCTGACCCTTTGTGTGATCCAGTTCAGCCTCAAGAGCACTTTGACCATAACGTTGGTTATGAGCTCCAGTGAATATATCACAACCATCTTTATCCCTCTTCTCAGGGCCAGAACATCGAACATGCTGTGGTCCCCTGAACAGTGGCCCCTGGAGATGTGCAGTGCACAGCCTATACAGCCATACATGGTGATCCAGTGCACCAACTAGAATAGCCAGTTCAAGCAAAGAAGTCATCTGAAGGTGCTCTCAGAAGGGAGAGTAGCCCAATAACTTGATGAAGTAGAACGAATGAGGCTATTGAATTAAGCCCCCATATTTAAGTGTCAGTGCTATCTTGTCTTGTTAGAGAAGTGGTCTTGGGAAAGCCAATTGAGGACTTGAACATTGTTGACCTTTTCTTCACAGAATCATAAACTTTAAATGAGATTATGTATGAGGGGAAAGCATATAAATGTGGATTTTATTTTCATAAATAAAAGAGAAATTTATAGGAGGAGGGAAAAGTCCTCTGTGCCTTCCTTTAATGACTCGGTTGGGGAGAATAGAGTATTTACAAAGTAATTGCTTTGGCAATTGTACCCATTGGAGTGATCTCTCTTTTCCCATCCAACTGTCGCCTTGAGAGATGCCACAAAAACAACAACCCAGGGAGCACTTATCCAGCTCCCTATAGAGCATATCATCCATAACCCCAAACATTCCTCACCTCTTTCTTGACGTCCTATATGATAGTAAAGACAATGATATACTGAGCTCACCAACATCTTCAAGCATATTTCAATCCTTCTGTTCTGTTTGCTATAATAAAAGCTGCAAAACCATCAGGCTCAGACCCCAAAGAGTCTCAACTGCAGGCTCAGGCAGAACTAACTGCAAATAAAGAGCAAGGAGAAGGGGGAAATCAATGGTTACCCCGTGGAAAAGAAAAATCAATTGAGGGGAAAGAAAATGTAATGTCTAAGCCTTTGAAAGCAGTGACTTACATGTAGTTACATCAACATATAAAGAAAGAAAGGCAGATACAAAAAATAGTGTCCTTTTTCACTTACCTTTACCGTTATGGAATTTTATAGTTCAGAAAGTATATTTCAATTGAAGTAAAATTTGTTGGACATAAAATTAACCGTTTTCAAGTGAATGACTCTGTGGCATTTGTGTCCAGCGTTGTGTAACCACCCTTTGTCTCGTTCCAAAGCATCTTGAAGTATTTCTTATGCTAGAAATGTATATGCAGAAAGTCCAGTTAAAATTATTAGGATAGTTTTTTCCTCTTTACAACCATGTGGACATAACATCCAGATTGCATTTGAGTTCTCAGTTGGATTGTTGCTTTCTGCCTAACCCATTTAACAGATCTTCAGTGTTTAAGAGTGTCCAATTTAAATAGTGCTTCTTTCACATTTGATTAGGTGGGTAGGAGAAGTGATTATGGAATTCTACAGACCATTGAAATGCCGTATGTCGAACATTTCAAGAAAAAGTTGAAAATTATTTTAGACTTAAACACTTCTTCTGTACAGTATCCCACAGGCAGCTTGAACAATGGCATGTCTAGTAAACATGAAAATGAATAATTGAATCTAGTCCCTGCACTCTCCACCAAATTTCTCCTACAAACTGGGAAAGTTGGGTTTAAGCCAAAAGTAAGCTTTTTAAGCGTTAAGGCCAGAAGGAAATGGAATATCTGTTTCTTCTTAGGTGGGGGGAGTCAATATTCGAGTGCCAGTTTAACAGAGAAGGATGCTTCCTTGCTCACAGTTTCTGAAGCTCCCAGATGCTCATTCATGGGTACTGCCCGTGGCTCGTGTCTGGTCTGGAACCAAGACTGGGCTTCAGCTTCCTGCCTTCACGGTTAACCTCCAGCCTCTCAGACTGGGTCCAGCACCTCTACCCCTGCTCTGCTCCACTGGCCGCAGGAACTGCGTTATGCTATTGAGTTGGACTGACTCTCTAAATTGACTCTGGCCCTGGTCAATATAGATTTTCTTTGCGCGTTCCTTTAGACCTATATAACACGCTGAACTCCCCACAAGTCTTCCTGAAAAATGTGCTAGCAAACTTCACTTTTCTATTTCCCTTCATGCTCTTTCTCAAACAGCAAGATAAGATTGAGGCAGGAGCCTGTCTTGGACTCATGAAAAGCAACTGTTTCATGATTTATGAGTTTTCCACCTAGAGGAAGAATCAATAGAGAGAAGGAAAAGACTTTGGGAGAACAATCCAATAAGTAACTTCGAACCTATTATTACTTTTCTGAAGTTCTATATTACCCCTTTATATATAGCAGGCACTCAATATATATATATATGTATTTGAATTGGATCAGGATATTTTTTCTTCCTTAGTAATCTCTACTGAGGAACATTTTGCCTTACTCTATTGATCAAATAATTATAGTATTTGGTGCCAGCTGTTCAAGTAAATAATTATTTTTAAATAGACTTCGATTTTTGTAATGATTTGTTTTATTCGCCAACCTTCCCTTTCAGTGCTTGTTAACCATTACTTATGAGACCGTATGTGCATTGCCCATAAGCAGTGGCTCCCAAATTCTAGATTTATTTATAACCTTGTTTCAAAATACAGATTCCTGTGCTCCACAACTACAGTGTTCTTTAGATCTGAAAAAGGATCTTAGAACCTACCTGTAACTAGCACCCTGAGTGACCCAGAAGCACATAGTATTTTAGAGACTGGTCCGTAGGTTTGACCCTGCCCTAAACTCAGAGACCAGCCTTATGTGAAGCATAAAGAGGAGAAAGAAGCACACCCTGGTGGCTTAGTGGATAAATCCACCAGGTATAGTCCACAGACATCCCAAGGACCCAGGTTCAAAGCCCAGGCCCAGGAGGAACAACCAAGATGAACCACTGAATAAAATAAATAAAGCTTCTCTCTCCTCTCTCATTCTGCCTACCTCCTGCCTACTCACCTTCATTCCTGCCTATACCTTTCCTTAAAAAAATAAAAAAAAAAAAAAAAAAAAACAAGAAGGAGGGGGGAGAAAGAGGCAGAGGAAGAGGAGAAGGAGAAGAAGAAAAAAGAACAAACATTTAGTTAATTGCTAGTGCTATGATAATGGTCCTGTCCTGAGACATGCTCTGGTTTCCCTAGCCACTACATTTTCTTTTTGCCCACTGAATGCCCAAGTCCAGCTGGTCTTGCCTTGAGTATTGTTGACTGAATCATGGTAATTCCTGGGCTCAGTTACTAAATCCCATATTTAATGTTCTGCCTGTCCACTGAGTCTTCCACCCACAGCCGGACTCCAATCTATGCCTTTTTGGGTTCCTCTGGTGGCTACTGCTTAGAAGTTCTCTTATTCCTTACCTTGCCTGTTTGCTGAATGGTTCTTCCCAGCACTGAAGCCTCACTCCTCCTGACAGACAACTCTAAGGATGCTGACTATTGTGATCTATAATTAGGCAAAAAGAGTAAGATAATTACCAGGTTGTCCACCCTTACAATGACACCAACTCTGTATCTGTGGGAGAATGAGAAATTGAGTCTGATGATTAGCCAAGTTTAATATAAGAGATTTTACCAGAGGAACCATTAAAAGTGAGAAGTAAGTTGAAATAATGGTATTTTTGTTGCATAGAACCTATTGTCAAGAATGACAAAGGACAAATACAGCTTAAAGTATTGTCAAGAATGACAAAGGACAAATACAGCTTAAAGTATTCTTAGTTGGCTGATACAATGAGTGGGAATCAAAACCCTCTTATCTAATAAACCCTTACTGACCATGCTGAAATAATGGAGACCAATGACATGGGTCTGTCCCTCTGAGCCCCTTCCAAAGGTACTTATACAGCCAAACAGGATAGACAGGTCCCTCCTGACTGTCACTGACCTAGTACTAAGGGGACCTGAGTTGAAACCATGAGTTTAGTTAGTCACAGTCACCTTTGTAGGCCAGTTACGTGAGATGGACATGTCCTAAGGGGCCATAGAGGGGACAGCCCAACCAGGGATGTGTTCTGGTGTCGGTCCCTACCACCATCTCCACTCCTTTGACCCCAGATTGTCTCCCCCTCACATGCCTCCTCTTTGGTAACCACATTGTTGGTTCCAGAGTCCTGATTCTTTCGTGTTTTGTTAGTTCATTCGATTGTCTTTCTTGATATTCCCCACCTGAGAACCTCTCTTTTTCTTGCTGGCTTATTTCACTTAGCATAATCACCTCCAGTTCATCCAGGTTGTTGCAAAAGGCACAATTTCATCTTTTTTTTTTATAGTTGAGAAGAATTCCATTGGGTATAAATCATAACTTCTTCATCCAACCACCCATTGGCATAATTTAGGTGGATCCCATGTCTGGGATATTGTGAACTATGTTGCAATGAAAACAGGGGTGTAAATATCTTCTCTGACTTGTGTTTTTGTATTCTTCAGAAAGATACCTGGAAGCAAAAAAAGGCATTCACTGTGATTAACAGAAAAAACTGATGGGACAGTGTTATCTATTTATTTATATTTATGGAGTAGCCATATGATGTGAATCCTGAAATGAACTTTCTGGGTGATCCACTAAACTGAACTTTCTTGTTGAAACACAGGGACTCTTAGGTGAAAAATATGGGAACATCCGAATCCCTGGAGAAGTGGAAGCCTCTGAGTTTGAAATGATTTTGGATGCTGCCATCGAGGCAAAGCTGGAGACCAAGCTCCTGGAAGAGTGGTACTGTCGTGATGAGAACTCTGTGCCAGCAGCTTATTACCTCAGACCCAAACTGGAAATGCTGAAAAGCAACAAAAATGCAGTAAGTTACCTTCCTCTGCCAAGAAGGTATCTGTTCATCACTTGACACTCTGTGTCATCCCAGAGTGGTTTTCTCTACTTAAAAAGGAAAAATAAAACCAAAAAAACCAGTAGGTGCACCCTGGTGGAGCAGCAGTTAGGTCAATGGCCTCCAATGAGCAGGCCACAAACTCCTGGGTTCAAGTCCTGGGCCCCGGGGGCAGGAAACAGCCAGTATGAGTAACTAAATAAAAATAAAATAAGGATGCTTCTTCTTCCTCTCTCTTCTTGTCTACCTAGCTACTCACCATATTCCTGCCTGCACCTTTCCTTTAAAAAAAAAAAAAAAAAAAAAAATTGGCACAGTAGTTTATTCTGTACTGGGTCCTAAATTTCCTTTTAGAAACTAAGTCAGTGTGGAGCGTCCTCAAAAATATACAGATGGATCTGCCATTTGACCCATCAATCCCACTTCTAGGCATATACACAAAGAATACAAAAGCAATCATCAGAAGAAAAAAAGAATACCTGCACCCTAATGTTCATAGCAGCTCAGTTCACAATAGCCAAGACATAAAAACAGTTTAAATGTCCATTAGCAGACAACTGGATAAAGAAGCTGTTGTATATGTACTCATTGGAGTACTATGTAGCTATTAAAAATGATGAAATTTGCCTTTTGCAACAACCTGAATGGAACTGGAGGAACTAAGCAAAATAAGCCAGAAAGAAAAAGAGAAGTACGGGTTGGTTTCACTGGGATGTGGAATATAATGGAATGAAACAAAGTGACGTAACAACAAAATTCACAGGATGCAAGACTGTGGCACTCAGAAGGGTAGGAGGGGGAAGGAATCAGGAATGAAGGAGTAAATATAGTGGCGCTATTGGGCCCTAGAACTCTGGTGTCCCATGTGATGTGGTGTGGTGTACACACAAATTGAGTGCCAATTCAAAATCCTGAGAATCACATAACATTGTAAGCAAAATTATATTTTCAAAAAGGGAATAAAGGAGCATTAAGCAGGTAGGTCAAAAAATACCGGGAGAATAAGATGTTTGAAATAATCCCAAATGTACTGCTAAAAAAGAGACTCAAAAGTTAAATCGAAAGCTAAGAAACCTTCCAATTCTTGGCTTGCTTTTTTTTTACTCAGCATCTCAGTCTTTCTTTCTGACTTATTTCCTTCTTCCTGAAGTACATCTGTTGAAAGTTCCATTAATGAAGGTCTACTAGAGATAAACTCAATGTTCATCTAAAGTAGTCATATTTTTCCCATTTTTAGACTATATTTATCTATTCTGCTTCCTATATTTTTGGATTCATATATTCTCTCAGTTCTGGAATATTCTCCACCATCATCTCAGCAATAATATCTCTCCTCTGTTCTTTCCTCTTTGCTCTTCTATTAGATTTACATTAGACCATCTCAGTCTGTGGTCCCTCCATGTCTTTTAATTCTTTTCACATTAGCAAGTTCATTCTCTGTGTTTCTTTCCAGAAGATGACTTTAGATATTTTTTTTCCAGTTCATCAACTTTTTATTCATCAGTGTCCACTCTGTTCATGCATTAAGTGTTCAAATTCAGCATTTTTATTTTTTGAAATTCTGGAGGAAAGGGCATTTTAAAGCTGCTTAGCTAGTTTTTTATAGTCTCTCATTTTTAATTAAATATTTTCCTTTAAGATTTCATACATAATTTGTATTCTTATATCTTAAGTGGAACCTTGGAATAAGGCTACTTCATGCCTGAGTATGATGGAAACATTATTGCTGTCTTAAGTGGAACCTTGGAATAAGGCTACTTCATGCCTGAGTATGATGGAAACATTATTGCTGTCTCCTCTGTAACTTAGTTTCCAAATGTACCTACTCTGTGACCCCTAAAACTAAATGAAGGAGGAAAGGAAAATGGGCAGGTATATTCATCACATGGAATTTTTAGAGAGGTTGGAAGTCCTTCTTCCGAAGAGAACACCCTTGATACATTCACAGCCCAAGAAGAGGAGAGCCTTAGGTTAGAAACCTTTGGTTAAGGACCCTGTGTATTTGTCATTCTGATGTTTAACATAAAGCATTTTCTCCATGTTATATGAAATCACATCAGAGTCCTTGATTTTTCTCCTTCTACATGTGCCTTATGGAAAATAATTATCTCCAAATTACATTGCTTCTATAGAGAGGAATATTGGGGTGCATGCAAACCATCCCCCAGCTAAATATACCAGGAGTAAGTCAAGTAACTGATAAATATAAATATCAAAAACTAAGGTAATTCTCCAATTAAATGCACTTTAAATCTCCCCAAGATACCATAGACACACACTCATATGTCCATTAATTTATATAGATTTTAATGTATAAGGAATCATATAATGTATGCTTGCACCTTGATTATTCCACTGTCTTGGTGAGCTTTCTGTGTCAATATAAAGAGACCTAGCTCATTCCTTGCAGTCCTGCAGAGAATTTTATTGAATGAAGGCACCATAATATATTTTAACCAGCCCTCTGCAGTTAGGATGGCTCTTTTTAAAAGTTCTGTGATTAAAACAATTTGCACTAAAAGCTTAGCTTTAAAAAAAAAAAAAAAAAAAAAAAAAAAGGCATGCTATTCAAGAAATTGGGCTTGTACTGTGGTTTGGGAGTAAACATTTACTCCTAGATTACTGGTTAATTGGCTTTAGTTGTTCCTTACTATAATCTTCTAGGTAAATTTGTTTTTATTATCCTTCAGGGAAGTGTAAATTATTCTCTAAATCACCCATAGTATTTCTGCATAAAGGGTTGTTAAATAAATGAATGTATAAATCAGATGATCTTCAAGACTCTAAAAATGTTACTTTCTTGGTAGACAGTCCTCCATTTTATTTTCTAGAGGATCAAAAAAACAAAAGGAGAAGAAACGTGAAAACAATTAAATGGTAACATACGAACACCTCCCCCTTTCATTTCTCTCCTCTTAAGAGGCTCTTGAAGAGATGATCTTGTATCAACTCTAAGAGAGAAATGCATGATGCAATAAAGAAGCCCTTAAAATCTTGTTGAATTCATACATTTGTGTCACTTGGGTAACTTCATATAAAACTATCACAATAATTTCCAACTTCCAGGGTTGTTGGGAGGAATTAAATGAGATACTGTTTGTTAAGCATTTATACGATTAGCCGGTACTAGACCTATGAAGTAATAGTTCTTTTTCTTGCTTTGAAAGGTTGAATTTTCTTTGATGATTTTAAGAAAAAAAATCTCACATTTACAATTCCGTAGATGCAGCCTTCTGCCAATGCTGAGACTGGGAAGACCTGGCAGGAGATATCAGATGAACTCAAGAAGGTATTTAAGGCTGCTGTGAAATTGTTGCATGAACAGGGAAAAATGAAACACAGCCAAGCCAAGCGATATCTGTTCTCAGGTAATTTTTTCCTCATCCTCCGTAAATTAGAAAACTGATCAACAATGGCTGCATTTGCTGTTTCCCTTTTAAGTTTCTATAATTTCATTTTATTTACTGCTTGGAAAAATGTAATTTTTCCTAATGTTTCCAGCTCCGGGAGAAGCAAGTTTTCTCTGGTTTTAACTCAGAGATCAGCCTTTACTTAATGAGGGCATCTCCAGAAAAATGTGATTTAAAAAGTCAGAGGAGGCTGAATATAATAATAGTTCAGTCACTACCAGTGTTTCTCAGCTGAGTCATTCATTCACTCATTCATTCATTCACTCATTCACTCATTCGCTCATTCATTCAGTTACTTATTCGGCAAATAGCTATTAAGTACCTTCTATGAATGAGGTACTGGGGATACAATGAATAAGGAGGGCTCTGGACTCCTGTAACTTATTTCTCAGTGGAGGAAAATAAATGATAGTAATCAAATCAACAAATAAATGAAGAAGAGCATTTCAGAAAGGACAAGTGATATGAATAAAACAAAATACAGTAATAAAAGATAGGGGCTGCTGAAGGATATGAGGGCCCAGATTTAGAAGGAGGTGACTTGAGCAGACTCTCAGGAGACATCAGAGCCTGCAATGCTTTATCTAAGGTTCAAGATCCCCGTAACAAGAAGGTGCTAGCAAGTTCCAGGAGCATACAGAAGGTAAAGGCAGCCAGATCGAGGTAGGGAACGGAGAGGTCAGAGGTAGGTACAGGGCATAGGAATCTTATGCTTTATCCTGAGTAAGATGGAAAGTCACCTGAGGTTTTGAACTAAGGGAGAGGACCTTACTTAACTGTAAACCAAGAATCTCAACTCATAAGCAGAGATTCACTAGTCAACCTTCCTCGACTGTGGAAAGGAGGTTTATTTTCAGAAGTTGCACAGGAAATCTCAGGTGTGAAGACATATGCCTGCGTAGTTTCCAGCGAACAGGCTCTACTGGGCAAAAGTAATCAGATAGGCAGCATTTATTTTACCATTGATAGCAAAGAATTATTGAAGAGAAAGCATTAATAGTTGTGTTTTCAGGTTGGTTTTGTGGACAGTATGTCAAAGCATTTGTGAAAACTCATGAAAGCACTGGGCACCTTTCTCCCTGGACACAAGTGTTCCACGTCTAGAGCAATTGTAAAAAAAATGGACAAATTCATTCCCTAGAAGGTGTCAAAAATTTGGTCTCCCTGGAAATACTATAATTAACAGGAATAAGTACTACCTTTTGAGCATACAGATTAACATATGTCTGTATTCCTTTTAGATCATTTTTGAAACTCTGATTATTTATCTTTATCAGGGACAAAATCACTTGTTTCTAAAAATGAGCTATATTTAAATGGGGGGAAAACCCAGAGCAAAACAGTCCTAAGACTCTAGCTTGGGAATACCATGCTGCTCAAGTGTTCAAGTATTTCATCAGAACTTTCTTCTAATTTTCGCCACACTAAAGAACTCTGTCCACATGGATAACCTAATGAAGATTAATAACTTCATTGTGTCATTGAACTACCATAAGAGAACTGTTTTCTACTTGAGGTTACATTTCAAAAACATGAATACACATGACAATTCTATTTATTTTACATTTTACATTTCAACTCATTTTAAGACCAGTCTGGACAATGAAAATTGCTGGGAAAGAACCAACTCTTTGAAATAGACATAGTGTGTTTCCCTAAAAATATGACATAGGATCTGGAAAGGTGTATTTGTCTTTGAACGCAATTTTTCACACTGGCAGTTTCTCCTTTTGAAAGACCAGGAGAGGAAGAGAAATAAATTAGATCCAAAATGATGTGAACATCATTTTGATGTTCCACTGTGAACATCAAAAATGGTTATTTTTGAACATCGCAGAGGGCATAATGTCTCATGAATGATAGTTACTAGGCTGGAGATCTCTTTCTAATATTATCTTCATCATGGGCGGTGACTGGTTAAACTTTAGGATATTAAGGTGAATGCAAAGACAGCAAAACAAATACAGGTGACCCTTGAACAATGCCAATTCCCACATAAACAAAAATTTTCAACACCCCTAAACTTTACTAAAACTTGTTATTGACTGCGAGCACTACCAACATATAAACAGTCAGTTAGCACATATTTTGTATGTTGTCTATGTTATATACAGCATTCTCACAAGAAAGTAAACTAGAGAAAAGAAAACATTGAGCACATCGGAAGAAAAAGAAACTTACAGCCTGCTGTATATTGATTCTGTAAGTTCACACTGTCGTTTACCAAAAAAATCCACATGTTAGTGGACCTCTGTAGTTCAACCCATGCTGTTTAAGGGTCAATTGTATTATATTCTTGTAAGGAGAGGGGGAAATGTATAATATTTATAGATAAATTAATATCAGAAATTATTCATGAAAGTCTTCAAAAATCCTGAAGATGCACTTTGCATCTAAAAATAACTATATCAAGTTGACTTTGTCTCACAGGACTCGTTAATCCTTGTATATTTATACCACCACCGGGCACTCTTATGTGCAGCCTCCATTTGCCCCTGACCCAAGCTTAGATGGGCTCTACCAGCTTCATTCATCTGTATCTTCTTCTTTGTTGCATTATCATCAACACTCTGCAAAGACACACTCTTTCCATAGAGGCCGTAACAACCTCCGTTAAATTACAGTTAACTTGCTTCCTGGGAGGCAGGGGCAACAGCGCATGTATTGTACACACCACAGGCTGACCTCTTCCTTTCTTCTCATGATGCTCAGAATGTCGCGCCCACCAATCCAGCGTGCCCCCGAGCATTTTACACGGATGGCTAGAAGGGAGATAGGCTGAAGGTTGCTTTCTGCAGGAGTTCAAAATGTTGAGATTCCTTGAATCTTCCCTTGTCTACATAGCAAGTTCTAACTCTTCCATAAAAAGAATAGACATGGTGCACGGTGGTGTAGTAGCGGTTAGGTCTCCGGTCTCTGGCCAGCACAAACCACACACCTCTCGATGACCCAGGTCCCTGTCCCGGGGTTGGGGGCAACAACCTAAATGAACAACTAAATGAAAATAAAATAAAATGCTTCTTTGTCCTCTCTCTTCCTACCTGCTTGCACCCTTCCTTTAAAAATAAATGGAAAGAACAGACATATGTTGTTCCTTTAACTGGCCTCCTTTTCGACTTGTCTGATTAAAATACCTTTCCTAAAATACTGAGACTAGCACAGCTTACTTCAACATCAGTAACTATAGACATATCATTTTCACTCAAGTGACAAATTTAGATCACTTGCTATCATTATGGAAAAATAATTAGCAGCAGAGTTCCACTAAAAGGCGTCGCTTTGGAGTTACTGTCTAGAATACATGTGTACACGAGGTTTTGCCAGTATAGCAGTTGTGTCCAGCTCATTGAATGTTTCAGTGTATGGCCAGTCCTGCACTGTGTATTCAGATGCAACTCCTCTGCCAGTGCTTCCACCAGATCCCAGCTCAGCAGTCATCTCTTTAGGAGGGTCTTCCTGACCCCAAGTGTTTGCTTTCATGGCACCCCGTTATTCTCTGTCATGGAACTAAAACCAATATAATTCATTTATCTCTGGACCTCTGAGCCATGTCGGCCCACTTCTAACAGACTGTAAGCTTCATAATGGCTTTCACTCTCAGTGTTGCCTGTATTCTCTCACAGTATCCTAAGCAACTAGCAGCATGCCAAGCACATAGTAGGTGCTCAATTAAGACCAGTTGAATGAAGGAAAGCAGGAAGGGAGGGATGGAAGGAGGGAAAGAGGAAGGCAGCCAATTTTAAACCACTGATTCCTTAAAATTCAGTTCCATGTTTTTAATTTTCCTTCCCTAAAATCATTCATCGGTGATGTTTTCATTACTACTGATCTAGTTTGAAGTGTTCTTTTGGGGCCTCCCAAACTGTCTAATGTATGTGTCAGCATACGTATTAGAAGCATAACATAGTTAATCTTAGAAGAAATAAGATTGCATACTAAGTCATTTTCCTGTGCCTGTTCTGACGGATAAAATGAAATTTGATGGTGAAATGGATGATTCGAATTGATTGTTAATCAGAACATGATTATACTTTGTTTTAAACATGGCTTTGTAGTGCTATTGCTACTTATTCATATCTGTCTGGGGTACAACACACCCTCAACAAAATGGCAAAGTCATATTGTGAAGGAGAGACTGACCAGGAAGAAGCAAACAAGGTCATTTGGTTTCTCCCTTGTTCTTTGCTGGCCCTTTTGCTCTGTGCTCTTCACTCTGACAAGCACTGGAGTCTGAGAGGGACATGGAGCAGGAATTTCATAGAAGTAACTATAAATGAGCATGTTTGCTTTCTTATGCAAATGTCCAACCCCTCCCTCAGACTGGGCTCCGAGCTGTTTAGGAAAAGACAAATAGGAAACTAAAGAATTAAGAAATTGTTCTGTTGACAGCTACACACTACAAGCAATATAATCTACCCCTGGTGACTGAGAGTTACATACTGGGAGTGTGGGCACATTGACTTTTTGTTGTTGTTGAAAACAATAAACTCTTTGTCTTACTTTCTCTCAGCTATAGAGGATGAGTTTGATTTCGCCTTAGGAAAGCAAAGTCCAGCATTCCTGAAGAAGTGTGTGTGCTACATTAGGAAAATTGCTAACATTGAGCGTTTTGTGAAAATCCCGGAGATGGGAAAGTACATGGACATAACTGGAGCAGAGCCAAGGATTGTTCGTGACCCAGAAGCCCAGGAGAAGCTGATAAAACTCAGGGATGAATTTATTCCTACTATTGTGGCATCTTCCAATCTGCGAGTATACACCTCTGTTACTCACTGTGACATGAAACTAGGCTATTCCCAAGAAATAGAAAACCATTACATAGAAGGACTTGGTAAACAATTTTATGAGGACATGATTGATATAATCCAGGCAACAGTACAGCAGAATTTTGACACTGAAACCGATACACTTTATGACGAAATCCTTCAGCATTCCTCATTGTGTAAAACATATGCCTCCTTCTATGAGTACAAATGTGACTCACTAAACATAGTGCAGAAATACATTCTCCCAAGCAAATCCGGGCCCATCAACCCTCTTATTATATATGGTGGACCCTGCACTGGAAAGACCCTTCTGCTAGCTGAAGTAGCAAAGAAGGTAAGAGCCTATTCCTTTCCATGTATATCTGTAAAATCTTCAACTCTGGGGAAAAGATAAATTGATCAAGTTCATTTCCATTTTCTGTGTTTACTGTTGGAATTCATTAGCTCTTTTGGAATGGATACTTCGGTGCTCCACTTTTGCTGGTATAAGTGTTATATCAATATATTAAGACTCATGACATGCAATTATGGAACAACTTTATTTTCTCTCTCATTGTTTCATGTTGTGGAACTAGTTCCCATTTGAATGAAAACTACGGCAGATCTCACAACTCTTTCTCATCCCTTTCTTGGCAAAGTCAAGCCCTCCTGTTGCTTCTGGAGGTTAAGTCAGTTGCAGCTCCACAAATTCACATGCCCAGCGCTATTGATAATTATAACTTCAGTCTACACTTCTCTCCCCAATTTGGGACCTACCATAGTGAGGCAGCTACAGTATAAATTGCAATGTGACCATCTTCTTTCTTTCTTCACATAGCTCCTTTTCCATTCTGTCCCTAAACCCAACCACACTTACAACCCCTATAGGGTGGTGATTTAGGGGAAATAGGAAAGGTAAGGTAGCCAGAACGTTCTTACTGAACCCTGCTCTGCACTGGCTGGTCTTAGCAAGTGCTTAAAGCTGCCTCTGCTCTCTTCTGAAACCTTTTCGGAGTTTTCTGTAGCCCTTCCCTTCCCTCTTTGCCTACCCTGTCCCCACTGAGTATGTCTCGCCTGCAGTTACCTAGACAGAGGAATGCATCATTTTTCTTGTTGGTCACTTCTTGGGTTCTAGACATTCAGCAACATCCCCTCTACAGCCCAGTAAACAAGACATGACCTGATAAAAACAACATAAACAAAAACCTTTGTCAAGGACTTAATGTCCAATATGTATAAAGAATGCATAAAAGTCAGCAACAGAAAAATAACCCAATTTTTTTAATGGGCAGAAGAACTGGATAGACATTTCTCTAAAGAAGACATATAGGTGGCCAACAGACATGTGAGGAAATACAGTAACTGAGTCTGGCAAGCTTCTCCAATAAAGAAATCGTGGAGAATTGTACTATGAATGGCCTTTGCATCTAGAATTTCTCATGCCAAAAAAAAAAAAAAAATGATACTCCGTGTGTTGCATGTACTTAATTGTGGGTCACAGGCGAGAGCTGACAGTTCCCATGCCCCCACAGTGTCGTGGGGTTATTTCTAAAATAAAATTCTCGGGAAGTGAGAGAGAATTCCTTTGTGTCTTTTAAAATGTATGACTTATTGAGGTAGCTTTAATTTACAAAATAATATAAGCCCATATAGGACTCATCATTCATCAGATATATGACCACATACCAACACCCGCCACAAAATTACCAAAAATCCTCCACCACTGTTCATTGGACCCCCTCAACCACTTGCTTCCACCTCTACTCCCACCCACTTCCCACTGGTAACCTCAGTTCTATTGTCAATGTCCAAGGGTTAGTTTTTGTTTTGTCTGTTTTTTCGTTTTGTATCTCTATATTCCACCCATGAGTAAGATCATCTGATATTTATCTTTCTCCTGATTTATTTCACTTAGAATGATCCCCTCTAGTTCCATCCATGTTGTTGCAAATGACAGGTTCACATTTTAAGGGCTGTATAGTATTCCATTGTATACATAGGTTATATATATGCATATATGTCTATGTTTATACATATCTATATCTACAAATAGCTATCTAGACATCTAGATAGATAAATAGATAGATATCTCCTCTCCTTTACTCATCTGACGATGGGCACTTAGATAGTTTCCATTCCTGGCTATTATAAATAACTGCTGCAATAAACATGGGGGGGGGGCCGCATATATCATGTATTAGTGTTTTAGTGTTTTTTAGGTAAATATCCAGAAATGGAATAACAAGATCATATGGGATTTCCAGCCTCAGTTTTTTTAGGTCTCTCCATAGTGCTTCCCAAACTGGTTGCACCAATTCACATTCCCAACAGCGTAAAAGGTTTTCCTTTTCTCACCAACATTTGTTGTTTCTAGACTTTCGGATAACAGCCAAACTCACAGGTGCAAGGTGATATTTCATTGTTTTGATTTGTTCTTCCCTAACAGTAAGTGAGTGTAGCCCACTAAAGCTAACATGCCTGGCTTTCACAACTCCCTTTCAAATCCTGCCTGATAGTCTGGAGCCTCACTGTGGAATGTGGTGACCTAGCCTGACCCGGACTAAACTAGTTCCACTTGAAACGTCCTGTTACACTTGAGACCAAAGTGCACCGGTTTGTATTATCCTGGTATTAACTCAAAATCTCTGTATCATTCTTCTTGTGTCTGGTCTTTTTATAACACGGCTTTCTTTCACCTCCTGAGCATTCTCATAATGGAACGCGTGCTACAAACTCTCAAGCAGATCATCCTTGCTATGAGAGCAAGGACAGCTATGTTGCCCCTCATGTGGGGATTAGGTTCCAAAATTAGGTGAGAACCAGGCATATCAAAATTATTGTTAAAAAGGCCTTAGGAGGACCAATTTACCCCTTCTTACCATGCCAAACCCATGCTGATTTTCCTTCCTGTGTTAGAAAATACACGTGTCTTTTCTTAAAGGAAAGGTGCGGGCAGGAAGAGAGAGGAGGAAAAAACTCTTTGTTTCATGTAGCAGTTCATCTGGGCTGTTCCCCGCTGGAATGCGAACCCAGGGCCTTAGGATGTATGCGGACTGCGCTGGCTGGAGGAGGCGGACTAAACCACTGAAACACCAGGGCGCACCTTCGGCTTTCTTGAACTGAACGCCAGTTGAAGCAGCAGGCTTACATGTACGGGCCATGTAGCATCAAAATACACCTGCGTGTGCATGTGCATGAATGTGTGTGCACTTTTCACACTAGCGTGCTTGTGAATCTTCAGACTCTAGAATTATCCCAAGTACGCCAGGGACCAGCACTGTGCGGGACACACAGGAGCTGAAACCGAAGAGAAAACCTGTCGTTCCACACTGGAGAACTTTTTTCCCTGTGAGGAGGCCAAGGTGAAGCTGATTGATTGGAGGGGCAGCGGACTGAATTTGATTCCGTGAGTGCGCATGCGTGTAGCGCAGGCGCGCGCTCCCGTGCACTGTGTCGCGGCCTGTGTCCCAGCAATCCCAGCGGGCAGGGCGGGATGACATCGAGCTGCTCAGCTAGAAAGATGACTTTCTATATGACATCAACTTTTTTTTTTTGCTTTTTTTTGTAATCATTTTGAAAAAGAAACAGAGTGGCATGCTTTTTTATTGAATCATCTCATTTTAAATGTATATATATGTATATGTGTTTTTAATGACTTTCTGAACTTTTACTCTCTGGATACTTGGCCCAACCACCAGAGTGTGTACTGTCAGTCCTGGAACCCCGGGAACTATCCCATTTCTAGGTCCCTGCCTGTGCTCTGCTTGCCTCTCCCTGGGGATAATGCATCACGAATAGCCTGGGGTCTCCTGTGAGCTCGCTCCCCTAGCGCAGATGCAGGCAGGGGTCTCGGAGCTAGCTCCTGGGGGCCCAGCGTTTCCTGGGACACGACCTCATGACTGGAGGGCCACTCTGCAGACGTCACACATTTAGCAGCACGTGATTGAAAGGCGAGAAGACAGTGCGCAGACTGTGTTGTTTCAGATTTGCCACCCAAAGACAATGATAGGACCGCTTAATTATCTTCCTCCAAGTCAGCTTCAAAGGTTGGGGCTAAGCAACAATAAGGTCCGTATTTTCCTTAATAGCTCCTTCTGAAACTGACAGCCATAAATCATTTCTAAACTTAATCTGAATATTTCTTGGGGGACAAATTTTCATAAAAGTAATTCCTAACATATAAAATAATATGCCCTTTTCCTGGGAATAGCCTTGGTGAATTTCAAGGATTAGGGAAAGACTTTAGTGCCCTAAAAATAAACTTTGGAGAGTTTGACACTGTTCATAATCCTTTTTGTCCTTGACTTTCTAAAGAACAAATACTAAACTTAACCACCCCCTCATATAACTCTTCAACTCCACAACTGAGAGAGAAGGAAGGGAGGGGAGAGGAGGGGAGGGAAGAAGGGGGGGGAGGGGAGGGGGAAGAAGAGGAGGGGAAGGAGGGGGGTGAAAGGGAGGGGGAGGGGAGGGGAGTGAAAGTCTGATATAACCTCTGCTTCAACTTATATCTCAGTTATCACTGGACTCTAAGCACGTCATTTGTCCAACCTGGGCCTTAGTTTCTTTTCTTAAATAATATTGTAACTCTGCCTATCTTCCCTACAGAGAGCAAATGTAAGGACAGATGATTTCCTGTTTATATGTGTAATAAACTATCTCTTATAAAACACACAACTTAGAAAAACTGCTGTGACCAGCATTATATGGATTTTTATGCAATGATAAATAATCATCATAATGGCCCCATAGCACCATAATATAGCACCATGTTTCTGAATCATAAAAGATTATATTCAGTAACATTTAGTACTATTTTTTATTGCATTCTCATGAACTACAAATTTGGTCATCTCTAGATGACCTTATGTGATCTCAATTAATGAAAATATTTGACTCCATATTATGCATGTCATTACTTAATCTGTTCATTAAACCAAGTAGTAAGTATCTGCTGTGTGCCAGCCATCATGCCAGGAATGGGGTTCCAGGATGAAAAACTGGCCATACTAGATCCTTGGAAATGTGTGAAACACTTTGGTCTTTCAGGATAAGTTAAGCTAACTGCTGATAGAATACTAGTACCATCGCAATTTTATTACTTTTAGTAGAGTAACCTGAGGATCTCACCTACAGATTTAGTGCATGAGTTTAGTACCAGCTCTGCGACCTTCTCAGGAGGTTTTTCCCTTTCCTGCTACTTTCTGCAAGGTCAGGGTTACCAGAAATCTGACCACCGGAGAGAGAAAACAATGTCTATGACCATGTGGATACCTAGTACCTTTCTAAATGCTGCCTTTATCTTTCAGGCTTATGGCTGGCTACAAGAAGACACCGGACCAGAATCTGACCCAGTAGTAGTTGTGAGATTTCTAGGAACCACAGACATGAGTACTGACCTTAGGACTCTCCTTCTAAGTGTCTGTGAACAGTTGGCCATTAACTACCGGTGTCTGGTTCAGAGCTACCCGAAGAAGATCCACGACCTCCGTGACTTATTTATAAACCTTGTGAACGAGTCTTCCTCTCAGAGACCTCTCGTGATAATATTCGACGCCCTGGAGCAGCTCTCTGAGAGTGACGAGGCCAGGAAGCTGTGGTGGCTCCCAGCCCACCTTCCCCGCTTCGTACGGATAGTCCTCTCCACACTGCCCAGCAAACATGGGATTCTGCAGAAATTAAGGTGCCTTATCCACGAAGAGGACAACTACATCGAGCTGATTCCCCGGGACCGGAAGATGTGCAGCCAGGTCCTCAAGCACCAGCTGCTGCGGGTCAAAAGGAAGGTCACCTCTGGGCAGCAGATTTACGTGAACAATGCGCTGTCCAAGTGCACGCTGCCCATGTTCATGAACCTGACCTTCAGGGAGGTAAGACACTGGAGGTCACACAAAGACGTCGATGAGTCCTCTCTGTGTGTCACTGTCCATGAAAGCATAGAGCAGCTGTTCGGGTCCTTGGAGAAGAAGTGTGGGCAGAAACTGGTCTCCCGGGCGCTGGGGTACATCACCATGGCCAAGATGGGTTTGAGTGAAATGGAACTGGAGGACGTGTTGGCCTTAGATAACAGCGTTATGAATGAGCTCCATGAGAACACCAGGCCCAGCAATCCCCTGAGAGTCCCTTACCTGTACATGGCGAGGCTCAAGGAGGGCCTCAGCGGCTGCTTGATAGAAAGACACGTGAAAAATGTCACACTCCTGGTCTGGGCCAATAGACACCTGCAGCTCATAGCCCAAAAGCTCTATCTGCAGGATGACAAAGACCTGCGTGAAATGCACACCAACCTGGCAGATTACTTTCTGGGGGTCTGGTCAGGGGGCAGGAGGAAAGCCTTCAGCCTAGGAGACTCCTATTTGAATGGCTGCCTTGACTTGGAGAACAGAAGCCTGCTTGAGGAAGAAAAGCACTTCATGGAGCAGGCTTCCTTTGACAGACAGGCCCCAGAGCAGCCCTGGGTTTTCCAGTGTAACCCCCTGGAGCCTGACATCTTCTTTGTCAATCACCGGAAAATGTCTGAGCTCTTGTACCACCTGACAAAGTGTGGGAAAACTGATGACCTGCTTTACGGCATCATCATGAACTTCAGCTGGCTTTACACCATGATCAAAATTGGCCAGTTTGACAAAGTGCTTTCAGACATCGAGCTGGCTTACAACTACTCACAAGAAAAGGAGCTGAAGTTCCTGGGCAGCACCCTCCGCAGCATCAAAAACAAGGTCATTGCGTTTCCAGGCTCCCTTTCTGCAGAGCTCCAGCAGCGACTGCTGCCTGTTGTAAGCTCCCTACCGAAACTGAGACACCTCCTCTTAGAATGTGACAAGGACGGCCCTAAGTACTGCTCCATTGTGCCATTGCATTCGTCCATGGATGTGACATATAGCCCAGAGCGCCTTCCCTTGTCCTCTAGTCACCTGCATGTCACAGAGATCCTGCCTACCTGTAACCCCAGCACTGTTCTCACAGCGTTAGAAAACGGATCCATCAGCACATGGGACGTGGAGACACGACAACTCCTCAGGCAAATCACCACAGCCCAGTCTGTCATCCTGGGCATGAAACTCACCAGTGACGAAAAGTATCTGGTGGTGGCAACGACAAATAACACCTTGTTGATTTACGACAATGTAAATTCTTGTCTGCTGTCTGAAGTGGAAATCAAAGGGACCAAGCATGGAAGTGGTTCCACCTACATCAACGGATTTACCCTGTCTGTCAACCACGCCCTTGCCTGGCTCGAAGCCAGTAAAGATGTCACTGTCATTGACCTGCTCTATGGATGGCCCCTTTACCAGTTCCACTGCTGGTACGAAGTGACCTGTGTCCAGTGCTCTCTGGATGGCACGTATGCTTTCTGTGGACAGTATCTGAACACCACCACCATATTTCACTTAGGGAGTGGAGAAAAGTTGTGTACAGTGACCTCTGAATTTTCCGGGGGGTTTGTGAAGTTTCTGCTTATTGTGGACACAGCTCAAGAAATGGTGATGGTCGACAGCGAGGGAAGTCTCTCTGTCTGGAATACCGAGGACATCGCCAACCCCCAGCTGACCGATGACTTCGACTGCCGGAGAGAAGACAGCGAGGTGGTCAGCATTGAACTTTCAGAGGACCAAAGTGCAATTCTAATCTGTAAAGCCCTGGGCATTGAGCTCTTAGATACTGGCATGTGGAAAGTGGCTGAAAAATTCAGAGCGAAGCACAACGAACGCTTTATATCCGCCGTGCTATCCAAAAATGGAGACTGCATCATCGCCACCATGGAAAATACCTCAGCCGTGTTTTTTTGGAGGCGGGACACGGGGCAATGCATGGCAAGTTTACAGGAAATCTCAGGTACCATCGTGAAGCTGGTGAAGTCAAGACACCACAATATGCTGCTCTCTCTATCCACCAGCGGTGTTCTTTCCATCTGGGACATAGATATCATCACAGCCATGTCCAACATAGATAAGACGGGAAAGCCCATTCAAAGTCTGGTGTTACCTACCCGGGGGGAAATCATTTACTCCCTGGATGGCTCTGATTGTGTTCATAAGTGGAACTTCAGCAGTGGGTTCATTGAGTCGGTCTTTAAGCATGAGGGGATTGTGGAGCACTGCGTGTTGACATCTTCTGGAGACATAATGGTGACAGCCGATGACAAAAGCAGCCAGTATGTCTGGCACACCAGCAGTGGTGAGAACCTCTTCCGAATCAATGGGCAGAGAATATCTCAGCTGCTGATCACACACAATGACCAGTTTGTGGTCTCTCTCTGTGAGGAAAACGCCTCCAGGGTGTGGAGGCTGGCCACTGGCCACCGGGTGTGCAATATTCTAACCACTTTGCAGAATGCCTTCATAACCTCCGCAAATACCTTCGTGGTGGGCATGACCAAAAGCAAAGTGCTGGCCGTCAGCCTTTGGACAGGAAGCATCACCAAGAAATTTTGCTGTGAAGATGGCACCACCATTGTGAATTTTAAATTGATCCCCGACTGTCCTGACATCGTCGTGTTCATCACCTCGGCCGAGACAGTGAATATCTGGAGTCTGACCGACGAAGTCATCTGTCGCCGTGTGCAGCTTCCAAACAACTTCTTGAAAAATCTGGAGGATTTTGAAATTTCTCCCAATGGCAAGCTGGGCATTATATCGAGGGGAGATGAAAATATCAACGTGCTGGACTTACACAGCGGTAAACTGCGAGTGATTCACGCCTCCGGGGTCATCTGGCGGCAGAGATTGTCTCGAGATGGCCGTTATCTGGTGTACATTTGTTTCCGAAACGGGGAGGAAGAGGATGAAAACGGGGCCATCTCCAGCTTAATTGTAATGAGATTGGCTGATGGTAAAAACATCGGTGCTTGCTCCCTTTACAAAACACCAACTTTCCTTGCCCTCTCACAGCGGCACCTGCATGTCATCGTGGGTTTTGATGATGGGAGTATAGGGATTTACACGGTGGTGGACCGTGTGGATGCCGCCCTGAAAATTAAAATCGCAACTTCGAACAGCAGACAAATTTTCAACAACGCAGCGCAGACATCCAAGCCAAAATGTAGCAGTTATAATTTTAAAGTGTCTGTGGATTGCTTATGGAGAGAGTCGACTGAGGTCTTCGCGAGAGATAGTCCCATCACCGTGAGCGACTCGGCTGAGCTCACTGAAGCCACATCCTCCAAGAAGCACAATTCTTGCTATGATCGCGTCTGCTCAGCCCTGGAATCCCGGGGCCACAGCTATGCCCCTGACAAATGACAAAACATTTATAACTCAGCAGAAATACACGGTATCCATACAAAAGGCAGGGGGCGGGGGGAGGATTTTCTGCATCCCAAAGGATAAACTACTCATTCCTTAAAGGACAGGAAAGATGCTGACCTTCTCATGATCATTATGAACACGCTCCTGATATGTACAAAAACGTGCACTTGGTTTTGAGTCTGGTTATTTTGTGAAAGTGTATCCGGGAATCAAGTCCTGACAGACTTTCTAGAAATCGCATTTTAAAGGGTTACTTCACCTGAAGTTAGAGATTTACAATGAGCTGTGTGGGAAGAAGTAGCCTAACTCATTCTAATGGTTCCTGTGACAGGCTAGAGAGATACACAGGCCAGGTGGACTGCTTGAGTTTTACAGAGACTAGAGTTATGAATGGGGAAAGCTGTTTGACTTCTGATGATTGTGTGGCCAAAAGTAAACACAGCCTTAATCTCTCCTTACGTTTTACAATCCTGACAACTGTGTAAACCCAGTCAGCACACGGAAGGTCTAAAAAGGTGCAAAATAATGAAACAAAAATGCCCAGATGTCCACCTAGTTTCACAGGAAAAAGGATATGAACCGTGAGGCCACACACTGGACTGGGTTGAGAGCTACCTACCACCACCATAGGGCTACCGAACACGCAGCTTCAGTCTTCATTAAAATACCTATGTGTGGCAATTGCATGCAAGGGTTTCTGTACAACAAACATATGATTTTTAAACTATTTCCTGGGCTGCAAGAGAACACATTTAATAAGAAACCACACTTTTCATGTCTCTCTGAAATGCCTGTGTGCTTGGTGTAAAAAGGATTAAGACAGGGCATTACAAATGTGGTGAAAACATCTGTTCATTTCTATCACTGTACTAAGAAAAGTCTGTGCTATTTAGTCCGTTGTATGGAAGCATAAATCATTTCCTAAATCCCTTCAGTAAATCTAAATAGAAAGAAAGCTTTCTTGACACGCCATCTATGAAATACTGATGACATTTGCCTTACTCTCATTCCTCCTCTTTCCTGTGAAAAATGCAGATAGATGACCAAATACTCTGGGACAAACTGAATATGCCTGTCTTTGTGCTAAAATATTCCATACATATTAAGGGTGTCCAAAAGTTCTTTATCGTCCCTGTTTGTAAACACTTTCTTACTTCTACACACCGTATGTGTGCTTCACTCTCGGAAATTTTCTGCTTAAGGAGTCTTCGGAGCCTTTTCTAGTCTTCTCCATTTCAAAGCAGAAGCTGTGAAAGGGTAATACCTACTTTTAAAAACTACTTCACCTACTTGAGAGAGAATATTGCATCTCAAAAGGGGAGTGTGATTTTCTTCCCTCCATGTCCTCCACGTGGCATGCTCTTGGATGACCTTCTGCAGGGTGTCTGTAGGAGCAGTTGGGGTGATTCTATTTGAACAGGGCAGTGGTGGCTTCAGTGGGTTGAATAAGGAACAAAGAACTGACTTGCTTTGTGTCCAGCTCTGCCATGAACCTATCACAAATCCGGAGACAGATCTTTAAGCTCTCCAGTGCGTTGTTTTTGCCAGCTGCAAAATAAAGGTAGTGATGGTGTCCGCCATGGCCCTCAGAGGGATGTTGGGGAGTGTGGTGAGAAAAAAAATACATCTTGATTGTTGATGTTAATAGAAGAAACCAAGTGGTCTAACCCATAGGAAATCCAAGCCAACTGTAGTTCACTTTAGAAAGCAGTTTGGTAGGTAAGCATTCAGAAATGTGATTTGGATAGAAACACCCCACTCCATGGTGAAAGATTTTGTTTTCAGTAACTTCCTCCTGGCCCTGCTCCCTACGGATCACCTGGATTGATGGTATGAATTGATGCTTCTTTAGCTCTTTGGCGGTGACACATTCTACTTCCTGTCATTATCAGTTGGCCCTCCAAGCCACATGTTCTAAGACTTAAATGCCTAGATGGATTAAATGTAGTGTGTGGATGTTCTGTGTAAAAGCCAATAGAGTTTAACAAGTGACTTGAATGATTTTTCCTAACTTGTTTGCAAATGATAGCTCATATTGAATGTTTTTATGTAAACTTTGTATTGTTGGGAAGAACTACCCAATCAGAGATTTATATTTTCATAAATGTTACATTTAGTTAAATTTTGTTACAGAGTTGTTACACTAGAAAATTATTGCAGTCTTCAAGCAATGTACAGTCTTGTGTATGTATTGTTTGTATGAATAAATGATAACCTACTTAGATTTGCAATGTGTTTGTTTTTCTCTCCTAGCTTTCACAGATATAGTTAGAGATCTGCAGGAATAATAAGAATTTGGCGCTTTACACAACTTAGCCATGTCTTCTTCATAACAGCTTTATGAGGTAGATACTGTTAACATTCCATATTTTCAGATGAAGAAACCTAGAAACAGGTGTAGAAAAAATAGCTGAACAGGATTTCAATGCACCATCGGTATCTTTTTTTGTTAACTTGCTCAAAGCACATAAAAACATAGTGTTGAATACCCAGTAGGTACTTACTAATAATGACTCACAAGAATACTTTCTAACTAGCAGACTAGAGACAAGGCTAGGCTCCAAAAATCACTGGAAGTCTTTGCAAACTCTCAGGATTTTCAGGTATACCAAAACAGTTGATGTGTTCATTCAGCAAATATTTATTTGGCCACGCATTTTGCCAGGAATACAAAGAGAAATAAAATAGCCCATGCCTTCAAGGAATTCACAATCATAACAAGAAAACTGATAGGAAAGAAGTTTGATGTGTTAAGTGCAAAGACTGTGTTTCCCTCCATCCGCATGGTCAAACTCATGAATCCCCTCCCAGCGAGAGCAGGGTCAAGAAGGAACCCTTTCTTCAATCCTTGCCCCTTGGATCTGAGATTCCTTCCATATACTCCCCACCAAATTATTTTTTAAACAGGGCAGCAATGGAGAGTTTAAGAAATAAGTGGGTGAAGCCTTGTGTTAGTTTCATGAATTAATCATTCTCAGAAAAATTTAAAACAAAGTATTTAAAATTTTAATCTCAACAAAATTCAGACACAAGGCTGTGGCTATTGTCGGTGAGGGGAGAGAAAGGGAAGGAAGGGGAAAAGGTGGTGGGAAAGGGACTAGAACTCTGGTGTGGACTAGAACGAGGGACTAGAACTGTGGTGGGTATGGTGTGAAATGTGAACAAGAGAAAAAATTAGCCAATGATTGCCTTCATTGTCATGTAACTGAAACTTAACCTCTGTTTAAAACTTAGCCCCATTGAAAACAGTCCATTGCCCAGAGCAGGGAATTCCTTCTTGAATTCTAACCTAAATCCTTAGGTTATAAACTCTCGTCTTTTGGCTCTCAGAAAATAGAGAGGAGTGGATCGTCCATATTTGCATAAAAGCATTTCATATACATGGGGTTTGTCGTTTAAATATCTTCTGGCCTGTCCTGGTGGCTTAACAGCTGAGTCAGCAGGACTCAGCCACATATACCCTAGGAGCGACCTCGGGCCTAGGGGGAACCACCAAGATGAACAACTAAATAAAATGTAAATGAAATGCTTCTGCCTCCTCTCTTCTTGCCTACACCTTTCCTTTAACAAATTAAATAAATAAATAAGTATCTTCTGGTCTAGGGTGAAGAACACACACACACACACACAAAATTACATGCCTGTAATGTCCCAGGCATTTTTCTGATTTGAAAATAAGTTGTGCACAAATCCTGCCCTGCAGAATCTTATACTCTAAAGATGGCATGCCAGGTTAGGCATAAAACAGACTTTGATAAAAAAGGAATGCTCACACTACACTGCAGGGGAGCAACCGACTCTGGAATCAAAAAGGATGGAAAGTGGAGGCAACAGGTAGCTGAGGCTGGAAGAGTTATTTAGGACTTAGCTCTTAGGATATCAAAAAAACAACATTTAAGGTGAAGGAAGTTGTGTATGCAAACACGGGGTGGGGTGGGGGTTGGGGAGACTGGGAGTGAAGTGTGAAAGCATTACCATGGATTACTTTAAATGTTATAGTGTGACGTCCAACTACTCAGTAATCAAGAGGGAATCATGAAAGCCTTTGGGAAGGAGAATGACCTGGCGTGAATATTTTAGAATGACTCCAGTTGAATCATGTCAGATGAATTAGAGATGGAAGGCACTGATCTGTGATAGAAAGTACAAAATCTTGGTGTAGCCTGGTGGCTCAGAGATTAAGCCCGTGCCTGAGGCATAGTCTACATTAGACCCAAAGACCAGGGTTCACAACCTGTGATTGGGGGGAACAACTAAAATGTACAAATAAATAAGCTGAGTGCTTCTTCCTCTTCTCTCTTCCTGCCTGTCTGCTGTCTGCCTGACTTCATTCCTGTCTGCCTTCCTTCCTCTTAAAAAAAAAAAAAAAAAAGTAGAATACTTCGGACAGTGGTAGTTGGGGAATGCTAAGAGCCAGAGTAATTTCAGGGCTGGACAGAGGTAAGCAGTGGAGAGGGGAAAAACCTCACATAATTAGTTCCAGCTGAAATTGGGCAAATTATAAATGTAAAATGTGTAGGTTAGGAGATGAAAGTGGGGAAATAATGAAATAAATTTGAACCCAAAGAGTTTAAAGGTTAACACATCCATGTAGGTAGCTCGAAAGAGACATGTATCCAGTGAAGAAACATGAACTAAAGATAAAGAATTCAACTAGCTCTCCTATTCCTAATATGGGGCTTTATTTTTGTTATTGCTGTGTTATCCTGTAAGCCAATACCATACACTTAAAAAAAAAAAAAGCTCTCTATGGGCAAATTTAGAACTATATTGACAAACGCACTCAAGCACATTTGCTCTCCTATCCTCCATGACTCATCAAGTTGGGAACAATTTATTTGCCAATGCAAACATGAACACACCTAAAAAACTAAATGAATCATGGTGTTTCATTCTCACATGTATCGAGAAAACATAGGGCTTTTTTCCAAAGTTTTCCAGAGCTCCCTTAGAGATGGCAGATAATCTGCAAGAAGTACAGACTACCCTTTGCATAATCATCATAGATTCAGTGTGCCAACACGAAAAGTTACATGAAACTCGGTGATTTGAGGTGACCAATATACCACCATCAGGTCTGGTTTCATAGAACCTGGGTCTTTAACACATGAGGGGAACGCAGACAGCTGCTGGTACATAAAACGGCAGTTCTCAAACTCACTGGTACTCACTTGTTCACACACAGATTTCTTCACCCTCCCTGTCCTCCACTCTTTCTGCATCCATGCCTTAGAGCACAAGCATTTGCATTTTTACTAACTCCTTCCAGATACTGCTGACCCTGCCAGTGGGGAAAACACCTTTGTAACCCAAGAGGAGACCAAAGAAAGTCTTTTTGGTCAGAATAACCTCACATAAATAATACCGAAATTCTGTGGACATTACTAAAACATCCGCTAATGTTGGATGTGAAGTTCCTTTATTGTGACAAAGGGTTTCATCGGAAAAAAAGATGAAAAACAACATATACATTTATTATTTTAAAACTATGCAACTGAGAGAATTCAAAAACTTGAGTTTCTCCCCATAGAGCGTGACTAATGTCGTGTCAAGGACATCATTAACGTCTCAAACGGGACTCACTAAAGCGGACACACCGAAAACTAAGGGCAGTAGTACGTGGATGATCCATCCAGTGGTTTCTCCAGCGTCGGGTTTTAAGCCCTGGCTCCCCCGACGAGTCGAACCGGACAGGGACCAGAGGGTAAGCTAGGTGGCGCGGTTGTTTAACACATGTTCTTGTCAAACCCAACATTTCCTTGGAGCGCAGGTGAATTTCCAACACTTCAGAAGCATCTTAGGGTGAAGCAAACAATTCTTCACCCACCTGAGATGCAGGGATTCAGGCAACAAATGCGGTCGTGGAGGGCGCGCTGAACTGATTGCTGTAGCCGGGGGGCAAACACCCCAGGAAAAGAGAGGGAAGATGGGGGCGGAGGAGGTGGGGCATGATTCCGTGAACTCACCGTCGCCTTCAGGGTTCGGGAGAGTGTGTGCCAGCCCCCCGGGAATTCTCATCACGGTGGCGTCTGCTGCGTCTCAGACCGCGCAGCTCTGGAAGGCAGACGCGAGCGCACGCACCAGTTGGAAGAGCTCAGTCAGAAGGCAAGGGGAACGAACCCGCCAAGTTCACGGGAGTTCGGGGTTCGGACCTATTTGTCAGGGCCGGGGCGGGGTGCATTTCTCCATCACCCCACTCTATTCCAACGTCGTGGGAGCCCCCTTCTCCCTACAGCACGGCAGATAAGTGAGCGCCCAGAATTGTCCCAGCCTGGGCAGGCGGTGGGCGGGCGACCTGGGCGTCGGGGCGCGGCGGGGGAAGCCGAGATGTCCCGGCGGCTGGAGGGGAGTGACGCGAAGGCTCAGCCGGACGCTCCAGAGTCGCAGGCGCGCAGGTAAAGGGTTACGCGGGCCGGGGAGGCTCGCCCGCGGGCCGGGTCACGTGACGCGCCGGCCCAATGATGGCCCCGGGGCGGCCGCTGCGAGCGCGGCGGGCTGCGGGCGGCGCTGAGCGGGTGTTCCCGGTGCGGCAGTCCCCGCCGGCGAAGCCATGGGCGCCGCGACCCCTCCACCGCCGCCGCCGCCGCCGCCCGGCCGCAGGTAGGGACCGTCTCCCGGCCCGCGCTCCCGGGCCCGCCGCGGGGAGGACCAGGGCTGGGCTCCGCGGGGGCTCGGCGTGGTAGCCTGCGTTCTCCGACTCCTCTGGCAGGTCTTTTGCATTTATTTACTTTTGCCCTGAAAAAAAAATGGGGAGAGGCAATATTCGTTTGATTACTTTGGAAAAGTCCACGTAATTCAACAAAGGCACGGAAAAGAGGCAAAAGCCGGGATGGGAGGCAGGGGGAGAACTTTCACAAATTCTCCGAACAGTTGGTAAAGCTTGACATCTGCTTGGTGTGTGAAACACTTTTGTTTCTAAATCCCTAATTAGTGAACTTTCAACCCTGTCTGAGAACTTCAATTGGAAAAGTTGCAAAAGATTTTTCCTGGTGTCTCCGTCTTCCCCCTTCCCCCCGTCACCCCTTCCCCCCGTCACCCCTTCTCCCCCTTTTTTTTTTTTTTTCGAGGCATCTGAATGTTTTTTAAGAAAATGGAAGTGGAATGTGACCGCCCGCTGTTTCTTTGAAATGCCCTTTGGGTCCCAGATTTGCCTACCTTTGGGACGGCTGGGAAGGGTGGAGGGAAGGGGGTGCCCACGCTGGGAAGCAGCACGTGTTGAGGAGGGCAGGAGGGTGCCAGGTGCCAAGGGTAAATGGTTACAAACTGTTCGCTAGGTATTTAATAATTAGGCAAGCATCGCCTAGTGCAGTCAATAACTTGAGTCTCATTGACCTTGGCAGTCCTAATTAGGTGAGATTTTTACAAACCACCGCGGAAGAATTTTTCCAGGGATAGAAGACAAAAATCAACGTGTGGTTGCCCCCTGCCCCCTCACTGTGATTAACCTGAAAAGCAAAAGCAAAGCTCCGTTTGGCCATTTCGTATATTTTCTTCTCTATTGCCATATAGAAGTTTGCCCGGTGAATTTTGTTGTTGTTGGTTTTTGTTCAGTGACTTTAGAAGTCAGCATTCCATGAAGTGGTTCAAATCATTAAAGAACAGGGTGCTTTTTTTCTTTTTTTCTTTTTTCAAGGAAAGATGCAGACAGGAATGAAGGCAGTAGTAGGCAAGCAGTCAGGAGGAGCGAGGAGGAAGAAGCACTTTATTTTTCATTTAGTTGTTCACACTGGTTGTTCCACTCACCCACTCAGGCCCAGACTGGAACCCCGAGATATGTGGCCTGCATCCTTTGGAGGCAATTGATCTAATCACCACTCCACCGGGACCTGTCAGGGTGTTAATTTTCTTCTTGTTGCTATGAGAGAGAATTATTGATGGCATTTCTCACCATAGTTTAGGGATGTCCTGGGTGATTGTAACCAAGCTCTCACAAGAAGTAAAAGCTGGGGCAAAGATGAGAAACTTTTGAGATTTGTATAAGCATAAAATTATTAGTTGCTGCTTTAAAAAAAGAAACACAGAAGATTCTATAGTTGCTACTTATTTCAACAGTCAGTGTTTCTGTAAGGAGGAAGCAGTTAATAAAGCCCTGTAAGACTCCCTGCAGAAAACCGTAACCACTTAACCCAGTCATAAGGCAAACCTTTGAAACAATCATTTGAGCTCTAAAGGTAGAGCTCCGGGGTTATTTATATTTCTCTGAAGTGTGAAGGGTTATTCTAGGAAGTTGCCTTGATCAAAGGGGAAATGAAGTGATTGGGGGAGTGGGGTGTAGGCTGTAGCTTATTAATCCTTTTTGCCGATTCTGTGACCCCCTAGATTCAGCTCATTCATTTGACAAGTATGTGATAAGTGCTCATCTCATGGCGCTGACCCCCTGGGCCTGGGTCTCCTTAATGCTAAAGATTTAGAAACCTAATTACATATAAATGTGACCAACCTTAACTATATTCTAAGAGCAGGGCTGGCACCGCTGGAATTTAAAACCAAACCAAGAATTACGTAGCAACTAAATATATCACATGATCGCTGAAAAATGGAATGATTCCCCTGACTTTCCACCTGAGTCTGGAAACGTTAGTCTAACTCTGGCCGGAATTCAGCCCCAGCCCAAGCGCAGAGCAGGTGATATCTTCCTTGCTGCCGGAACTGTCTTGGCTAAGTGCCCCAAGAGCCCATTGACTGTGCTTCTTAGAGTGGACTCCAGTTTCCAAATCCTTGACTCCCAACTTCCCAGTAGAAGCTGGGTTTCCTCTACCCACATATTTGAAATTCCCCTGGTTCTATAATTTTCCCAATAACCCGAATCTTGGACTCACATGGTCTTGGTTAAATAGTACCTAGCTCCTGCCTGTGTTTTGTTTTTCTCTTTTGGACTTTAGATTGGTTATCTGGTTGCAGATAGATTTTCTAGATATCTAGAAAGGAGGAATTGCTAGAGGTTGGCAGACTTAGAGACTTCACACCATCTGTGGGTCACACCAGTCACCCAATGGTAGTCTTTCTAAGTCTGGTTATAACCCAGATGCTGTTTAAGAGATAAGATTAAATGAAATATTGTCTTTGCACCTCTTTCATCCTGGTCCCACAGAGGTTGGAGCCTTCCGAAGGACCGTAGATCATCAAAATGACCCTATCAAAAAAAAAAAAAAAAACTTGCAACACACCCACATGTATGTGTCCTGAAGCAGATAATTGAAAGAATACTGCTTCAGCATGCTCAGGCAGCTTACAAAAGATACCCCTGAGCTGTGGTGAATATTATAACACAAGACAAAAGGAATATCATGATTCACATTTTACCATGAGCACTGAGCTCTGTTCTACTCACTGTACAAGTTAAGTTTCCAGAATTAAGTGAAACCCCGACCTGGCCTTGGACACCATATGTGTGTTTCAGAGACACCAGACTGAGAGGTGTTGGGGACACAAGCTTTGCGTATGAAGATCTGGGAGTGTTCAGAGAAGACATTGAAGGGTTTTAAGCACATAGATCTGTATTTTCGAAAGTTCACTGTAGCCACAATGAGAATGAAATGGGGAAGATACAGGAAAGGCAGGTGCTGTAAAAGTCTGCAAGCAAGGAAAGAGAAAAGTGAACGGATTTTAAAGATCTTTAGAGGAGCAGAAATATTTAGTGTATCCACTCAGAAAATCTTAGGTGGCTCAGATCTCTGAAATTAATTAGCTTATCAGTTTTAAAAATGCATTTGTTCCCGGTAGAAAGTCGTAAGCCACATTTCAGTGCAATGCTTTTCCTACTGACTAGTTAATTTCGAACCACACATAGATTATGTCCATGACAGAAAAAGAGTTTGTGATAAAGAATGAGCCTAATATAGTTCACATTTCCACCAACAAGTGCTTTCTGCAGATTTAAGTTTGCACTTCTGAAGGCAGTTAACTATTGCCCTTCTATACATGTCCTCCAAGTTACCTTAACTCCTTCTAGGAAGACAAATGCCCTGTTTTCAATTGTGTGACTAGAGAGGAAGTGGGAGGTTTTGACGTTATTTTTGTTTTTATGTTGCTTGCCCTGTGTCACAGAGAAGACCATCGTGTTTGCAGGAGTGTAATGTTAGTGCGTGTGTTAGTAGTATGTGAGAGGCCAGTGTTGCCAGGGAATAGTCACCTTATTGAGTCACTGCCACATGTAGATTTTTAAGACAACACCTGTTTAGATATATTTGTCATTCACTTGTTTGCTAGAGATCATCAGAGTCAATCTTTACACACATGAGTTTTGAAATTTCTTTTGATTTGGGGATTAGACACTAACACCCCACCACTCGATAACTAACTGAGTGATATCTTGAGTCGTCTGTTTGTGATAAATGCAAAGATATGGTTCACTCTTTATGGCTATCAAGCAGTAGCTCTCTTACTGGGTGATCACACTGGCAACTGCCTCAGTCCTCTAGAGTGTTTATTACAATCTAGACATGAATAAAAGAAGTCCACCCACACTGACAAATGATTGTTGGGAGTTAGATGTCCTTAAAGTCTCACTAGAACTTAGGTAGTATTATTTCCTCTGATTCCTAATGAGTCTGATTACCTGGGTCCACAGCAGGAAGGCTCACTTTATCAGCTTTAGTGTACAGCTAGTAGGATAAGTATACCAAACTTATCAGTAGACAGATACGGGCATATGCTTATCATAATCAAGCTATTATGATGAGTTAATGTAGTCTCAGCCAACTGCTGAAGGCAGTCCAGTGCAGGGTGTCTGTGATTCGATCCAAAGTCTGCCAGAGTGAAGACTGCATTCAGAGCTCTCTGTCTGTCCGCAAGGAAATAAGAACAGTAGTCCCCATCCCTTAGGGGGACTTGGGGGACACATTCCAAGACCCCCAGTGTCTGCCTGAAACCATACATAATACCAGCCTCTGTGTTCTCTCTCTCTCTCTCTCTCTCTCTCTCTCTCTCTCTCTCTCTCTCTCTCTCTCTCTCTCTCTCTCTCTCTCCACTGTGATAAAGTGTCATGTCTGTGTACCTCAGGCGCAGTAAGAGAAACAACTGTAACTGAAAATAACACCCACACAGCTCTAACAATCTACTGTAATAAAAGTTATGTGATGTAGTGGCGGGTCCTAGCTGCTTACAAAGAGGCGAGACTTTAGACAATATTTGTATGTATGGGCAAAAACCTCCAGGACTGTCTTTGTGACTAATTGAATGGAATGACAGTTTATTTCAGTTCCTGTTCTGAGGAAAGTGGAAAGCATTCCAACAGAGTTTTAAGGTCCTTTTAGGGGGCGTACCCATTCTGTTGATCTGTTGATTGCTAAACAGCCTGGTCATGATGCAGAGTAGATGTAGAAAATCAACAGTTATGTGAAGGTGTGCTGTCTTGTATGCCCCCCACCCCCGCCCCAATATCTTATTGTTCATACGATTTTCAGACTGAGGTTGATCATGGTAACTGAAACCTCGAGTAAAAGGGGAGACAATGAAATGTACCTTCAGTGCTTTTTAGCTAGAAAAGTACCTACAAGTCATCTGGTAGAACCATTGTAATTCACACATGAGGACATAGAATCCTAAAGAGATTCAGTGATGTGACCAAGGTCATCTGGCTGCCTACAGAGTCAGCATCTAAAAACCCCAATCCCCATTTTAATCATTTTCGTATTACTGAACAAAAGTATACATTTTAATGCTATAGAAAATTCATTTCATAAGTACTCTTTTCCCAAAATATAATATCCATGATTTATGGAGAAATTATGTCCATAGACAGTATCTATTATCTATGGCTATGTGACAAATATAATGACTTAGCAGAACCACCATTTATTGAGCTTATCCCTCGCATCAACACTTTGGGCTGGGTATGTCTTCTGGTCTTATCTAGGCTCCGGTATACATCCATGGTCACCCAGGTGGCGGTCACCCAGGTGGCTCTGCCTCTGAGCTTTGGTTGAGTTAGCTGGGAGGAGCTGGGCCTCACACCTGGTCTTTGAGTCTGCGTACCTGGGCTTGTTCGCCACGGGCTCGCAAGGGTTACAAGAGGGAATGCAGACGCACAAATGGGGCACAGGTTGAAATGAATAGAAGTTGCTTCTCCAGGCAGTTTTAAAAGCAAATCAAAAAGCCCAGATTCAAGAAATAAAGAAATAGACTCCAACACTTGTTGGACAGAGGTATAGAGTCCCATTAGAGAATGGTGTGGATTCTGGGAAGGGTGGAGAATTGTGGCTATTTTTGCAATCAAAAGTGCTGCTGAGCACTTTCCATAACTTAGAACCTCAGTTAATTCTCACAGCAATGCTAGAAGTTACGGCAGAATTCATGCTTTACAGGTCAAGAAACTGACCCTCAGACGTTGAGTGAGGCAGGGCAAGCAGCTGGTGAGTGATGGACCCAGCAGTAGAAATGGGGGCTGCCTGGCTCCTGAGTCCAGTTCATAACTGTGATGCAACTCTGCTTATCTGCATGGTGCTCCAGGGAAGGGTGGTGGTATTATGTGTCACACAGCTCAGAGTTTTTATGAATGAAATTTAATTTTAAGAATACTTTTCTTGATGTTTTCATGTAAAGAAAGGTAGATATGACTGTTCCCTCAGAGAACATATGTTCTGATCCATATGTGTGTGTACAGACTATTCAAACAATAGACTCATAGGAAAGAGAAGTAAGATGACTGGATTATCAGTGAAGTATAGGAGACAAACCGATGAATTTAGAGGAGCTAAGTGAAAGAGATTTGAAAAGAATGGAATCTATTCATTAATATCTCAGAAGATTCCCCACATCACTTGTATAAAAATAAATATGTAGGTAAAGTTTTTTTCCCAAGGTCACACAGCTAGAATCTAAAACAGATGGCATTCAAGCCCCCAAAATACTCTCTGCTGTGTTTTCCCACTAAGCCGAAATAGACCATGCTACTCAACGTGGGGTCCACAGACCAGCGCATGACTAGTGGCCACATAGGAGCTGGTTAGAAATATAGTCTTAACTCCACCTTAGATCTGTTGAATTAAAATCTCTGGATGATTCAGAAGCAAGGGAAAATCTGAGAAGCTCTGCTTTAAAAGAAGCTTAAGGAAATGATTTGTGCTAAGGTGGACCAGTGGAAGAGTATTCCAGGCGGGGAGAACAGCAGGAGTTAGTCTCAGAGACAAGGGCAGGCAGGCAAGTGAAGGAACCCCTGGAGCTTGCTTTGGGAGTAGAGGAACATCTTGAGAGACTGATAGAAGCACAATGGATCCTGAGCAAGCTGCTTTTTATGAAAGCCAACCAGGCAGCTTTGAGGAATGGCTGGAGAGTAGAGGCTCTGGAGACAGTGACCCAGGTTATGAAGTTTTGCTGTCATTGAGCTGTGTCCTGAGGAGAGCTTAGGCTAAAGTCGGGTAGTGGGATAAAGAAGAAAGGTCCAGCCTGGGAGGTTTTTCAAAGCACGGTCCACAGGACTGGCTGCCAAATTGGAATCTAAGGAAAGAGAGTGAGGAAGTGAAAATGATTCTAAACTGGCAAGTTCTGAATTGTGTCTCCCAAACTCTAGGCTGCGTTCTTTACTACTGAAAAAAAAGACACTTTTTGGTGGTTTTGGCTTTTGTTCTTTAGCTTTAGAGGCAGCTTCCACCATTGAATCATAACAGTTTTTCAACTTTTGCTAAGAGGTAACAACAACATGAAAATTCCATATCTGGAAGCCCAAGGAAGACTCCTATATATAGGGGAATATTTTCTGGGTAGGCAGTTATATGTAATGACATAGTTCTTCTTAGAGTTCATCAGTTTATTACCTTCCAACTGTCCTGTGATGTCTGTCTATGTCGAATTATTCTGCTCCTTTCACAGTTAAAGTCACTGAAACTTAGCAATGTCCCTTAGCCCAAATTTGGACCAGGTCTGCTGACCCCACACTCAGTTTTCTCTTTGTCTACTGAAACACTCTGCCAGTGTTTTGATTTTGTTTTTTAAAGGAAAGACACAGGTAAGAATGAAGGCGAGCAGGCAGGCAGACAGGCAGAGAGAGGAGGAAGCAGCACTTTATTTTATTTGGCTGTTCGTCTTGGGCGTGTCCCCACCCCACCCCCCACCCCCCCAAATCCAGGTTCTTGTGATTTATGTGCACTGCACCCAGACTTGTCCCCAAGCCACCAAGTCACCTCTGCTAGTTTCCTATTTGGTCTTTGACCAAATAGGAGAAATGACCAAACTGATCAGTGTTTGCTTTGTGTTTTGTTTTTTTCATAGATACTGTACCGAACCCAGAAAGCTACTTGAAGGTTTACATTGGTGTTTTTGAAGTAATTAATTTTGTGGAAACATGAAAATGCCCCCTAAAATCTTTCCTCCCTCACCTGATTTTCTTATGTCATTGAATCCACATATTGATCTCAATGGCAACTAACCATGCTTTATATTTACAATAATGTTTCTTCAGCCTTTTATTTTGAGTGATAAAAAGATTTGGGTTTATTTCAAAATGAAAATTCAAGGCTACTTCATACATCAGAAAACCGAGGCTTCAAAAAATGCCTGTAGATTATAAAGTGGCCCAGAAGGGGACTTCATTGGTCCAAATACTTGACTTTGTGGATAAGAAAACCAAAGCCAGGGGGGAACGTAAATAGGTGCCGATATTATGGACAGTAATATGGAGATTGCTCAAAAATTAAAAATATATACATACCCTGGTGGTTTAGCAGTTAGGTCAGCAGTTGCTGGCTGGTGCAGTCCATGTACATTCCAAGGACCCAGGCTCACGGCCTTGGGCGAGGCCAAGACAACTAAATAAAATAAATGAATGGCTTCTTCTTCTGTCTTCCTGCCTGCCTACTTGCCATCATTCCTGCCTGTTTCCTTCCTCTTAAAAAAATTAATAAATTAATTGATACAATTAAATAAGATGAAATCCTGTCATTTGCTACAGCATGGATGGAACCTGAGGGAATTACTCTTTAGTGAGATAAACCAGAAGGAGATGATAAGCACAGAATGATTTACTCACATGTGAAATACAAAGAAACAGAACACATGAATGAACCCGATAAAATAAAAACAATCTGTTAGACTATTAAAAGAGAAAGAATACCAAAGTCCAAAGAAAGGGCTTTGTTTAACGAGACCCCACCCGTCATAAGCAGCTCTAGGGCTGGAGCCCTGGTCTCTTTAACCCTCAGCCCTGAACTCTTTGACCCACTGACATCAACGTGATTTCTTTCCCTGTTGTGCCCCCGGCCTCCAGTGTGCTGTGTGGGGAAGTGAGGAGAGTTCTAAAGTCCAGACGACTCAAGTTTGAATCCTGGTTTGCCGGTTATCTCACATGTAGCAAAAGCATTGACTCCTAGAGTCATTTCTAAAGAGAATCATGAAACAGAGTTAATTGACTCGACAGTCAAGATTTAGTTTACAATGTACAATTTATCTGCATTCTCTCTTAAACTTGACTGGGCAGGTTTTATGATCAGTACTAGGGCTTGGTTTTGGTGAGGGAAGCCAAGTATTCGAGGAGGGGACATCATAAAAGCGTCAAAGCTCCCCTGTAACCCAGGCTGACCTCAGAGGAAGGACCACTTGTGGGGCCCGGTCCCCTGCCATAAAAGGGGTTCGGTCTCGGTTGCTGATGAGTTGCTACTTTCTCTTTTCAAAACTGCCCAGCCTGTGTGGAGGTGCCGAAGCACAGTGCTGAGTGGTGGCTCTGAGGAAGTGAGCTGAAAACAAGGGAAGACAGAGCATCAGAGCCCTGCTGTGGAGAGAGCTATGGGATTGGGTTTTCAATTCCCTGCCTAGAGCCAGAGATTCAATGGGGCAAAAGGAGTGACTTTTATGTAATTAAAAAGAAAAAAGCTAAAATAGCTTGAGAGAAAATGAAATGACTGAAATCGCAAGCAGTTGTCTGGTGCGAGCTAGACAAACAAAAAGCCAGACTAGCAAACAAGCAAAAACTCAAGAATTTGTCTCCCTAGCATTTCGCAGGGCAACTAATAGCAGATGTGATGGGGTGAGGCACACGTACGCACATGCCCAGAGTCAGAAATCATCAGACTCATCCTCTCAAACACAGATGACAGCATCATATGGGGCCCATTAAATGTCTTTACTCATTTCTCTGTATAGGTGCTTAGCATCTATTTAGTTCATGCGCTCCCTTGGAAATGAACCAGGGAGTGGAGCTGTATTTTCTTCTATCCCAAAACCTCTGGGTCAGCAGCACTTGAGTGTCTTGAATGAAGAGGAAAAGACACTTGGAGTCAGGCCTGGCTCTCCCAGAAGACATCAGGATGAGAGCCAGACTCTTAAAGGGGGCCCCTTGTGGGACCTCAGGAGTTTCACTGACTCTCCCTGGGTTTTAGTTTCCTTATCTGCAAAAGTAAATGTGTCCTCTACCCTTAGTATGTTTGATAAATTTGATTCTCAGCCTCTGTAGCCTTCAGTGTTCTTGAATATAAAGTGAGAGGTTTGGACAGAGCGTGCCATGGACTACAGGGCAGGAGAATGGGAAGGAGAGAGGAAGTATCAAAGTGATGCATTTCTCTTCAAAGCCCACCTCCTCAATTTTTTTCTTTTTTTAGAAGGAGGAAAGGAGAGAGGGAGGAAGAGAAAGGAGGAGGGTTAGGGAGAGAGGAGTGTAGTGGAAAAAGGAGCATTTTTATTTATTTGTCTTTTCTCCCCATCCTTAGACTGCACATGGTCTTCACCCCAGCTGTTTCAGTCGCCTGAGCCACAAAGTCATGCCCAAAGTCCATCTCATCTTTACCATAAGTAAAGGACATGTGAAATAACAGGAAACTTCAAACTTAAATACATGGGCTTTTCCCTTGAATTTCTATCTATAGATATATAACCTTCCTTATTATAGAGTTGTCTACTTCAATCTCTATCCAAGGGTAGTTTTAAATACCTCAGGCATATAAAGAACTCTGGGATGAAATGTGATAACAATTCCACGTTGGTATTAGTGGGAAGTAGGGAGGGACTTTAGTTTGAGAGAAGGAAGTTAAAAGTGGGGTTGTTGGTGCACCCCTGGGGCTCAGTGGCTAAGTGCCCAAGGACCCAGATGCTAAGGGAAGGGAAGGAAAAGTGGGGTTCTCTGAGAAAGCACAACTTACTTGTATGCAAAATGATCCTTCTGTAAGGGGTACAACTGAAACTAGAAAATATGAAGAAATGAAAGATGAGAAAAGTAACTTTTTTCCTTGTCCTCATTTCCAGGGAAGATTTACAAAATAACCGAGTGGGCACTTAAAAATTTGGAAGAGGGCCATAGGTATTTTAAATATCACCTTGGTATTTTATATATTCTTCCTCTTTCACGCTGTAAAGCATTTTCACTGTGAAGAACTCAACCACTTAATGAGTCTAGTCCTGCCGCCCCACCCCTCGCCCCCATCCTATTCACTCTGTTTAGACTAACATCTGGTTTTTTATTGAACGAATGTCAATGGAGGCCGTACCAGGTGGTGGAAGTACAAAGGTGAACAAAATGTTGGGGACATAATCTCATAGGTATCAATACAATAACCTACCTCTCCACATTCTTGTAGGGACCATAGGGAGGAAAGTCCTGGACACCCAGGGGGAGAAGGGGCAGGGCAGAAAGGTTGCTGTGACCTGGACTGAAAGACGGGAACAGCTTTCCCCCCAGGAAAAGATCCAAAGAATGAGGGGGATCTAACTGGGCAAAGGGAGTCACAGCGGGAGCAAGGCCTCTAACATGCTCAGACTCCAAAGGCGGGTGGGGTGGTGTGCAGGGACATTTCTTGAGCACATTAAGAGACCATCAGGAGCGGTAGAAAGAAACTAGAATATGCAGAGCATTGTAAGCCACCTGCTGTCATCTGGCTTCAACCATCCGGTCCTCCTTATTTGTTTAACTTCTGGGTTTGGATGTTAGAACCTCCGATATTTAGAGGTAGGTGAAGGTAAAGGTCTTATTCCTCACAGCCTCACATTTGGTCCGAAAGCAAATCTGAGGCTCAGTTTAACCTCACACTGCAACATCGACTAATAAGCAGGAATCAAAACAATCATGCAACCTATTTTGTAAGCTTGGTCAAGTCCCTCCTTCTGTTCTTTTAGTTTCTCCAACAAACCTATCATGGGAAGTTCATTAGGGATAAATGTGGCATGCCTCTAGAGACAGGGTTGAGCTAACAAAAGAGTTTAGCTTAAGCAGCAGGAATCCTTTGCGCTAGCCATTCCAGGACAAGGCATTTTTCAGAAACAAGCATGGAGAACTCTGGGAAGGGGATTGGTTCCTGGGTTACTACCATCTACAATATTGACGAAAGAGTGGTTAGGTCTCTACAGTATTTCCAGCCCGTCCACACATCTGATACAAACTGACTTCAAGAAAAAGCAACTTCTAATATCCATTTGTTAATAAATAAAGTCCTTTATGTTGATTGGAGATAAAGAAGCTAACATATCTGTATAAACTGGTTTCTGGTTTCTATATACTCACAAAGCTACCGACTGAAGCCTTCTGATATTATTCTTACCAGCCATATCTGAAGTGTATACTTCTGATTTGGGCAAGTGATATCATCTACATGATAGAATGCAGATTAAAAATACACCCATAAATCCCAGACTTTCTATACTAACATATCTTAAAGCAAATGCAACTATTATAAGTCAGTGGTCTTAATAGTGAGAAGCAATTTAAGGATTTCAGTTGGGAAGTAATAAGATTTGCATCTCTGCAGTCTGGGAGACCAATTAAAGGACTATTGCAGGATTTATTGTTGAATCTCTACTTAAATAAACTAGAGATAATTAGATGGAGAGAAGTGAATAAGTGCCTGAGGTATTTGGTGAAATCACCGGGACCTGGTGATGGATTGGAAGTGAGTGGTAGGAGATGAGGTGTCAAAATTGAACTCTAGAACATAGAAGTACAAGGAATTTTGTTGCAACATTGCTTGTGAACAAAAAGAAGAAATAACTCATTTGTTGTCAATATACATTGGTTAAGTGCAGTTTTAGATACAATGTAATATTCTGTACTGATGAAAAGTAATGAGAGATATGTGTAGTGAACCGGTGGAAAGATACGCAATATTAGGCTGACCATATTTTCTTGAGACAAAAACAGGACATTGGGATAGCAAAAATGGGACAGGGTTATGTGCTGGCGACTAAGGGGAGGAAGGAGGCAGAGTAATTCGATCAGGAGCAGAGCAGCCAGGCCAGCACCAAGTAGCACTGTGTGATGCTCATGGGTAATCATACAGTAGCAATGTGTGGTTTGTCCAGACTTTATACAAAAGGCCAGGGCCAGTGCAAGGAATTTTGACACCTCAGGCAAAAACCAAATTTGGCACCCCTGTAAGCCCCACTTTAAATGTCCTGCCTAAAACACAGGCCACTTTAACCATGTCAATTCCAGAAATGTCCATTAACCCCCCACAATGCCAGAGATACCCCGACAGAGCCAGAGATCACCTTATCGTACTTACCTGTGCCTCCACCACGCTACATCGTTTTTCTCCCTTGGAAGAAACAGGTGTGCGGGGTGGGAGGGAATCGTCTTCCTGAGACTCCTGTTTCCTCTTGGGTGACAGGAACAGCAGTAGTAGCCACGGCCCCCCACAGTCAGGGCCAGCCATCTTTATTGCAGCACAAAGCGGGTAGCTGCTTGTGGCCCCTCTCGACAGACTGGACCCAGGGCACCTCAACTGCCCCTTTTGCCCCATGTTAAAGATGGCCCTGGCTCATTAAAAATCGACATATTAAAATGATGGGACAGTCAGGAGATATGAAAAAAAAAACAACCCAACAATAGTATCCCATTTAAAAAACTGGTATGATCAGCCTATCCAGATTGTAATCTTAAATTTTAAAAACTTTAAGAAAAATACACCTAGTGTTCCATTTCAATAGAAATAAAAGACTATAATTCACATTTAAGTTAACAATAGTCATGATTATAATTAGCACTGATAATTAAAATATCTGGAAGGAAACAATTCAGGCAGTTAACAGTGGCTGTCTCTGAGGCAGAGATCACTAGGGACTTCTGCTCTGTCCATTTGACATTCCTGTCCTCTGAATCTTTAACAGCTGAGAAATCAGATTGGAAGAAAGGAGCAAACGACTGCTTATATCATGAAAACTCCTGATTCTGCCCCAAAATGATTGCTCCCTCTTCTGAACACAGAGACCACATTCATGCCAGACTGAAAAAGGGCCTAAGTTCAACATCCTCATTTCACAGATGCAGCCCAGGGAGGTGCATAACCAATGTCGCATAACCCTAAATTCATAGCAGAGCCAAGACTGGAGCCCAGGGATATGCTAACACAGAGTTTAGAATCGCTTCTGCCATGACCAGCTCTGTCTCCACCAGCACTCACGGTATCTACAAATAACTTGGCTTTTATTGGACTGTCGAGTAAATAAATCTTTCTTCTCCACGAAATTGTGTTCTCAGATCCAGAGAGTCAGTGTCCAGCATCCTGCTCAACACACTGTAAAACACTCATCAAAATAATCAATAGGCTTGAGTTCCAAGTGGCTGGAGTAAAATGCAGGGAGGAGAGAATCCTAACTGGCTTGTATTCACAGAGAAGCAAGCACACACACACACACACACACACACACACACACACACACACACACACACACACACACACTCGAGGCTACTCAGCTACATTGCCTAATTGGTTATGATGGGGAAATGGACTTTGGATTTAACTGAAGGTCATGAGTTCCCTCCTCACTGCAGTCACGCACCAGTAACCTGAACTTCCTAAAGGAAATGCTATTGGTCTTCAAGGACACTTTTAATTAGTTGATAATGTGAGCCATGTCCCACTGGTGTCTCCACTCTCTTCCTGCAGCTCTCCTCGACCCCTTTCTCAGTGTTTCAGGACTACCTGTTTTTTTCTCCCACCCGCCCCCCTCCACCACCACACCACCTCCCAAGATCTCGAACCCGGGTCCTTCCCCTTGGCTGCTGATCCACAGGGGTGCACTAAGATTGTTTCTTACCTTACAGAAACACAGCCAACAGGACGCTTCTGGTCAGCCTGGGTGGACAGAAGGGAGCAGAGAACCACCTTGTGATTTAGACCAGGGATTTCCCAGGGTGACTGGGGAGGCGTGTGTGCCAGTGTGTTCTGGTGGTTTGTCTTTCCCACCTTCGGTGCCTGACTCTGTCCTTCTCCCCTGAGGCTCATCACACTTTGATCTTTACCGAATTGCACCTGACATCTGACCTTCATCACAAAATGGGCCGCTGTCTTTCGGAAACTATTCTGCTCCCATTTTGCACATCTGGTGAGCTCATTCCCAACATTTTATTCATATATTTCAGCTCAGCATTTTGCATATCTTTAACATTCCTGTTTTTTAAATGGCCATCTGTTTGATTTTTAGATTTTTGTACACACACCCTCATAGGCACCCAAATCTGTGTATGTAAAATTCATTTTCAACTCTTTCAAATCAAGTTTTCTTTCCCTTATTACTAGACTTGTGTGAATTCACGATGTGTTAAATAGTTAAGGTATTCATAGAATGTGTTCATACATTTTTTTTGCTAAAAATTTTTTAAAAACAAAAACAGTTAACACTCTGTGCTTTCAGCTTTTATTAAGCAATCTGGTATTTTAATGTAGTCAAAATAAAGTTAGATTTAAAATACTAATCATTATTTTCTCCTCGGTCAGGACTGCCTTTCAGGAAACTCACATTGTATTTTTCTCAAATAGAGATATTTAGATCTTAGTAAGCTCTCTTTTTATTTTCCTTTTTTTTTTTTTAGTTAAGGCGGAGGCAGGAATAAAGGTAAGTAGGCAGCCAGGCAGGAAGAGAGAGAAACATCTTTATTTTTTTATTTAGTTGTCACACTGATTGTTTCCCCAGATCCAGGACTCTAACCTAGGGGTATGTGGCTTGTTCCTTCAGAGGTGATTGACTTAACCACTGCTCCACCAGGGTGCACCTCAGTAAGTTTCTTGAATACCACCTTCACATGGAGGCTGAGGGTCTAGTCCTGGTGAGAGTTGCACAGTGCACCTTCATTGCAAATGCAGCAGGAAGGAAAGAGAGTGAGCACAGCTCAACAAAACCTAGTGTCAGAAAATTCCAAGTTGACAGGACTGTTGAGCACTTGAGGGATGAGTAGACGGTTGATATCCCTACATCGCCCAGCCCTGGACGGTATGCGTTCCTTCAGACGTTTCTAAAAAAGGTTATGTTTCCCTTTGTTCTTTTCAGCTACAACCAGACCAGGCAATAATCTATCTGACTGTTAGGGGTCTTAGTATGAGATGTAGTTACCGAATTTTCTAGTAAAACGCAAAACTCATTCGATGGACAGCAAGACAGCTATTTGCAATCAGTCTGTCCTGAAAACAGAAGGATTGATATTCTTAGTATCTTGCCAAAAGAATATGACAAAGTATTTTTATGTTGACTTTGTGACACTTTGGGGCTATCTCTTCTATACCTACACCTTGAGACATTTTTAATTATTTCAGGGATAGTAGCTTCTTTCAGAATTAGAATGAATTAGAACCTATGGGCCTGTGGATATATAATCAAGGTCTAGACCAACTGGACTCGCAGATGTTTAAAATCCATAATCACAAGCATTTGAGTGACTTCTGTCCACTTTTTTCTTCATAGCATTTTGAAAGTAAACAAATATAAGAACAAAATACCTATAATCAAAAGAGCTGAAGTATTTTCCTGCTAGGAGTTCTCAGGCTGATTAGAAATTTGGTTCTGATGAAAGATTAGAGGGAAGTCAAGGAGAAAAGGATATACTATGTCTTTAAAATAGGAGCGATTTTATAATTGTCCTTGAAGTGTCTGTTTTCATTTGTTTGCTTTGGGTGGGACATGAAAAAATATTTGCCAGCTGAATGATACTAATTTTCAGGCACTTATTCATGAGTTTCCTTCTCTGAGAAAGGTGGCAGACATTACATTGGTGACACCTTTTAAAATGTTTGCAAATGCATGCATTTCTGTGCTAAACATTGGTGGATTCATTTAGTATCTTGATAGGCAGGTCTCAGACATTTCAAAAGTATTAAACTTCAAGAATCAAACATTGGGTTTCTAGTTATAAATCATCCCTGAAGCTCTCTTAGCTAAGTGATCAGTATTTTCATTATAATTAGCTGTTAACCAAGTATTGATGAACTGTATTATTCATTCTAAATAGCATTGCTTGGAAAAATCTTAATTTTCTTGTTTAAATCATGTTTTAGTGTTTTGGTAATATCGCTAAATTATTTGAGTGACTTGGAGGCAAGGAAATTAAAATTTCAATAGCTCATTCACATCTAACTCCCCTATACTGACTTACAGAGAAATTTCAGCCTACCTCGACACCTCACAGTGGGCATTTTTCACAAATGCAGAACTTGAATTTGCAAGGAAATTCTTGAATACTTTACTTCCATACTATACACTTGGAATATAAATTTATTATCATACTGATTGAGCACTAACTGTGCTAGGCATGGAACAGGATACAGAGTGAACAATTAGAATTTCTGTCTTCTAGTTTGAGACTCTAGTAACTGTTCTTTCTTTTCATGATTATTATTTAATTTTTGTTTGTTTATTCCTCTGCAGTTTTCTGAACCATAAACTAGCTCTGTCCTTTGCAAATTACTTGGTGACCCATTCTGAATGCTAGTAGCAACTCATGAAGATGTTTTAACCTCTGGACTCACTCTTTATTTATGTATAAGTAACGTTGCATTATGTAGTTAAGGTGTGCATCTTTGTGAATCAACATTTGCCTTTACTACATATTTGCTTTTCTTTAAGTGAGACATCGGAATCGACTAGAAACCTCTAAGGTTTCTTCTCTTCTCTGTTGAGTCTCACGAAGTGTTGCCTTACCAGGACGCTCTGATGGCTCCTTCTGGGCCATTTCTGGAGCTGTCATCATCTCAGCCCAGATTTGATCTGTTCCCAGAAACTCAGCAGGAGTCCCTGCCAGGCTGACCAGGGCTGGCCAGATTCAGGCAGTTAGGCTGAGCGACCCAACTTCCTGCCCGACCTGCATCCAAGGACTTATCTACCTCTGTATCAACCCTTTCCTCATTCCCTCCATTCTCTGAGGATAAGGATTTTGGGTTTGTTCTTTTTTTCCTTTTCAAGGTCAACCTATTCATGCAGACTTCTTCACTTATCGCCCCAGATCCTCTGAAATAACGTTCCACCAATATATCCTGTCTTTGTCCTGAATCTTCAGACTCTTTGCCCACCCATCTCCCTTCAGTCAGCACTCTCCTCATTACATACATTTTCATCTTTTTTTAATGAAATTAAAATATGAAATATCTCTGCCTTTAAGCTTCATTCTTCTACTTTTTTGGCTACCACACCATTGCTTTGACTCAAATAGGCAGCATTAAATTCTCATGTCTTCAGGTCACTGCTGCCTTTATATGTTTAAATGAAATTCCCCTTTTCTCACTTCTTGTTCACTGGTGTCATTTCCTACTTGTTTTCTGCCCACCTGGTGACATGGAAATTTCACTGATTAAGTATGTCCACAAAATATCACTTCTTATTTCTTCTCCCTACCTTACAAATGCCCCTGCTGCATTTCAGACTACTATTAATGATGCCTTGCAGTCCTAAATTCTCTTCTCTGCACTGTGATATTATTTCCTTTAGTTATTCTATGACAGTTCTCACCTTGGTTCTTCTATGACCAGTCCAAATTCATCTGCTCCCTGTGATCAAGTCTGATTCCAGGGTTTTCCTGAAGCAGAACCCAATAGATCCCAGGACCTATACATACCTTTGAGATAGGACTCTATCCGCAAGGAAGGGTGTGCAAAGAAGTCAGAAAATTAAATGGTGATTTAATTGATTCCGGTGATTGGCATGGTAGCCTGTGTGAAAGGCTGAAGAAGCAAAGAGGACTTGAGGTTTAGATAGCTAGTAATTTGAATCTTAACTCATAGACAAGAGGACTGAATGCTTTGTAAGGTATGAATTTTGTGTTAAAGCAGTTGTTTCCTTCCAAACAATATTTTAACCCTGGGAAGGTTTAGAATTAAGTGATAAATATGATGAACTAAATAAAACTCATTGATTTTATATTTTTAGGTAAGTTTATGGAAAAAAATCTGTAAATATATGTAGTGTTCGTAATGTTTAAGATTATTTGTTATATACTATTAGTCTTGTGATTCCAATTTCAGATTTGATTTGATTAGACTTTGGATCTTAAAGTTGAACTTTTGAGATAATTTTGCTATGTGTTATACTGGATTGAAATATTTAAGAGAACTGAAGATTCACCATGCTTGTTAGTTTAACCTATTAGTTTTATAAAATAAAGTACTAGGGAAAGTTTTGTTTCTTGGTCAGAAAGAAGTATTTAGAAAGAAAATCAAATATATTATATTTGTAAGTGGCCAGTTTAAAATGACTTTTACTTTAACCCCGCGGAAAAATACCGTTTTTTTCTTAAAGGAAGAGTGAAGACAGGAATGAAGATGAGTAGTAGGCACACGGGCAGGAAGAGCAAGGAGGAAGAAGCACTTTATTTTATTTAGTTGTTCAGCATGGTTAGCCCTGCCCCTCTCTGCTCTGGGTGTTGAATCAGGCACCCTGGGATGCATGTGTCTGCACCCTGTGTACTAAACTGACAGTCCAGCAGGGCATGCCTAAAAAATCATTTCAAAGGAATTGACAGGGTTTCAAAATTTTTAATAAAACGTAAGATGTGTATGGAGTTGATCTCAACTCAAGAAAACTACATTTTGATATTTTAATAAATTGGACATTAACTTGAAAACCCAAGTCTCTGCACATACTATCTTTGGGCACCTAAGTGGGACACCAAACACCCCTTTGCCATCTCCCAGTCCCAAGCATGGGTGTGTCCTGTGCGCCTTTTTCACTGCATAGTTCTATTCTTGCAGCTCCCTGACCAGCCTCTGGCAGTATCAAAGTGTGGGACTCACTCAGCTCCTGTGCCCATGGCACCAACTGAGGTGTCTAGCCCTGCTCTGCCCAGCAACAGATCCAGCGAAAACATCCACTTGCATACTCCCAGACCCTCACACACAGGGTCTCATAACTCTATTTCCATCGTTATGTATAGTGTCCTGTAGACAGTCAGAGCTAATGCCTTGCATTGATGACACTGCCGTAGTATCTCCAGAATGTTACCTTCAATTCTCCACATTCATACATCATGTGCCGGCATTTCAACTCCCTCCAGAGCAAAATACTGGAAATGCAAGAATGTTAGATGGAGAAAGGGACGAGAGAAGGAAAACAAGCACAGTCACCAGCTCATGATTTATAATGGTTTCATTTAAGATGGTTTCAAGGCAATATACATTCAGTAGAAACAGTACCTCTGACACATTAAACTTAACCAATGTGAGACTGAATTCTTCACTGTCTGCTCCACCCCCAAACCAATTCATCAGTGCCCCAACCCTTCCCTTCTGATACTATCTGAGCTGATGACCTCAGTTTCCCATCCCCACAAGGGCATTTGCTGCTTGGCATCTTTGACTCCTTGGTACTCACTACCTAACGATAGAAGGCACTCAAAAAGTCAATCTATGAACATGAAGGCTAAATAAAACACAAATGATGGGCATCCATGTTTGAGGACCCAGTGGCTGGGAAGATCCCATATCACATTGTTAAAATCTCTTTTTCAGAAGAGCAGGAAGAGCTCACAGGTAATGAGCCCCTACTGTGTGCCAGGCACTGTTCGTGGTTTACATACATTATGGAACTTCTGGAACTGAAAGGGGCGGGCTCAGTGAAGTTCAGCATGGTGTTTAAGATGACAGAACTAGAAATGACAAAGCTGGGACTCAGTCAAGATCTGGATGACTCCAGCACCTACCATCTCAGCCCCGTCAGACTGCCTCTTCCGCGTCACCCACCTCACCACCGCGTGCTACTTTCACCTTAGATTAGATTTCCAACATCTGCTGTCTATGAATAGCATTACTAATGCCGTTCTGAAAATCAAGTGATACTTAGAAACTCACACATTCATTTATAAGAATGTAGTAGGTTATTTTTTCATTTCCTTATTAAAAAAAAACCTCCATCACTTTAGACAAATCAAAATACCCAACATCCTCATTTCAAAGATCAATGCTATCATTTATTGGGAGATCCATCAGAAGAGTCAGGTCTCCCAACTTTCCTCTTTGACCTACTGGTTTAGGAAAGGTCCTCCATCTCTCCATGTGCTACTAGACAAAGAAAGTTGCAGTGCAGTCAAATTGGACACAAAACATTGAGTTTAGAGGAAATATAGGCAGAAGAGTGTCTTAGAAGGAATAAAATTGAGAAATCATCCTTCTAACATTTCCTCCTTCCCTCTCCTTTAAACAGTTCATAGAAACAATGCTCCTTTTACCATGGAGCAGGTTCAGTTCAGCATAAAATTCAGGAAAGTGGTCAAACTGGTACTGCTATCTTATCCACAGCCACCCCACCCATAACCACGCCCCCTCACACCCCTTGGGCCGATAAACCCTGTCAATATCGCTGCCAATTACTAAAGAGCGAGATAACAGGGATCTTTTGCTTAACACAAACATTTTTTAAATAAAGACCATTCTAATCTATATTTCTCATTCCTGAATTAACTCTGTCCCACCCAAAACCAGCATAATGCTTTTGTTAAGAGGATTGAAATTGGCAGACCTTCCACTTCTCTTTATAAAGTTGCACACATTTCTACCTTTAGCACTGTTTGTGAATTATTTAGAAAATCAGTTCATTTGAGCTCTTATATTTCATTGGGACACATAGACAATTGGAAAGAGCCTAGTTAAAAATTGAAAAACCACAGAACAGATTTCTAGCAATGGATTGCAGTAAGTGGGAACTTTTTACTATAGCTTGAGAAAGTTTAGCTCTAAAATTACTTGCCACTGTGGCCAAAATTCAAAATCATGTTTATGGTTCCAAAATAAATTTTCCCCCAACTGCATGGAGTAAAAGGAGGGAACTGTTTTATAGACAGTGGGAAATAATCACAAAACAGGAATAACGTGTTCTGACTCCACGCAGAGAATGCAGTCATTCCAGAGAAACTGGCCTTGTGCTTCAAGTGCACAGACCAAAAGGTAAATGTATTTAGCACATGTTTTGAGGTTATTTATCACCACTGCCCTGGGATGATTAACATCTTCATTTTCCAGATGGGCAGATAAGGACAAATGATTTCCCAAAATGATGTGGATAGCTTAATCTCAAATCTTCCTTTCCGTTGCTGTTCACAGAACTCACTTTTCTGTTCTTTCATCTCTCAACAGATAACATGTTGCTTGTTGCTATAATCCAAAAGCCATGTCCCTTCAGAATCTCACTCATATTAGCTGCTTTAAATTAATACAGTTCAGTGACTTCACTATCCCACCAAATCCCTGTGCATGTCCGTATGTGCAAGGAGCCAATGAAACAGGAGGCTGCCACAGTGAAAAACACAAGCTTTAGATACACCTGGGTTCAAATCCCAGCTCTAGAACTTAACCTCTCTACGCCTCTGTTTCTTTGTAAAATGAAGATAATAATTATGCTGATTTGTAAATGGTATTGTTGTTGACCTAAAAGTTTGGAATCAAATCAGTATATTCTTCTGTAATCATGAAATAATTCTTAAAAACACATGTTAAAAAGAATGAAGTGAGGGTTTGCTCTTGTGACTCAAGCAGCTGAGACGCTGGTGTGCAGACCGTGTAAAAAGCCCTTTGTGACCCAGGATCAGGGTAAAAGCTAAAATTAATTAAAAAATAAAATAAATAATAATAAATGCATATGTGTATATATATATATATATATATACACTCTTCTTCCCTTCCTTCCTTCCTCCCTCCTTCCCTCCCTCCCTCCCTTCCTTCTAGAACAAAATGCTTCTTCCTCCTCTTTTTTTTTCTTCCTTCTTTTCTCTCTAAAAAAAAAACAAAGCGTACTGCTTGATGATAGCAATCCATGAGAATCAAAAAAAGGGGGGGCTATAATAAGTCTGGGCAAGGATATGCAGAAATAGGAACCCTCGTTGGTGGGAATGTAAAATGAAGCATCCATTTTGGAAAGCAGTCTGATACTTTCTTAAAAGGTTAAACACAGGGTTACCGATATTACCCAGCAATCCTACTCCTAGGCCAATATCCAGGAAAAACATGTCCACATAAAATCTGTACATGAATATTTATATCATTATTAGTCTTAAGAGCCAAACAGTGGAACCAACTCAACTGTCTGTTGACTGAAGAATGGGAAAATGTCATGGTGATATATTCAGGAAGTGTAGACTATTATATGACCATAAAAAAGGAATGAAGTCCTGACACATGTTATAATATGGATGAATCTTGAAAATATCATGCACAGTGAAAGAATCCAGACACAAAAAGTCACATATTTTGGGATTCTATTTATATGATAACCCACAATAGACAGAAAGCAGACTGGTGATTGCCTTGGGCTGAGAGGGTGGGGCATTGGGCATCTGTAATGAAAGGATAGGGGATTTCTTTAAGGGACTGACGAAAATGTTCTAAAACTGATTGTGGTGATAGTTATAAAACTCTGTAACATGTACACTTTAAATGTATAAGTGATAAAGGATGGGAATTCTATCAATAAAACTGTCAAAAAATAATAGTGACTGACTTCAAAGTAACTTCAGTGACCTTAAAGCTTAAAAGGTTTTAAGCAAGCTTAGACATCTGTTAATTATGTCAACACAAATGTGTCCCCCAAACCCTTGGACCCTGACTGACCAGCAGCTGTCGTCTGAGCCTCTCCCTTGCCCATGTGTGCACAAGAGAAGCTTCAACTCTGATCTTTGTTTCATTGTTCATTTTTCACCCCTTAGTTTTGAAACTTCATATATACACATAGGGAAAAACTCTGAAAGGTCTGAATTTTTTATTAAAAGTATTAATTAAAGAGCACAAGTAATCCTGTGACTCTGGGGACAATCTGCCGGACTCCTTTCAAGCTTGGGAAATCTGCTCTAAACACTCAAGTTTTTAGACAGCCAACTGTCCATGCCAGGTATGTGTGTGAACTGCATTGTGACAGAATCTTCTCAAAAATGATCGCTTGGACCTAACGATCTCATCTTTCTAAAGATGGATTTCCAGTCTAGTATAGGCGAGACAGTGCCCAACTGCAGTACCAGGTTTGTTTTCATTTTAGAGCACACCCCAATTTACTTCCAGTTTCCTTTCATGATCTCCACCCACCCTACCCCACCATTTGCATGATTTTTTTCTTCCGGTGTTATTAACATGTGTACCAGGTTGTGATTTTATTCAGTATTTACCTGGTTCTGGATTCCGTAAGCCTAGATATGGAACTCTGGAAACACTGGATTGTAAGGGTCTCCAGGTTTAAGCACCAGTTCACTGAGAGCCACACCCTCCCCCAGGCGGGTGTCAGTGTGGGTCTGACTTAACGTGTCGGGTGAATATAGTGACCTATTCTTTCTTAGAGAAAAAATGCATTAATTATTTGGCTTAAGTCCACCAAACGAAGGTTGGCCTAAAAAGAACAAACACTTCCTCCAGCTTTAAGTTGTCCTTCCAGTAAAAAACTAAAATTATTGTAAATACATCTTAGATAAGGCATTATACCTCTTACACCTCTGCTAATAGAGGTGTAATAATACATAGAAATATTTATTTATAATTTTCCTTATCCAGCATGCCCTAATAGAGCAGTGGTTAAATCAGTAGCCTCCAAAGCAAACCACATATCCATGGGTTCAAGTCCAGGGTCCAGGGAGAAACAACCAGAATGAACAAATAAATGAAAATAAAAATAAAAGTGCTTCTTTCTCTTTCTACCTGTCTGCCTATTTGCCTTCATTCCTACCTGCACTTTCCTTTAAAAAAAGTTGTATTTATATGTGTGTGTGTGTGTGTGTGTGTGTGTGTGTGTTACTTTCTATAGGAACTTAATTTCTATGAAGAAACAAAACTAGAAACAATCTAACCCTCTCTCAGCATACTCTGCTTCCTCCTCAGTCACCACTTAGCTATCATTTTTATTGCTGGTTATTTCTTTCATGTGAAAGTGTTTTACTTTCTCAAGTGGTTGTAAATTTTTTTTATAGTATGTTCCATACATGTCTTTTTATCTCCCTCAGTGCCTTATTTAAGTTTGAGACCCAGATGTTTCTTGATTAATTATTTGCCAGTAGGCATGACTAGCTTCCTTAAGTCTGGGCCTTTGTGAGCTGACTGCATAGTCCTATATTGTTCTCAAGGAACAATCAGGATTACCCATCCACAGTAAAGCAGAAAAAGGCAGCTTTTTCACAGCAAAATTAAATGTTAAGCAGGTTGCTCCTGAATTGCAGCTATTTATTATACTCATCTTTCAAATCTGTAGTTTTGAAAATTTTCAAATTGGAAAAAAAAAAATTTAAACAGCTACATATATCTCCATATCTTAACCATAATATAATATTCTCTCCATATTTATCTTCTCAGATTGCTATTTATCTCAAAGGATGCTAAGTTACAGCAAATAACTACATGATTCTAAGAACCCAAAACCTTTCTCATTTAACTCTGCTCGTTTTTTTTTTCTTCGTAAAAATTCTTCTTACTGTGTTTCAGGTGTGTTCTTCCCAAGCCTTTATCGATAAATTGGGTTTTTCAAAAAAAAAAAAAAAAAACTTCCACAAACTTGGAGTTTTCAGTCTAGAAGAGGGAGTTACAGGTCTTAACCAAATATTTACATAAACACGCATTTTTAGTAGTGACAAATCAGCGTGAGTCAATTGTAGAGGGGTTGCCCCAGTAAGGGACGTCAAGGAAGGGCTCTCTAAGGAAAACGGGGAGTTAGCCAGAAGGAAGGTACAGCATGAACAAAGGCCCTTTGGTAGTGGGGAGCATAGCAATGGGATTAAAAAATGGAGACCAAGGAGGAAGACGGTTCAGGATAAGCCTCAAGATGGTGCACCCTTGTGGTGCAGGTGACCGAGACACAGGTGTGCATGCCACGTGGAGCACAAGGACCCAGGTTCACAACCTGAGGGCGAGCTGAAAAACCAAAAATAAACAACTAAATAAATGTAGATGCTTCTTCCTCAACTTTGTTACTTCCTCCTTCCCTTTCTTCTTTTTTTTTTTTTTCAGAGAAGCTTAAATAGGTTGGATTTATCTTCTCATCTCAGGAGCAATAGGAAAGCAGTGCTGACATAATCCAGCCTGTGCTTGGAAAAATCTACTCAGGCTGTGCTGTGAGCACTGACTGAGGAATAAATGCCCTGTAGGTCTGGGCGGGGTCAGAAAACTTCAGAAAACTTGCACAGTGACGTGGGCAGTTTGGTCCAGGTGTTGATGGCAGTTCAGTAAAGAGAAGTGAACTAATTCAAACTGTGTTCAGAAACATAAAATTGTCAGGGAGGTTGGCTCAGTCTAGGCTTCAGTGCAGGATCAGATAGACATGAACCATTTCAAGAAGTATTTAGGAAATAGTCATCAGAAATGAGTATAGATTGCAAATGAAAAGTGAGAGAAAGAGCCATGTTAAGGATGACACCTGTGACTCATGCTAATAGTAGAGACAACAGCTCATTAAAGGCTCTGAGGAGTTTCTACAACATTCTCTAGCATCTCCCAAATTCATTTCAACCTGGGACCCTCCTTTCATTTTCTGGTAGCAGTGCTAACTTCCTGGGAACATACTTCAGAAACTTAGCCTAAGTGGGCTCCTATACTTTAAACAATTCTAAATACTCTTCACATTCCTTTTAAACTCTGTATTAGACTGCGAGGGCTGAGGTTACAATATCACAGACTGGGTGGCATAAGCCACAGAAATGCGTTTTCCCACACTTCTAAGAGCTAGAAGTACAAGATGAAGATGTCGCAGGTTTGGTGTCTCCTGAGGCCTCCCTCTGTGGCTTGCAGGTTACCCTCTCTACCTCTTCATACAATCATCCTTCTATCTGTGTGTTATCCTTGTAACCTAATCTCCTTTTCTAACGACACCAGTCAGGTTGGACGAGGGCCCACCCTAAGAGCCTCATTTTACCTTCATCGCTTCTTCAAAGGTCCTGTTTCCAAATACAGATGTATTCCGAGGTGCTAACATATGATTTAGGGGAGGAACACAATTCCATAACAACCCCAGAACCATAAACTCTTCTCAAGCTGGTCTTTGTTGAACATCCACACACCATGTCAGATACAAGGTCTGGTGGTCCCATGTCATGAGACGTCACTCTACCATCAGCACTCTCCATGTCAAAGTCCCAGTAGGTTCCATAGCAGAGACATTTTTACTTGTGTTTCTCAGTAGAAACTCTATAAAATATCAACAAATAAGAAAAAACAATGCAGATAGTGTTTCTCCAGTCAGCCTCATACCCACACATCAAAGATGGAGGCTTGAGTGGAGCAGAGATGATATTTCAGGATTTTTCTTCTGACTGGTTGAGACCCACATTTCACCTTGAAGCAACAAAATACCAAGTGCATACTGGTTTATTCCACCTCACTGTGCCAGGTGTCTCTAGTACTGAATCCATGCAGCCAGATCTGTTCTACATGGGGTGGGAGTGAGTTTGGAAGACGTGGGGATTGAAGCTGAGACTCTTCATTCTCTATTCAGAAAGCAAGTTATTCAGTTTCTGTTTCATATCCTGGGAGAATGAGAAGATTTTGATGATAAATCATACTGTCTTTAAAAAAAAACATAAAACCACACATTCTGTGCAGTAAAAAGATAACTGTCACTCATCCGATACTAGCAGACTGGTCAAGTAGTCAGATGGGTAAAACAGCATGGATATATTGAATCCACAACTCATAAAAACCCCCCAAGAAGTGAAAATTTTAAAGGAAATGTACAGTCAGGAAGGAAAGCAAGTAGGGAGGCAGACAAGAAGAGAGAAGAGAAAGAAGCATTTTATTTTTATCTAGTTGTTCACACTAGACCTGGGACTCGAACCCAGGAGTCTATCACTTGCGTCCTTCAGAGAGGATTGACAACCACTGCTCCACCAGAGTGCACTGAAGTGAATTTTTTATTATGTTTTATGCTTTTTTTATTTACATTTTCTCTTTTTTTTATCCTTCCATCATCACTCTGGGTCTTGAACCCAGGCCGTTGGACAGCATTATGTGGCCTGCATCTTAGCTCCTGAGTCACAGGGCTACTCCTACATTCTATTTTATATTCTACATTCTCCAACAAAGTCACCTTCAGTTTTCCTAAGTTTCTAATTTCAGCCAAGCTTTTAAATGTCATCACATCATCTTTATTGGAATTAAGTCCCAAATGAATCACAAACCAATGAAAATTGCCTGCTTAGTTGCTGATTATATACAATTTATGTTAAGGACGGAGCCAGGATTTCTTTTCCTCCTCAATCCTTTTAAGTCTCAAAGACTGTCTGCTACTTCTTGGAACCTGAATTCCACTGAAAGCCACTGTATGAAATGCGTCCACTGTATTATTCCAACACGACAAGCAGAGGACGCTTGGTTTACATGCTCGTCAGTGACTTTCCAAGAAGAGATTGTTGAACCCAGCTTTCCAAAAAGCTACTATCCTGTTCCTAATGACAGCACAGAGATCCATGACAATAAAATGCACTGGGCAGCTCTCCTTGAACTTGAACCTGGCTAGTCCGGTTCTGATGTGGCCCCTCTACCCACAGCCAGTACTATTCGGCACTGCTTCATGAATCAGGTTTGAATGATGGCCTCTATCCATACATACCTCAGACTAAATTTAATCAGAGACTGACATGTCTTTGCTCCAGGCTGACTTGTTGCCATTTTTTCCCTAGTAGGTATTTACGTAACTCATAGAGTCTTTCTAGTGCCAGCGCGGCTGTACCAGTGCACCTGCACTCTCTTTGGTTGAAATCTGGTTCTCGCTGTTGGGCACCTTGGCCCTTGGTCTTCACAGTTGAAGTTTTAAGCCTCTAACTCCTGGTTTTCAGTGTAGCTGTCCCATCCCGCCTTGCTTCTCACTCGTGTGACTCCACAGGTGTCACAGACTAGGCAGCCTTGTGATGACATTGTTTATTTATTCATTTCACACAAAACCAGACCAATCCCAGGCACACCACCAAACGACGTTCAGGGAAGTATATCCCAAAAAGCTTTGCTGAAACCACTTAGTTATTGACTTTCGGAGACATTTAAGCATTCTTCTGAGCAAGAAACACTTGGACCCAACAAGGAAAAAAAAAGCCCATCCTTTCAAACACCTGACCTTTGTCAAAGGCTTATTGAGAAAGGAAAGCCACAAGAGGGATATAGGTGCCAAATCTGGGCAGCCTTTGTCACACGCCGGTGCCAGGTGACAGTATCATTTGGCAGCGGATATGAGCTGAAGAGAAAAAAGAGAAAAGGAGCCAGGTTTCTCTCTATAGAAATTGGATTAAAGTTAATGTTCCTTTCTTATGACTTACAGGGTGTATTGTCTTTTATTCTAAAATATTTTCCTTCTCTCATTTCCACTTGTACACCTGCACGCACGCGCGCACACACACTCATTCCATACCTTCACAACATATTTGAATAATACGTTCTGCTAAAAATATTCACCACCGCAGATGTTATCTTCCCTTTAGACATCTGTTCTAGTTCCTAGCTGTCTCAAAGTTCTGAAGATGTGGCTTGGCTTAGAGCTTTTGTTTGAAGAATAAAGAAAGCTGTTAATTTCCCCACTTAGTGGCAGAAGAGTATGTTAAGTAATTAGCCCTGTGCTTGAGGACAAACCAGTCATCCAGAAATGGTGACAGAGACATTGCTAGTGATTGATGGTTAGTACTACTAGAATGAAGATGATGTGTGGCATTTTAAGACCCATTTTCTGAAAGTGGATGAAAGGTATCAATTATATAGTGAAGAACTGAACTGGTGGTATAAACTTTAATGTATTATATACAGATGTTGATTTACAATGACGCATACCTTAAACCTATATAATATGTTGCAATAATCCTTCAATAAAAAACTTCTTAGAGTTACCTATAAATGGAAAAGAAACATATGAAATGCTTTGCTTGTTTTGAAGAGGCTTTCTTTGCCCAAAGGTTAAAGAAATACTTCAAAAAGGCAAAAAGAGATTCTCCCACACTCTTGTGTTTTTAGTATGAAAGTTTTCAAGCTTCGGAAAAATGGAAAGAATTGCATGTGAACTGCATTGACATCTAGAACCTACCATTAACCTTTTGTGTCCTTTCTTTATCATTTATCTGACCATCTCCCTACCAATTCAACCTCCTCCTCCCTCCTCTCCCTTCCTCTGCTTCTTTCTCTTCCTCCTCCTTTTTCCTTTTTTCCCCTAGTATAATTTACATTTGGTGAAATGCACAAATCAAAGTGTGTAGTGTTTGCAGATTCTAGGCACCTGCATACAACTGTGTACCCAACTCCCCAACAATATCACCGAAGGCGAACCCCTCCCAACCATCCTTATCCCCACCCCATGGGGTCAGTCACACTTCCGATTTTTTTTAATCACCAGAGATTAATACTCAAGACACTATATATGAGTCATATAATCCACAAGTATGTTCCTTTTTGTGGAAGGCTTCTTTTGTTCAGAATGTTTTTGAGTGTGTCCAGGGTACTGTTCATTCTTTTTATGCTCACTAGTGGCAGTATGATTATATTTTACCACTGATAAACATCTGCATTAGTTCCAAGTAGGGGTTATTATAAGTAAAGCCGATAGCAACATTCTTGAACGAATCTTTACATGGATACGTATTTTCATTTCTCTCGGGTAGTATCTAGGAATCAAATAGTTGTATCATAGGGTTGCTCTATAATGTTAACATTCATACCTACTGGGCTCAGATTTTCTTGGAATAAGGACTCCCAAATCCATTCCAATTCAGAATATTTTTTCCACATATAATAGAAAAGGGGGAAGTACTCATTCCTTTTTAGGTTCCAAATGTTCTTATTATCCTTCTGCTTGAAGTATTACAATGTATTTCTCAGTTAGTGTGTCAAGACATATTGGATTAGTGGAGAAACAGCCCACAGGACATTGTAGGTGACTGCAGTTTATCTCATTTGTAAGGCAGTGCCTACCAAATAAGTGCTGTGATTGAAGACTGTTCATCATATGAATATTATTCATCCTGTACGCGGATTGCTGTGGATTGCTTCTTCAGTCTGTTGATCCCTTCTCAGGATAATATTTTAAATGCAGAAAAGATATAGGACTGCAACAGAGCTGCAATTATCAATTTAAAAAATTGTTATATAGTGACATGTGCTTCTTTATAAATACATTAAAGAGCAAACTCAAACATGGAGGTTAATAACTATCATAATTATGATAAAGAGGGAAAAAGGCGGTGGTAAAGGACACGAACTCCGGTGGAGGGTGTGGTGTGAGATATAGATTAAGACACAATGTCAGTATTCAAAAATGAATGTAGCATTGTGAACAAAAGATTTAATAAATATTAATAATTTTAAAATTAATTATTAGAATATTTTGAGACTTGTAACAACTCTAATATAATTTTGTATAATATAAATTTGAAAAATCTGTGATTTCTTCTAGCAGCAAAATCACGGGAACTTCTAATATTACTATAATTTCTTGCCTACATTCAGCATTGAAGAAAATGTTAAGCTTTGATTAGAGGTTCACGAAGGAGATGTGATTTTATCTTATTCAAGATCATAGATAACATGAATTCTGACCATGAACCCCACAGGGCACTGCACACCCCAGCTTTAAAAAGCCTCATTTGAGAAAACCGAAATCAGAAAACCAAAGGAAAAAAAAAAACAACCCTAATTTATGTACATCTACATCCATTCTTTCTCCTGAGACATAGATGTCCCTCTCTGTTGGAAATTAACTTGCAGAAAACAGAAATTACATTAGCTATTTGAAGCAAAAGGAAATTTAATACAGAGAACTCAATACTTTTGATATCGCTGGAAGGGCTGGACTAGCAGACATGATAACACCATCAGCATAACACAACTAACTCTCAGGGAGCTGTCTCCTCTTACACAACCAAAAATGAGGGGAACTAGAAGTAACTATTGAACTCTTAACTCCAAGAGCCCTGTCTTCTTCACTGGGATTAGCTGGTAAATTGCTGCTGATGGTGGGGCTGCGAGAACCACATAGTAAAACAGAAACAAAAAACAAATGTCCGTATGCTGCCTCTTGACATCCATAAAGCACCAAGACACTAGAACACTGCTAAAGAGAATCTCGGATGTCCACACAAACTTGCCAGCAGAAAAAGCGGAAGTACAACTTTTCACTTCCTTTCACCTTCCTCTTTCACAGCATTGTCTGAATCTAAGTCTGTATGGGAACACTAGTCTGGGAAATCTTTTTTTTTTTTTCTCTTTTTGCTTTCTAGCCTATGCAAAACAAGAAGAGAGAGGAAAAGAAAATACTTCCTCACCCACCTCCTGTCTCCTGTCTCAGACTCTCTTCATCCTTTCCCACTCACTCTTGAATGCTGAGGAAACTTGTTTGTGATTATACTGTCCCTTGCTTCTGTCTTCAATCCCTTCCTTTCCTCTAGCTGATTCCTGTCAACATATCCACACAACTTGAAACCTCTCCCAACTTGAGCAAATCTTCCTTTAATCCTGTTTCCTTCTTTCTCACTCTCTCACCTTCCATTCACAGCCAGTTTTCTGGGAAGAGTTAGCTTAGGTCCCAGTGACCTTCTTGCTAAATCTAGAGACATATATAGTTCTTTCATTACCTTTGAGTCTCAGTTAACAGTGTTGAATTCTTAAGTCTTTGAAACACTTTACCTCTTCCATTACCAATCCACTTTGATTTATTTTTTAAAGTGTTTTTTTTAATAAGAGGTCTATATATTTACTGAGCCAACCTACTAGTACAAAAGCATAGAATCAATGAGAAAAGTCATTTTCCCAGTAACCCTTGTCCAACTGTCCAGTGAAGATGTTTTCAGCTTGGTATACAAAGATGCTAGTGACCTTAATGTCACATAAATAACATATACCATCTATGAGAGATTCCTTATAAATCCAACTTGGTTCTTCTCCAGTGTCTCCTCTTAGTGCTGCACCTGATTTTATTACCCACTTTCATCCAAATCCTTACAGGAAGTGACAATTCTACTTTAGTTTCTCTACCAGAAATCACTGTTCCTGCAAGTCTTGTGAAAAGACATGGAAGGAATGGAGTCAGCCCCCTTTTATCCCCCTACTCCTCTTACTGCAATATAGGAACATGCTCTATAGTCTTTTTAAATATTTTTTAAAATTTATTTGTTTTATTTTAAGCATTATTCTTCCATATTCAGTCATTTCTTTAATATAACATTCTTATTACCTTTTATTCAATCATAGGGCCCTATTTATTACATAAATTGTTGTGGACTCTGAAATCTTTTATGTCAAGCCCAAATCTCTCTCCTAAGCTTCTAGCCAATGCATGTATCTGCCATTGAATGTTTTTCTTTGAATGTTCTCTAAGCGTCTTAGATCCAAATACACCAAACTAACCTCTGTCCACCCTGCACCTCCTTCCTATCACCAGGGATAGGCTGACCATAAATCTGCCTTTACCCAAGGTGCTTCCAGTTGATACTCTTCCTTGCATAATTAGGATAATTGCTGCCTTTATCCTCAAAGGTGACCCACTTAGTGCTGTGCTTGAAAGCTTTCTTTAAAACTTCATTTGGGAACCACTTTATCAAATAATTTTTTTAAGAGGGTGATACAAAATAGTTTCTATTCTTAGGAGAATAAAACATGCCATAAAAAAAAAAAAATAGAACAAAGCAAATATTAAAAACAGAAGTCTGAAAATGAAGAAAACAACCAGGAGGCATCAAGAAAATGGTAATAGGAGAGATTCGGCAGATAGCATAAATATAAGTGGTATAAAGTTCTCTACGAAAAGGCAGAGACTCTTAGGTTGGGTCAGAAAACAAGTAAGGTTAATCCTGTTCAGCCAGGATAATGTGGCTAATAAAATAAACAATAAGATAAGGGGAACAAATGCAACAGAGAAAACTGCATTTTAATATGAGAAGCAATACATTCTAAGACAAAGAAAATGTAATGTAATGAATCAGGTATTCCAATTTTTTGACCACGGCTATAGTTTCCAACCAAAATTAGAATGTGATTTTGTATATGTCAAATAACTGCTTCAAACACAAACAAACAAAAAATGATAATGAAGAAATTGAAAAAGGACAAATGTGGAGAATTTAACACAACTCTCCTAGCACTTCAAGATACTTCCTGAATATGCATGATTGACATTTTAAAAATCATCCTTAATCTTTCCAAAAGTGCTTTAGAAGAATATTCCTGTTCAACATCATGATGCATACTGTCTTTATGTAATAAATCTTTTAGCGTAAAACAATCTGTGGAGAGTGCCAATAAATAATTTCATGGCTTAAAAAAATCTGACACAATTTGAATAAAAATCTTTTAAGTTTATTCTACCTACCTACCTACAAGTTGACCTTGTTTTTTGGGAGGTTATTACCTTTGATTATTTGCTATGTGTGGCAATCTGTTTATAATAAAATTGAAATTACTGTACATTTAACATATATACCCTACTGTCTTTTTTCAGTTTCAGGTCTTCTTTTTAATACTTAGTGTTATTTTCTCCTTTTCCAATTTATGAATAATCACAATTCATTTAAATATACTTCTGTTTTTGAGCACTAAGTTATATAGTGTTTTATAGAATTAAAAATAAAACATCAAAATGGAATACCCTTTTGGAAAGATTTTTTTTTTACATTTCTCATTCTTTTATTACATTATTGGGAGAATTTAGGAACTGGATTTTTGCAATAAAAGTTATTGATATACTAAAGACTTAATACTATCATTAAAAAAGCATTCATTTATTAGGTATAAGTATCATCCAATTATTTACATTATTTGTCTCTATTATTTCTTTAACTGAATAATTTTTCGTGTTCACTGATAGTAAAATAATTTTATTGCAGTAACTTTAATTTTACACATTAAAATAAACATGTGTAGGTTCCCCACATGTACAGCTTCCCCACTCCTCAGGTGCACGTCAGCACACCCTGCCCTCCACCACATCACTGAGTGTTCTTCCCCAGTGTCCGGTGGGCTCCGCCACCACTTGCCCACCCACCCCGTCCCATTCTCTATTAGTAACCTCAGTTCTATTACAAGTGTCCAAGGGTTGGCTTTGTTTCATCTGTTCCTTTGCGGTTTGTTTGTTTTAAAGGAAAGGTACAGTTAGGAATGAAAATGAGTAGAGAAGCAAGCAGAGGGAGAGAGGAGGAAGAAGTACTTTGTTCTATTTAGCTGTTGACATTAGTTGTCCCCACTTAGCTCAGGGTCTTAAAACCTGGGCCTTGGGATGTATATAGGACGGCTCCCAGAGTGCACTGGACCACCAGGGCGCGCCCTGTTCCCTTGGGGTCTTTTCTATTCACATTACAGCTATGAGTGAGATCATCTGGTTTCTATCTTCTTTTGGCTTATTTCACTTAGCATAATCCCCTCTAGTTCCATCCATATTATTAGAATGACAGGATTTCATCTCTTCTAAGGGCTGTGTAGTATTTCATTGTGTGTGTGTACATATATGCACACAGACACATATGTATATACACTGGCTTTTTATGTATTCGTTTCTTAATTGCCTACATCCTTTGTTTTTCTTGGTGTCTTTAGCAAGTATGCTATTAAGAACCCTTTTAAAGGTAAGAATATTAACCCTTTATCATCTGTGTCATAAATATTTGTCCATTTCGTTTTTGCATCTTTGTTGATACTGTCTTTTAAATGAAAAAATTTACTTCTTATATAATCTGTTAATCTTTTATTTTTACAAACTTTTAGTTACTGAAAATGCCTTCTTATTCCTAAATTAGATAAATATTCAGTTGTGTCTCCCTCCTTATATTTTTACCATTTAATGTAATTCAGAATCTAATGTTTTCCTAATAACTTGTTGACCTAGCAACATTTATGAAACATTTCTAAAAGTAATCTTAATGTAAAAGAAAGCCTATGAACTACACACACACACACACACACACACACACACACACACACACTCACACACTCACTCACAAATGTTAAAACTAATAAAATTTGCAGGATACAAAGCCAACGCATAAAAAACAATTGATTTCCTATATGCTAACAATAAATAACCCAAAAAAAGAGTTTAAGAAAACTCAGTTACAGTAGCATCAAAAAGAATAAAATCCTGAAAAATCAATTACTAAGGGTAGAAGACTTGAACACTGAAAACCTCAAAACAGTGATGAAAGAAATACATGGAAAGATCCTGTGTTCACTGACTGGGAGACAATGTAGTTAAAATGTCCTTATTACTCAAGCAACTTACAGATTCAAGGAATTTCAAATGGCATTTTTTCTGAAAAATGAAAGCAATCCTAAAATTAATATGAAACTACAAAAGACCTAGAATAGTCTAAGAAGTCTTGATAAAGAAAAACAAAACGGAATTATCACACTTTCTGATTTCAAAATAGATTGCTAAGCTACTATAATTAAAACAGTATGTTATTGACATAACAACTGACATTTTTGCCAGAGGAACAGAATAGAGAGCCCAAAATAAACTAATGCATAGATAGTGTCTTAGTCCATCCAGGCTGCTGTAACAGATATGCCAATGACTGAGTGGTTCAGAAACTGATTTATTTCTCACAGTTCTGGAAACTGAAAGATCAAGGGATTGGCATATTCTGTTAGTAAGGCCCTGATTCCTATTCATAGAGTTGTCTTCTTACTATAACCTCACATGACATAAGGGCATAAGAGCTCTTTCGATCTCTTTTATGGCACTAACTCACTCAATAGGGGTCTGCTTTCATGACTGAATCATCACACAAAGGCTCCCACATCTGAATACCATCACATTGGTGACTGGGTGTCATCATACAAATTATAGGGAGACACAGACATTCAATCTACAGCATAAGTTCAACTGATACTCAACAATGATGCTAATAGTACACAATGGGGAAGGATTTGTCTCTTCAATAAATGGTGTTGAGAAAACTGGATGACCAGTGCAAAAATAATGAAATTAGACCTTTCTACAATATATAAAAAATTAACTCAAAGGGGGTTACAGATCTAACATAATGCCTGAAACTGTAAAACTCCAAGAACAAAAACTGTGGAAAAGCTTCTTGACATTGGTCTTGATAGTAATTTCTTGGATATAACACCAAAAGCACAAACAGGAATAGTTGAGTGGGATCATATCAAACTAAAAAGTTTATGCTCAGCAAAGGAGACAATTGACAGAGTGAAAGGCAACCTACTGATTGGAAGAAAATATTTCTAAACTATATCTGATAAGGAGCTAGTATTCTTTGAATATTAGGCAAAAAAATAACTCACCACAAAAGACTACCACTGCTCTAGGATGATGGTTTTCTTGATTTTTTAAACATAAATTACACATTCTATAATATAACATAGAGTGGTTTAACCTAAACATTTTTAGTATAAATAGAAAATTGAAAAAACTAAGATTATATTCTTAGATGTGAGAATTCTAGCTGACCAGAAGGGATGGTTATGTAATTTTTCACTGTGAGAAGCACATCAATGTATTTTCCCATCTTTAATTCCACCAGCATTTATTGAGCGCCTTCTCTGAGTGCCAGATATTATTGAGGATAACAAAAATGAATGGAAGAGTGTCCCTAAACCAATCACTGGCCTCCTTGACTTGGCACGAGCATAGAATTTGTCTTGCACATCCGGAATGTCAAAATATATCTGCAATGAAAGGAAAGCTTTAGTGTCAGATCCAAATGTTAGTGCAAATGAACGTAATCTGAGATTTTAGCAAACAGGATACTGTGGTCAATGAACAATATGTTCCTTGACTTTTTAAAACAGACATGACCAAATTTGTCATGGGAAATTCTCTATTAGATCTATTATTCTGAAGACCAGGTTAAATATCTTAGAAAAGTCCATTTTCCCAGTAGAACCAATTAGGTGGTGTAGAAGAATGTCCTTAACTCAGGGGTAGTGGGTGAGAGAGAGAGAATCATAAATCTAAGGCCTTGTAAAGAAGATACATAAGGCACTGTTTTCAGTGCTTTACAGCTGTTAACATATATCATTCTCCAAATTGCCACAAAGACTAGGCATTATTATCTTCAATTTAGAGATGAAGAACCCAAGGCCTAGAGAAATTAAGTTATTTACTTACAGCCCTGCAGTCACCTAGCTAGAAAATAATGGAAGGTTTGAACTGGACAATCTTCATTTTCCTCTTTAATTCAGAATTCTGTACCCGCCCTTCCCCATGTCAATGTTGATATTACGAAAGGATGAGCCATGTTGTTGTTGGTTTGTGCTAAAGAGAGTGTGAATGACTTGATTGCTACCAAGGTCAACACTGACTCTCACACAAAGCTCTACCAAGAGTCTATAGCACTTTCTTTTTCTCCTACCAAGTTCTCAAACACAGCTCAAATCACTGAGATGGGTAAATATTAACTTTGAGGTCAGCACCACCCTTGCGTCACAGACCAGAGTCTAAACAACAGAGAACTTTAGTCTCTTTCTGTGTCTCCTGTCACATGAACAGAGGAAGACAGAAATGCAGCCGCAGGTGTTTACAGATTAGTAGATGGTTGTGCCGCCTTATTCTTCTGTCAGTAGGATCAGAGTGTGTCTTTGTAAATGTGTGTATGATACATACTAATTTTTAATGATGACAATAATCAAGGGAGTTGACCTGTTGATTATCAGACCTCTGTGTGTTTGTGTTCACAATTCCAGAGGCACATGCAAGACACATCCACATAGAAATTTAGTCCAAGCCTTCACAAAAAGGAAAGTGAGCACCCAAAATAGTATTTACTAGAATTATACGGATGTTTGTTTGGAAAAGTTGTCACATTTTAGCTCTGTGTATAAAATTACTTGAATACGTTATCTTTCAGTGTTTCATCAGATTCAGATAGTAGCGTGCAGTTTAAAAGACCTGCTACTTTACAGGATTTCTTCAGGAAAAGAGCAGAATGCTCCTCATTGCCCCTGCCACAAAGAAACCTACGTCCAACTTTGTGCCAGTATTTACCTCCATATACCTTACTGGCAAATAAAGATCCTCTCCTAATTCTTTTTAGTTTGTATCTTGACTTTCCCATACAAAGATGAAGACATAATTCTTTATTCTCCTTATCCAGTCTATGTGTCCATGGGAAGTCCTTTCCCATCCTCACAATATAGTTAGACCTCAGTTTGATTAGAAAAATATTTAAGGTTTACATATGCTATTCAGAAATGGGTCCTACACAACTCTTTCTTCCTTACCAGTGCATTTATCCCTAAAGTTAGTCATTTTCTTTTTACTTGTTTCTTTTTTGTCTCTTTTTTTTTTTTCTCTTAATTTCAGGGGTGAGGGTGGTAATGTAATTTAATGCTGAAATATTTGCCGATGGTCTAAATTTACTCTCAAGACGTTCTGTGATTCTATTCATTTAATATCAAGTGTTCTATCAATTATATCAATTTCATGCTTGTGTATAAGTCTGTCTTGGAGACTTCTGATGACTTCTCACCTGCTCCTCTGCACTGGTTTCCTTGCTGTCTGCTTACACTGAGCTCTCGGCACACCAGACAAGAGTTTCTTCACTTCTCTCCTGCGTGGGAGCTCTGATTCCTAGAATTCATGTCTTCCTTTGTCTTGTTTTTTTTTCCCTTGTGTTCATGTATCACATCCTTTAATAGCTTTCTAAGGAAAGGTATATGAAGATAAAACATTTTACTAACCTGTCTAAAAATGTCTATATTCTGCTTCCCCTCCTGACTGATAGAATGATTACATAAAGCATCCATGTTGGAAATTGTTCTCACTCAAATTTTTCTTTTTTTCTTCTCTTCAGAATCTTGAGACATTCTTCCATTATCTATCTGCTTGTTCATAGTATTGCTATTGAAAATAGATCACCATTCTAATTTCCCCACCCTTTACATGCAACTGTATTTTCTTCTCTGAAAGTTGGTTGATGATATTTTACCCTAGTGCTGTGAAATTTCACAATGGTACACCTCATTGTGGGTTTCTTTTCACTCATTTTATTACTCAGTGGACTCTTTAAATCTAAAAATTCTACCGTCTGGTTTTGAGGAATTGTCTTGATGTCGTTTTATTGGTATCTCCTCCTGTCAGTGTCTTGTATTGTTTTGTTTCATTTTTTCATATCTCCTAGAATTCTTGGATTATTATCGGCTTTTTATCTTTCATCTCCTATTAGCTATTTCTCTCTTTTCACTCCAATGTCAGTTTTAACATAGATTCCTTCAATTGCAGTTTTTATTTATGTTGTCATGTTTTTAATTTCTAAGAGATCTTTCTTGTTTTCTGAATGCCCTGTTGTTGTAGCATCACCTTGTTTCACTATAATGCCATTTATTTTACCTCTATTCGTTTTTTAAATAATTATTGAAATTTCATTTTTCCTCCACAGTCCATGGGAGCTCCAGATTATTTTTTATTTTAGTCAGCTATTTTATAACATTGGCTTGTGTTCTGCTCATATGTTAGAAGTTGCCCTTTTGATTTCTGACAGCTTAACAATTCATCAGAGCAAGAGGTAACTATCTCAGCTAAGTTCATTTTACAACTGAGTCAAAATTTTGTGTCCATCAGTGACTCAGACCAAAATAAAACCTCCAGTTATTAGCACAAGCCATGTTGAACCCTAGAATTGCTGTACACAAAATATATTTTTAAAGTTATTGGTAGCAATGCATATAATCAAGTGATTGAAACACAATTTGTATTCATGCTTTACTTATTTATACCAAAAAGGAAGTATGGACTCTCAGTCCATAGCTCTCGGATTAAGCAAGCACATGGTACTGTGGCGGTAAGGGAAAGCGAGGTCTAAATCCTTTCTCCTCTAAGAGGATCTATGGGCCAAATAGATCACTATCAGCTGAGCGCTTGTTAAAATGACAGAATTTGGGGCCAACCTGAAATCTGTTGATAAGAAGCTGTCATTTAGCATGTTGTCTCAGAAGATTCTTGACAGTTTGACAGTTCTGATGGAAATCAGTGTTTTCCAAAGGATTTGGAACATGTAACTTATCAGTAAAAAATATAGCACAAGCCATGTGTTTGTGTGCTTGCTTATATAATGCACATATACTACTATACTAATATTATATAAACAGTATTAACCACCAAGTTGACATTTCCAAAAGTTGGGATAAACAAATAGCAGTAGGAGTTGCAGTGTTTTGCTCCCAGTCCCCAAGTGTTTCATCTTAATAACTTCCAGACGTCTGAGCACCCACATTGAGTCCCCTGGACTAAATCACACCAGGAACTCAAGTGGCGCAGTCCTGACTACATCCGGCCGACCAGACGACACATGAATCCTCTCATGACACGCTGAGCGGAAGGAATAATTCTTAAAGTCATGCAGTTAAAATCTTTGTCCGCCATTAAAAGTAAATGTGTGCTCACATATCATAGAATTTTGACTTCTTAGAAGTTAATCATATATTTTAAGAAACTGTAAGCTTATGTTGGTTTTGGGAAGTGGATAAACACATATTTGCATGGGAGAGGATAAATTGGCATAAGCTATCAATAGAATCATTCAAAAATGTTCCAGAGTTTCCAATTCTAAGGATTATAATCTAGCCAATAAAAATTTATATTTTTCATATAGAAAATATTTATAGGCACACCGTGGTGGAGCAGCAGTTAAGTCCGTTACCACCGAAGAAGCGTAGACCACATTCCCCTGGGTTTGAGTCCTGGGCCCTGGGGTGAAAAACCAGTGTGAACAATTAAAATAACAATAAATAAAATGCTTCTTCCTTCTCTCTCTTCCTGCCTGCCTACTTGCCTGTATTCCTTTCTGCACCTTTCCTTTAAAAAAAGAAAAGAATATTTATAATGTCATTTTAAGTGGAGCAGAAAAATACTCCAGAAGTAACCAACCACTTACGACTACTTTTTAAGAGAAGAAAAGTACCAGGCAGGAATGAAAGCAGGCAGGAAGGAAAAGAGAAGAGACATTTTTCATTTCTCTGTTTCATTTTGATTTCTCCCCTGGCCCCAGATCACGAACCTGGGTCCCGAAAGTAGGTCCCTGGGTTTTACATGATCTGTGCCCCAGCGGCTGCCTCAGCTTCCTGAGCCGCCCGAATCACCAAGGTGTGTCTGTTGACTACCTTTGAATGCTTTTCATTATATTTTTGTTTCATTGTATTTTCTAATTCTTCTCCATGACCATGTTTTATTTATGAAATGAAACAGTCACTAACAGTGACTTCACGGCCACACCTGGAGTCTTTTGTGCCTAAATTGGTCATTTATCATATAAGACTGTCTTAATCCATTGCACTGCTATAAAAGAATGCCACAAGCAGGGTGGCTTGTAAGCAGCACATTTATTTCTCGTAGTTCTGCAGATTGGGCAGATCAGGGCCAGCAGATTCAGTGTTTGGTGAGAGCCTGCTTCCTAGTTCACAGGGCGTTTTTCCTGTGTCCTCACAGGGGGAAGAAGCAAGAGAGCGCTAAGGGAGCAATTGCATTCACGAGGGCTCCACCCTCATGACAGAGTCACCTCCCGAAGGTCCCACCTCCAGACACTATCACACAGGTATTTAGGTTCAATGTGTAAATTCCAGGGCATACAAGCATTTGGTCTACAGCAAAGATTAACAGGAGAGTTGTATGTATCTGGTTTTTTTTTCTAGATAAGCTAACAGAAACTGCAAACTCTGTGTTACATACACATACATGTAACATTTCCTCTTCATCTGGGTTGCCGTGATAGTAGTTTCTCATGGTTCTGGAGACCCCACTTGGTCAGGTTTTGGTTAACTGTCTTCCTAGTCATGGGTTCACATGGCCTTTCCTTGGCATGTACTCTGAAGGAGCAAAAGAGGAACTTGGGTCTCTTCCTCTTGTAAGGGCACTAACCCCATCATGGGGGTTTTAACCTCATGATCTCATCTAACCTTAATTATGCCCCAGAGGTTCCACATCTAAATATCATCACATCAAGGACGTGGGCTTCAACATATGAATGGAGGGTGTAGTAGAGACCCAGTCTGTCCACTGCTTTTCCCCCACAACTAAATTAGCATTCACATTTCAAAAAGAGAAAGTGGCAAAGAGTGGAATGTAGATTGGAGGATAAAGTGGGATCCTGCTTTAAAATATTTTGCCTGCATTAGATTTTCTCTGTCATATGGCCATTTGAGTATAGAAAATGTATTTTTAATATCTCAGCTGTCTATTGCTTCAGAACGAGTTATCCCAAAACTCATTTGTTTATAGCAACAATAAATATTTATCATTGCAAATTCTATGGGCCAGGATTATGGTTTTTTTTAAAAGGAAAAGTGTAGGCAGGAATAAAGGCAAGTAGTCAGGCAGGCAAGAAAAGAAAGGAGGAAAAAGTGTTTTGTTTTGTTTTTATTTAGTTGTTCACTGGGGTCCTTGGGATGTACATGGACTGTGCTCCTCTGCAGGCAACTGACCTAACCGCTACTCCACCAGGATGCACCCTAGGTGTCCAGAATTTGAGAGTGTCCCAGTTGAGTCTTTTCTGACTTGGAATCTCTTGTAAGATTGCAGTCAGGAGCTGGCTGTGTCATTGAGGCTTGACTGGGTGTGAAAGATACACTTCCAAGGCTACTCAGGTTGGAAGGTCCTCCTCACAGGACCTTTTCGTCTTAAGTGTCCTCACAGCATGACAGCTGGCTTACTCCAGAGTAAGCATTTTAAGAGACTAGCACAAAAGCAGTCAAGCCTTTCCTCATCTAGGCTTGCCTTAATCATACATCATCACGTCTGCTATATTCTCTGGTTCACACAGACCAGTCCTGATTCAGTCACATTATAAAGGTCTTGACAAAAGTGAGTCATATACTTTTTTATTCTTACACAGTGACTAGTGCAGTGATAGGTACATATAAGTAGAGAATAAATACATTGAAATATGCATGGCATTGCTTATAATGATATGCATCTCAAATTTATATTGTATGGTGCAATAAAAAATTATGGCAATATCTTACAAAATATTTGGACTTTAGGATTTAGTAGTTGCTTTGAAATTCTAAAGTGCCTCAGTGGTCTTAAAACCAAAGAACATTAAAAAATTGTCTCACTTGAATCAGATCTGTGTACTTTAGGTTTGCAATGAGTAATAGAAATGGTATACAGTGTGTGTGTGCACACATATAATGTCCATTCATGATCTGGTTCCAACATATGGTAAGTTTCGTCAGAAGATAAGGATAGAGTATGAATAATAATATAAAAATACAAATAGTGGTATCTGGTTTCATGTTAGAATTTTTTTAACTGAATATGTCCATGTCCACCGAATTGTATCAAGCATCAACTCCAATGACAAGCTTAGTTAATGCTATGTTTATTTTTATTCCTGGTACTGCTCGACTATTAATGGTTGAAAACCACTGTAATATATGACCGTGATGCACTTTGACTGCAGGGGTTTCCTGCATTCACTCCTGTCCTCAGCCAGGCAATCTCTGCAGCTCTTTCTATTTGCTGTGCGCTCACTGTAGCAGTTCCCGTGATGAGTGCTTGGTTTCGTTAAGCAATAGATGTCAGCCACACACAGATGCAGCCGCACCCCAGCCAGGAGGGCCCAGGGCTGGGTTTTCTGTTTGGTTGTTAACTATGGCACAACTGCATACAGTTCTAAGAACCTGCTAGGATTTAGCCTTGGGATGTAAACTTTAGGGTGCCACTCTGGGGGAAAGAAAGGAGAATTAGCAGAACAGTTCCAGTGTAGGTCTGATGAGGTCAAAAGCCTGGTGAGGTTAAGAAAATGCTTCAGAAAAAAATACAAACTAGCAAAAAAATAAAAAATGAACCCAGTTCCTCCTGCATTTCTCCCAGAAGAGAGGAAGAAGTCCATATTTGTTCACAGCTATGTTCTCAGCAGGAAATCTGTCCCCTATATTTAGTCTGGGAGGAAGGGTTCATGAGTGAATTAAAGACTGTTCCCATAAATTTACTTTACATTCCTTCCAGCTTCACATAAAATGGTATCACAAGTGTGTATTCCAAGTTAAAAATACTCTAGTTGAAGGAACTGTTCTCATGAATAGTTCTAGTGCTCTCGTGCATTACATAAACTCCACCAGGAGGAAAAACTTCCTACTTACACACACACACACACACACACACACACACACACACACACACATTTTGTCATTGTTGCTTTAAGCCTTTTAATGTAGTTAATCTGATCCAAATGCTCATGGTTTGTGATTTTAACTCTTAACGAATAGTCATATTTGGTTTATCATACTTTATGCTTTTTCTTTTTAAAAAATGAATTCTACCCAGGAATCTAGCGTGAGTTTGTATCTAGGAATCTTGCTTGAAATATGATGATATCACAGCTGGAACAGAGTTGATACTGAATTTAGCAATGATTACCTAGTCTTCACACCTTAGAGTGTTTCCAGGTAGCACACCCTAGTGGTTTAGTAGTTGAGTCTGGGACCCCTGGTGGTCACCATCCAAATACCTCTCAAGACCAGTTTGTGTCGGGGGGGGGGACACACACACACACACACACACACACACACACACACACACACACACACCCCCAAGATGAACAGCTAAATAAAAATAAGCAAAGTGCTACTTCCTCCTCTCTCTTCCTGATTGCCTGACCTCTGCTCACCTTTATTCCTGCCTGTACTTTTCCTTAAAAAAAAGTTTCTAAGCTAAATTATGTGATTCCTAGAAATACATATCAATTTGACTTCAATCTTGTACCACATAAATATATTTATTATGGATCTTAGCACTTTTAGATTATAGCCATTCTTCTCTTTAATATTCCTAGTTTTGAGACTCGTGTATATTTCTTCCTTTGTGTTTTCGCCTCAGCCACATGATTGTGTATTATTGACGTTACAAATATCTTGTATCTTAAAATTAGGTGGGCTCCTGGGGAGCTCTGTTATCCCTTCTGTGCTTAAAGAGCTTAAAGGTGCGCCATTGAGTGGAGCCCACGTACATACCAACAATCCATGTTCATGACCTAGGTCTGCTGGACCGGGGAGGAATGACCAAGATCCACAACCAAATAAAAATAAATAAAAATACTTCTTCCTTTCTCTTCCTGCCTGCCTGCCTACTGCCTATTCTTCATTCCGGCCTGTAACTCCCCTTTAAAAAACAACAGTAACAAAACTTAGTATTTGCTGATATTGCCTATGACTTATCAACTAAACCTCTGAGTTCCTGAAATCCAGAATAAAGACTAGGGTCTACAGGCACCCCCCCAACCCGCCCCGGTGACTCAGATGTTAAGTCTGCACCTGTGGTATAGTCCACATAAAGCCCAAAACCAGGGTTCAAGACTCAGGAAAGGGGGAGGAACCGAATTGAACAAATAAGTAAGTAAAAAAATGCTTCCTTTCCTTTAAAAAGACAAACAGAATAGAGTTTTAAAAAGAGTATCTTCCCCCCCAATTTCACATCCAGACAGTCCTCAATTTATGATGGCTCCACTTAGCATTTTTCGACTTTACAGCATTGCTTACAGCCATGCAAAAGCCTCCAGTAGAAACTACACTTCCAAGTTTGAATTGTATCTTTCCCAGACTAGTGATACAATGTTCTCTGGTGATACTAGACTGAGGCAGAGCCCATAGCTCCCCCTCAGCTATGATGTTTGGTATTAAACACATTATTAAATGCAATAGATCAAATGTATTTTCTACTTAGTGGGTACTTACTAGGCAGGCAGGAAGAGAGAGGAGGAAGAATTTTATTTTATTTAGTTGTTCACATTTGTTGTTCCCCACACCTGGACAAGAACCCATGTCCTTGGGATGTGCATGGACTGTGCTCCTTCAGAGGCAGCTGACCTAAGCACTACTCCACCAGGGCACACCTAAATGCCTGCCTTTAAAAATGAAATAAAGTATCTAAAGAGACCTGCAATCCCAAAAGTAATGATAAATATTCTAGGGCAACATATTTTTCAAATTATCAAAAATTCTTTAAAAGGTGTTATTTTCCAGCAGTTAAGGTGCAGGCCGTGTAAAGTCCAAGGACTCAGGTTTCAGACCTGTCTTGGGGGAAGAAAAAAATACAAAATAAAAACTTTTAAGTTGTTATCTTTCATCTGGATAAGCCGTTCCCCAAAGCAACTGCTGTCTGTGCTGATTTCACAGGAGGCAAATGTGTCTTCCAAGCTTCCCGCCCATGACTCTGACGTAAAATATTCACTGTTGAAAGTTTGCACTTTGGGTCTGTGCTAAATTTCTCCAATTTTAAATTTGCCTTCACTTTTTTTTTTTTTTTTTTAGTATTTCCTGGGAATAAATAAAAATAGTGAGTCTTCCATGTAGTAAAGAAATCTGTGTCGAGGGTGGATTTCCAACTAGTTCCTCAAGTCAGTCACAGTTGAGATCTTGCTTCTCTTTGAGACTGACTGGCATGACCCATGTGTGACCGCAAAAGGAATCTTTTACAGTGATCCAGCTCTCATCTTAGTCCCAAACATTGATTCAGCATCTGCTGTCTTCAGGCACTAGTCTCAGGACTGCGCATGTCCATTCTGTAGGTGAGGAAACTGACCCGCGCTCCAACTCACGTGACCACGCAAGTCTTTCTTGCTCACTAAACGTTAATACTCTACTGGGAGCTCAGTGCCAGGCATCCCATCTCTGGAGACTGATTAACTCACAGCAGGGGAAGTGGAGCTTTAGGGTCACTGTTAATTGGAGGTTAGTGGTGTGTGGCTGAGGGAAAATTGAAAGAAATGCACTTTCCCTTCAGGCTCAGAACTCTGAAACTTTGTTTTGGAACCAGCCGGGACTGGAATTTGGGGATTTCAGAAAGTTTATGCGACAATAGTAAAAATAAATTTATACTGAAATACAATTAAATTATTTTTAAAGCACAATTAATAAGGACCTAAAATGTCTCACTCTAATTATTTGACTGCTTTTATGTCCTTGAGGATATTTCGATCTATGTGCAGTAGAAATACTGTACAATTATGGGCAACTGTACATCTCTTTCTTTGTGTGCAGTGACTTCTCATGGTTAGCTGGAAATCAGCCATGACCAGAGCATTTACACCATGAAAACTGGCAAATGCTATAAAACGGGACTCAATTTAATATTTTGTTACTTGACTATGCTTAAGAAGACGACGGAGAAAATGTTGTTGCAGATTAAACACAGAAGATGTCTGCATCTGTAGCCATTACCTAGGAATACCACTCAGAAAATTCTTCAGGGAATTTTTCTTCCAGTATTCGAAAGCTATTTTCTGATTCAGCAAAGAATTTGCTTCAGTCATTAACAAGTGAAATCCCAATACATAGGTTTGTTGTTTGACTTTCATCTAACTTGTTCGTTTATGTGAAACAACTAACATTCCACAAACATTCATGTCGGAGCACTGTTTGTTTGTCAGTTGTAGTCATGAGTTGACTCTGGGTGAAAGAGTCTGGCAAAATTCAGTTAAAGCATTCTGTGAAAATTAATAGTCCTGATAGAATTTACAAAAAAAAAAAAAGAAAATGTTGTTAATTGCATTATTTCTAAATGATGTACTGCACATTACTTACAATAATTTCTTTTCCTGTAAAGACAGTTGTTAAACATTTGCCAGCACATCAGCATGTGAGGGATATAACAGGTCTGCAAACTTTGCAGCTGCCAGAACCATTGAACAAAAGACATGGCTTTCCCAAAGACATCAACACCATTTTGAACATAGTTCAGTTAAGGACACAGCTTTGTATCATAGTTTTAAAAGAGAAGCTAAAAGTCTTGCCAACTTCTTATGGTATTGAATGTTCATTAATCTACCAGCAAGAAGGAACTCTATGAAGAAGTCTTCAAACAAATGCAGTTTACAGATAAGTTTCACCTAAATATGCATTTTGTGGCCATGTAACCTGCACCCTTTTTTACTAATGAAAATTACAGGATCCATTTCCAGCTCTCTCTGGCTTAAGCAATAGGACTTTCCCCCCACTAAGAACAGTAACTTAATACACTTCACATTTGTAATATCAAGCAAAGAGAACATTAAGGATTGAAAAATTGGAAATTTAAACCAGTCTCATATTTACTGAGTTGAGTGAATTAAAAGTTGGTTAAGAGCTTATCAATTTTTGGTTTCATTTTACTTCTACTCTGTCCCACTCTCCAAAAATACTCTTGTGATCTGTGGAGTGTCGTGCATATTTTTATATGCTCAGTTACTTAAATCTACCTTAATTGATTTTGGACTGCTTCCACAAACTGTTTCCGCATTACATTCCACACTGCAGAAGGTAGGGCTGTTCTCTTGATTTTCACTTATAAATAAGCAAACTTTTTCTAAGCAAACTTTCTTTGAGCAAACTTTAATATGCCAAATTTTGAGCACTTCCCACCTTCCTATATTACTATTATGGACATCTAATGAAAAAAAATTGAATAATTGAATGAAAAAAAATGCAAAACAGAAAAGCTGGAGACCCTTCCAATATATTCTAGAAAATTGTTATATAGGATTAGGAGTACTTAACTGGAAAAGATAAAAATAATGTCTGACCAAGATACATTAGATTCAGATTTAAACAATTATCAGTCTGCATAGTTCTTATGACCCTTAGAAAACTAGTTGGGTTACCAAGTAATGGTGGGGAAAACTTAGAGTATGTATCTTCTTGGTGATTATTAGGCAATATTTGTTTCTAGTTTTGGTATTAAGAACATATAGGTTCTTTCTTAGGCTGTTTTTTTTACCTAACTTATCAGAAATGATGCTGAAAGGGAACCCTGATGAAGTTTTTGGTCTCTTAGAATTTTGTTGTTACTTAGAAGGAAGCGATGTTTTTATTGTTTGTTCTCCCAGTGCATTTAAGGAAGCAGGATGAGATAAGTCACTCTTTTATTTTTATTTTTTATTACTTTACCTTTGAAAATATCTGCTCCAAGAAACATGCAATTTAAATCGAGAGTGATCAGAATACATAGATAATACTTTTCCTAAAGAATAAATGCACAACGCTGATACGGCATTATGAAGCCGGAGAATTTAACTCACAAGAACCCATTTCCAGGAAGGCCCTGGGGTTCATTCTAGCATGGCCACAATTGGGGCCTTGACTAGAGTCAGGTGTCCCATTAACCTTGAAACCATTCATAGAGCTGTTTCTTTTTCACAATGTCTATTTTTTTCTTCAAAGAAGAGTGCAGGCAGGAATGAAGGTGGATAGAATGAAGGCAAGTAGAGAGAGAAGGAAGAAGCATTCTTTATTTTCTTTTTTTAAGTTATTCACATTGGTTATTCCACCTGAACCCAGGAGGCAGACCCATGTATATGTGGACTATGCTCCTCTGGAGGCAGCTGCCCTGACTGCTGCTCTACCCAGGTGCGCCCAGACCATATGGTCTAGAATCTAGTAGTATGAGGCCAGATTTTTAGGACTAAGCAGTTAAGAAATATTTATTGAGTGCCCCCCCCCCGCCCCCGACAACATGTTTGACACCAGGTTGAAACTAGGAAACCTCCTAATGGAATTGACATTTCTAACAGAACAGCCAAAAAAAATGGATGAACATCCTTTCCTTGATTGAACTAAAATTGATCAAATGAGCGAGAGGAAAGGGGCTTCATCAGCATCACTTTATGGATAAGGTAACCGGTTTCCTCTGTAGGAGTGACTTTGCCCAGAGTTCATTGTGGGCACCAAGACCAGAGCCACACGTTCTAGGACTTTGAGTCTCAGGCAGTTGAGTATGACTGCTTTTGAGCCAATATTTGGAGCCAAAGTCAGATTTTGTGATTAAAAAAAAACAGAGTAAGACAGAGCACCATTCAGGGAAACTGACATCTTAGTAACTGAGCACGTGGCCATGGGAACAGGCTCTACATTAGCAGTGGGCAGTGTTTTGATGGTTCCATGTGGAGTTGGGGACCAGAGATCCAAAAGGCTCCACAGAGAAGCTCACCAGGGACTTTGACCTGAAAGATAGAATTTCACCCACCTTGAAAGGGTGAGCCCAGCTAACAGGATGCAATGTAGTAGGTATCTATTGCTGTGTAACAAATTACCCAAGAATTGTAACAACTTATAACAGCAAAAATGTGTGATGTCACAGTTTCTGTGGGTCAGGGACCACAGACTAATGGGTCTGTGATTCAGGGTCTCTCATGAGATTGCATTCCAGATGTTGGCCACCACCACAGTCGTCTCCAGGCTGGACTGGAGAGAATCTGCTTCCTAGCTCATCAGGTACCTAGGAGCAGTCCTTCAAAGACCCACTTCCAAGTTCACTCACATGGTTGCTGACATGCCTTGATTTCTCTTCACATACTGTATTTATCTTGTAAAGATGGAGTCAGATGCCCCCATTCTGTGGCTCAGACGGCTAAGATGCAGACTCTGAAAGCTGTGGTCCTGGATTTGAGACTTGGACCAGGGAAGGAAAAAAAAAGATGGAGTCAGTACTTTTTCTGTCAAAGGGCAACTTTGTGGGACATAGGTGTCTGTCATGAATACTCAACTCTGTGGTATGGTGTCAGAGCAGCCATAGACAATGCAAAATGAATGAGCACAGCTGACTTCCAATAATCCTTTATTGTCAAAAAGGTTGACCTAATCTCAGCTCTAGGTCTCTACAAGTACAGCAGCTTGGTTTAGCAAAAAGAATACTGGTGGCCATTTAGCTTCTCAGACCTTGTGCTGCAGAAAGAAAAAAGATTAACTTTAGTGCCCAATCTGTAATATCTATGGGTTAGATTAATATTTGTGGGTAGGGGTTTCTCCTCACAAATGTTCAATTTAATCCTTTTTTATTTATTTATTTATTTATTTATTTTAAGAAAAGGTGTAGGCAGGAATGAAATCAAGTAGGCAGGCAGGCAAGAAGAAAGAGGAGGAAGCATTTTTTTAAATTTTCATTTAGTTATCCATAATGGTGGTTCCCCCCCACGACCCGACTCCAACACACAGGTATGCGGCTTGCGCTCCTTCGGAGGTGATTAACCTACCCGCTACTCCACCAGGGCACACCTCAATTTAATCTTTATTCACATTTATTTGTCTGTCGCTGCTAAAACTAATATCTTAATGCCTTTGACATTTTGATGTCAAAAACCTTTGCAATTTTGTTTTGGAATGGGGAAAATTTAACCAGCGATAACTTACTTGATATGGAGTGGCTGGCCAGCTTTGGGCCAGAGAGTGTTGGGCTCCTGGCAGCAGGGGCCTTGCCACCCACATGAGAAAAGAAAGGCCCAGAAACTGGAGGACTACTGACATCATGATAACTACTGGGATTGATTGCTTTCCTATGACTGTACCAAGTATGTTATCCTTAGGATATGAAGTTCATGAGAGTAAATCACATCCCTCCAGAATTTCCCTTAATGTAATTAAATAGAAATCGGTCCTAAATATTTTTTTTGAAACCTGTCCCTAATATTTTCTTTCACGTTGCACTTATGGTAAACATACAGCTTGGTTTTTCTAGAAGTAGTATAGTATTCTATCAGGGACTCTCAGAAGATGAAAGAGGTCTGGATTACCTTTTTGTTGTTTTTTTGAGGCATTATATATAGTAAAGTAGCAGAACAATGACAGGATTCTAAAAATTAAATATTTTAAATGCTTACCTGTTCAAATGTGCAATATTGAACTCATGCATAAAGGTGATAAAATTTTCCTATCTCAAGGTGGAGTTTAGTTCATGGAAAACCACAGGTGATTTTTATGGACAAATGGGGCTAAAGTTCAGCTGTGTGATGAATGAACATTTTCTTTCAAACTTGTAGGTGTAGCACTGGGCATGTATTTGGAGAAACTTGTCAAGAGTATCTCTGAAGTACATTTGAAACCCTTGTGAATGGGAAACCCAGGTTAATTGACCTCCTTTGTCCCATAGTCCTTTTCTGCCCCACTGCGTTAAGCTCGTTTGCATACATCCTGACATACTGAAGTCTCCATGTTGGAAATGAAAAAGCTTGAACTCTGAATCCTTGCTCCACTATTGACAAGTTGTATAATCCTCCTTGAGTTACTTCAAACTGCCAAACCCATTCCCATTCTTCATAAAATAGTTAGTAATGCTTATTTCACAGAGTTGCTTGGAGGAAGATGAAATAGTGAATGTAAAGTATCAGATACATAAAGGAAACTCAAGTGTCAGCTATCATCACAAACCCCTCCAACACACACACACACCCTCATACCCTCATGCATCGGCTCCAGAGAAATATCTCTTGAGTGTGTCCTGTGCATACAATACATGAACTAACTTCATTGTATAGCTGCTGTGACCTCCCTGGATCATGCCTCCCTCTGTCCTCTCCCCACCCCCTCCATTTATCCTCAGCTGCTCTTGTAAATGAACATGTATGAGACAAATCTTTTATGCCACATGTGAGAAAATGGAGTCAGAGTAAGGATAGAAAAGGTAATATCCAAAGGGCATTGGAGCACCTGTGGATTTACAGAATGCCTCTGCTCCTGGGGCCCCTTGTGTTAAGAGACACACACTCCATGGGTCCGCCTGGGAGACCAGAGACCATGTACTGCAGAAAGAGGGAAAAGATGGACTTAGTAGGCATTGAGCATTCAAGTTTGATTCCCGGGGAGTTGGGGGGTGGGGGAGGGGGGCCACAGATTGGCATCTTTACCTGAGCACGGAGGATCTCTGCCTGCAACAGGTTATTGGTGGACAGGTTTTCCTGGCTCTTACCTGAGTTCTGAATTTGAATAGACCTAATCCTTTGTGGCTTCATCATTTCCTGGTTTGTGAGAGAGAAACATAGCCTTCCTGCTCTCTCTAACTATAGGTCATCTCTACTTGTCAGAAGGAAAATGGGAAAATCAAAATCCTCTCACGTTTAACAATCATGTAATGTTTATAATCAGCACCATGGATTTTTAACTCAGAAGTGCCAGGAGGATAGCTACCAAAAGCAGAAAGTTCAAACAATGTTAAACAATAGAAAGGACAAAGGGTCACTCTTGGAATAATTTGCAGCCATTTAAAACAGTCATTAGGAGCATCGTGTATTGTCATGGAAAAAGCTAGAGAAGTGTTAAGTGGGGGGGAAAAAGCAAGACTTGAAGTTGTTTATATATTGTGTAAGATTAGTATGCAGAGAGACAAACTAAAACAAATTCTGGAGAGAAATCTGACACCTTTTACAAGGTTATTGTATTAATTATGCCTAACACTTTTTTCCTCTCTTTTCTCAAATTTTGCCTGCTCATATGTATATGTGCATGCATGTGTGTATAATTATATCTATTTTCTATGTGTCCATTATACATAAACATATATGCATACAAATCTACATATTATTTTCAATGTAAAAAGATCTTAAGTATTTGGAGATATCTGGGAGCAGAGCAGATGCAAAAGAAGAAAAAAAATTTATACTTCGAAAAAAGTCCTTAGAATGCGGCATATACCAAAAACTAAAGTTTAAAATCCATCAACAGATGAGTGAAGTTTCCAGGCTATAGTGCAAATGATTGTGTTTTACTAAAGTAACTAGGATCTTTTTTCTGTAGAAATTCTAGATATAAATCACGGTTTTGCTTTCCTGGGTTTAAAAGGCATTCCTCTTTGATCATTACTTCACACAAGGAAAAGATATTTCCTTGTGCGAAGTGGTGGTTCATTTCTCATAACCTCAGACAACAAAGGGGCCCTGTGTGGGGATTCAGGAATTCCTCTTGGAAAACAGGGAAGGCCCCCAGCTGAATCGTATCCAAGGAAGATGTTGCAAAGCTTGCAAAGCTTGTGGGGAGAAAGGAGCCCAGCTGGAGATCTTTTCTTTCTATTCAGATATTGGCCCTGCTTGGAGGTGGGGGTGGGGGAAACCCATAAAAGAAAACCCGAAAAACAATCTGAATGCATTTACAAATTACAAGGAAAGGTTCATTCTTGCAACCAGTATTGGTGCCAATTCAGGCTTATCATATTTGGAAAGAAACTTTGTTTTTCTTCTCATGGAAGCTAAAGAAGGTAACAGAGATGGACTACCCACTTCATGGAATAAAGTCTGAGTGAAGCTTGTCCGTGGAGAAGTCATGGGCTGGCTCAAACTCTTTTTCAGCTCAACCCACCAGTGAGTTCAACATGTTGCCGCCATCATTATTATGAACTATGGATTCCATGGGCCTTAGCAGCATGGGACTTACAGTCCCTCTGCCCCTTATCCCAACCCGTCCTTGTGGGTGTGTCCCACCATTCTGCCTTTTCCATCACCCACCAACCTTCCCCATCAGCCACCTTCCTCACATTCTTCAGTTCCTCCAGCACGTGAAGGGAACTCCCAGAAAACTTACTGTGCCCACAACTGGGCTGGTGTGTCCTGGGCTTCGGTAAATGTCAGTACCTTTTCCCCTTGTCCTCTTTCCCTTCATTGAACAGAAATTCCCCATCCTTATATAGATACTAATGGTCAATGATAACTCCTTTAACAAAAGCCAGACTAATGATGTGAAGAAGTGAGAAGAGTCTTCTCTTCTCCATGGAGAGGCTGCTTCACTGGAAGACTGTGGATTGAGAACAAAAAATCATAGCACCTTGTATGGTTGTGCTTCTGCCAACAGCTCATCCTGGATCGTGCCTTACCTGAACATGCCGCATCTGAAGAAACAAAGGCCCAGAAAGGTTTAGAGATTAGTTTGAGGCCCCAAAGCTGATAAATAATGGAGCTAAAATTCAAACAGGAGTTCTGAGTTCTACGGGCTCTCTTCTCTTTCTACTACATGAAAGGGGCGTTCCCCCAGACTCAGACACCTGGTCCCCGGCAGCATTCGCCTCCTACCTCTGTCAGGCAGGATCAGGAGATGTAAAAAATACGCTTCCTAGATCCAAGAATGGCTCACGTGAAATCTCCATTTCTAACAGAGTAAAAGCTCCACTCCATGTGCAGATAACTGGTTGAATATCAAGTTCTTGCAAGTCTCTGTTTACTAATAGGCCAGTGGAATATGATCCCTTCAGGAGTTTCATATATGTGAATACCCTGTATGTAGTAGCATTTTAAAATCACCTCTTTAGACCAGCACTATCCAATTGAACATTTTGTGAGGAAGAAAATGTTGTGTGTCTACACTGTCTCCTGTACCATAGTTTAAACTAAATAAACAGTGAGATCATTAGACTGATGGGACTAACACCATGGTGGCGTACTGAAATCTAAGCCTTTAAACGCTTCGAGGATAGGAAATCAAAGCACTAATGACGGCCAATCCCAGCAGCCAGATAGGTTTTAAGCTATAGTCGAATACTTTCCTTTCTTTGATTCTTTCTCTATAAATATCTTTCAGTGGCTCCTTTTGGTGGAGTGCTACCATATTTCAGTTGGATTTTGATCATAAATTTAAATGTTTTAATATATCTCAGTTCGTATTTTAATAGTAGTCACTAGCTGTAAGGAACTGAACTTTTAATGTATTTAATTTTAAGTCATTTTGATTTAAATAACCACATGTGGCTGGTAGGTAGGACTGCAGAATTCTAAAATATTCTGAAAGTGATGATGACCACATTTCCATAATATTTATCCTATAAGCTTTATCACTGGATCAAAATTATTTGCTTATGCTTTGGCCAGCTCAGTAGGTTGAAAGCTTTCTCTCTTACTCACCCCGCTCTGATCACTTGCAGTAAAAGACCTGACCCCTACTACTGGATGTTAAATAATTGATGTAGGTTAAATTAAAGAATGAGTCAGCCTTTTTTAAGCATCATTGCTATTGCTTGCTTTCATTTAGTTACCATGTCTCATGACTTTGCTCTTATGACTACATTGGTTCTCAAATCTTCAGGTGAAGATTTGTGAGCACATTTCTCTTTCCTCAAAGGAAATCACATTCTTAACTGATCCTTTGGGTCATTACCTCTATTTTTCTAAATGAATGTTTGCATTACCTTTTCTTGATTTTTATTTCAGTCTTAGATATTATCTTCCACCCATTGCCCCATCACACTGAAGGAATATGACCTTTTCCCACTAAACCCTCCCCTCCAGTTTTACTCAGATGGCTCTCTAGCGTTTATTTTAACTATGTAAATGCTATTCACAGCTGGGCAGGTAGAGAACTACAGTTCCACTCCTGCAGAGCCTTTTCTCTGGAGGAAGAAATGGCTCCTTCTTTTCATTCGTTTCAGTGTTCCAAACAAATACTAACCACTGATTGGATCCCAAATTCTTTCCCTGGTGTAACAATCTTTCTCTTTATGACACTTGACTTGATGACAATTCTATCAATGTCATCCATGTTAGGCTGGCTCAGGGACAAAAGCAGCAGCGGCCATGCCCTGGAAAACAGCAGCCAAGCCGGGGGGGAAAAAGGTGGATGACATCAGAATAAGGGATGCAACCCCCACACCTGGATTCACAGGGCCAATCCCCAATCGCCACGTAGGAAGCCCGCGAAATTCCTCTGCTTAAAGAGCGCACTCCCCTTTGTTCAAGCGCGACTTCCCAGCCCGCGACTTCCCTGGCCCTCTGCAGACTTGGGAATTTCGCCCTGGTGTGCAAAACCCCAATAAAGCCCTGGCTATTCAACTTTTTGGTCTAATTGACTTTTTCTCCTCGCAGAGCCCAGAAAAACCTTGCAATCCATAAAAGAAAACTGCCCGGAGCCTTTGTACCATCCCCAGTCTAAACAAACTATCCTTGTGTCTACATGCACTGCTGACCTCCCAGGGTACCCAGTCACCATCACAGGGGATAGATTGTCTCTGTCCCATGTTTGGTGCTTTATTGCCTTCCCCTCTTTTTCACTCCTTTATTTTTTTGTTACATCTCTCAGTGGCCTCCTTCCCAGGAGGAGGAGGTATAGAGATAGTATGTTCTACTAAGAACTTTCATATCTGAAAATGTCTCACTGCCTCCCTTTCATTTAATTGGCACTTTGGCCAAGTGTAGAGTTATTGGTTATGTTAAAAAGTTTCAAACCATTCTGATACTTTATTTGTATATGACCTGTTTTTTTCTTTCTGGAAGCCCATAGATCTTTTCTTTTATCCTAGTTCTGGAATATCCCAATGAAGTATCTTGGCATTGAGTCTCTTTTTATCCAATGTGTTGGTGAGTCCTTCCAGGTAGAAACTCATGTCCTTCGTTATATGAAGACACAATGAAGATTATTGTTGTCAGTTGTTTTGGCTTGGGTTTTGTTTTCTTCTCCCTATTCTTTGTTTCAAGTAGGGAGGTTGGTTGGTTGGTGGGTGGGTTGGTTGATTGGTTTCAGTATCCTTCATATTAGAAACTTAGGGTCTAGAGGACAGCTAGGGGGTGATGTCTAGCTTTCCCAGAGCAAAGGAGGTGGGCAGGCTGGATTCTGTGTGCACACATTCACCTGGTTTGGGCTTCGGAACCCCTGCCCTGTGTTGTGTGTTCTCCACTGTGTTTCTGCTCCCGAAACCCTGTTGTACTCTTTCCAGAAACTAAGCATTTTTTTTGGTTGAGTTGGGAAATGGAAACCACCCAAGGCCAGGAGTACTGAAAAGAATTTGGGAACCTAATTGCTTCTAAAACTCCTTCAAATTATCCTGATTTTAGCCCTTCTGTCATCATTTCTACTTTCCTAAAGCCTTTAAAAATTCTATAGTTCAGTGAGCCCTGGTGGAGCAGTGGTTAGGTCACTTGCCTCAGCAGGTGCGTAAGCCACATACCCTTGGGTTTGAGTCCTGGGGCACGGGGGTAGCCAACAGTGTAAACAAGTAAATAAAATAAAAATAAAATAAAGGTGTCCTCCTGTCTCTTCCTGCCTACCAGCCTACTCACCTTCATTCCTGTGGCATCTTTCCTTAAAAAAAAAAAAAAAAGAGGCCAAAGAGAAAAAGTTTCTTTAAAAAAAACAAAAAAGGAATTCTATAAGGTATATGGAGCTAGTTTTTTATTTTCCACTCTGGGTTTAGTAGGTCAGATAGTTCACATACATGAGCTTTTTGTCTTCATCTCCTCTGTTGGTTTTGTCTTTCTTTTCTTTTCCCTGGGGACATTTGCTGTGTTTGCCACCTTTTTCTCACCATCTCACCATCCATTACTTCGACTCTGTAGACTAAATGCTGAATTTAGGATTTCTTAAATATTGAACATGGTTCTCCTTCCACCCACCCTGTTTTTGGAACCATCGTTCTTTCCATTTGACAACCTCCACTAATAAGAATAATTTTAGCACTGTTTGTCATACAAATCCCTTCTTTCATGGAGATACGATTTTTTTTTCTTCTTAAAATTCTGTAAATATTTGTTCTCTGTTGTATTCCTTTTTGAAGAAACAGATAATGAGATGTGACCATTAGACTTCATTATGTCCCATTGTAGGTCAGAGAGAAAACCATAAGAATAACTAATTGATGGATAATGTGATGGTGGTGATGATGATGATGTTGTTGATGATATAAAACTAATAAATGATGATGACAAGGATGGTATAAAACCAACTAATAGATGATCATAATCACAATGACCGTGATAACAACGATGACGAACGAAAAATGGTAGCAACGTTGTAGAGATTATTGAATGTGCACCAACTAAGCTCAGTACTTTACTGTATTCTTTCATTTAATCCTAACTACTCTCTGAGAAAGGTACTATTCTCATTGTCATTTCACACATAAGGAAACAAGCAGTGAGACAGCATAACTTTCCCAAGACACCATCTATAATAAATGTCTAAACTCAAGTGCTAAGAGAAACCAGGGACGATGGAAAGGAATGCTTACCTCAGGAACACTTGAAAAATTAGTTTTCTAATTTTTATTCTTGCATTTGGATTCCCGTTGATACCACTACTTGATCCTGTCACTTAATTCAAAAGACCAACTCTGAGCAGGTCTCTTTGCACCTAAGCCTTTTAGTTTTCCCTGCTTGCTGTGAGCAGTAAGGCTCTCTCATACATTGCTGCCATTCTTTCTTATGCTGTTCGCACACCTACTCGCTTTGCCAATCACATCATGTTCTGTCTTCTGGGTCAACTTAAGGGTCTCAATAACCTGGTCATCTCTGCCATAATCATCCTCCAAGTCATCCACAACATGAATATCTCCATTGTTTCTTGCATGAATCATCTTCTTGCCCACCCTTTTGCTTTTACTAAAATTATCTACCCTAACAAATTTCTTCCCATCTTGCATGGTCCCATTTTTCCATAAAACTTTTCCTGGTCTCTGGCCACAGGATTTCTGTTTCTCCCTAACTGCCATGATGCTTGGTACTGCTTAACCAGGCCAGTCATTGGGCCTCACTCTGTAAAGCCCAATGTAATGTCAAAGTTGTCTTGTCCAACAAACAAATCAGTTATGTATACCTAAGGCATCGACAAAGCAGTTGCATCAAAAATATTTTCTTTTGAAAGATTTTATTTCGAAAGACATCCTCAAACAGAAATCTGTTGAAGTGTATTCTTTTACGATTATTATGTTTAGGCTGAAGTCATCTTTTTACCACGTAGAGCTTAGAAAATTCATACTTCATTTCTGGATATAGTCACATTTTATCTTAGAAGGTTTTTGGGTAAATGGATCATGTCTAACATTTGTGCCCACAGTAGATATTCATTTCACATAGGATATTTTTAGCAAAATTCATGTATAATATATTCCTGAGATGGCATACTAGAATAGAGCAGTTAAATACTGTATTGCTCTTAGATGTACCATTTCTCTTATGTACTGCAAAAATAGAAAGCAGTAATGCCAGATTAATCATTATGTGCCAGTTATTGGAAGATGCCTTCCAATTTTAGAAAGGTTACAAGGTGAATGAATACATTTTCATGTGCATCTTATATTGGATAAAATGCATACTTTGTAGTTTTATAGTATTACATTAGTACTAGGCAACTTAAAATTGTCAGTGATGTTTTCAAGTCAGATTTTTGAAAGAAATGCAGTGTGCCACCTGCATGCCCATGTCACTGTGTTGGAAGGTACCACATGCAACGTGTAAACATACAACATGCAGACACCCACTAAAAGCATACAGTCCAATAGAGGAAACATTGTATAAATAAATTTCTGTAATCCAGGGCAGGAAATGATCAGAGTCATTCAAAAGGTTAAAGAGTCTCTAGAAATTAAAGAAATAGAGTTAATTACCTTTAGTTAGAATTTTTAAAACATCTTCATAGAGGTTGTGTTATGTCAGATGAGTTTTGAAGGACTAGTAGAATTTTGACAAATGGGCATGTCCTGGTGTGAATAGTGGTTGGTTCAATAGCCTGTGAAAGGACACAGGACACAGAGTTAAGTCCTGGGTCCAGCGGGGAGCAACCAGTGTGAACAACTAAATAAAAACGAGAGCTGAGTGCTTCTTCCTCCTCTCTCTTCCTGCCTGCCTGTCTACTCACCTTCATTCCTGTCTGTACCTTTCCTTTGAAAAAAAAATAATAATAATTTTGACAAATATCTGTAAGTATGGAGGCATGCCAGTTGGGGGAAATAATGTATACAAAGGCATAGGAAGAGGAAAATATAGACATGTTTAGAAAACACTGGAAAATCCAGATTGACTGGAAATAAGAGGTGTTTCAGAGGTCATCTCAGAAGGCCATTGATGCCAGATGGTAGAAGGACTTGAGTGCTCAGCTGATGGCATTGTAAAATTGTTAGGCAGTGCAAAAGAAGTAGGCTGTCTCCATCTCATCCTTTGGATCCCAGTTTAAATGCTACATCTTCAGAGGTTCAGCCCTCACTCTTTCATTGTATCTCAGAACTGCCATTTCCAGTTGACTCCCTACAAAGTGCTCATCACTGGTTTGTGATCTGTCTACCAACTACATGGTAAATCCCATGGTAGGATGAGGAGAGCGTTCTGTTTACATTTTATTCTTTCACTACCTAGCACCCTGCCGACTCACAGGTGCTCTCTCTTACTAAACATGCATTTATCTAGGAGTAACTTCCAGCAGACAGTTGAATCCTAATTCAAAACAAAAGCAAGCATTATATAAAATCACCAATTTATAAATGGCTCCCTGAGACAGGAGACCAGGAATCAAGTCCAGGCTCTTCATACCAACTTCTTGTGTGGTCTCGAAGATGTCATTAGATTCTAGACCCTGCTTCCTCATCTTTCAAAACAAGACGTTAGAGTAGCTGACTACTGATGTCTACTCTTTGGAAGTGCTGCATTTCTCAATACAAAGTGTGGGTCTGATGCTCGGCAGAAAAGAGTATGGCTAACAGGGTCGGTTTGCATTTATTCTACAAGAACACAATAGTATTGACTTTGAGACATTTCCAGTTGTAAGAATTTTCTCAGCTTTTTGCACCGTTTGAAGGGAGCCTGCTCTCTCAAGCTCTGGCACTGTGCTCTGCAGCTTCACCAGTGTTTCTCTCAGAGCCTTTCACCCCATCAAGGTAAATATTCAAACTTGAAGAGTCTGTCTTCTTCTCTTTTCTCACCTCACTCCTTGGAGTGAGTCATAGTTCTCCAAGTACATCCTTGTCCTATTTCCATCCTACTGCCCTTTAAACACCCAGCAATCTAGAATCTTCACTCTTCTGCACATCAGCTGCCGTTCTACAGGGCTCCCAAAATGGCACCCCACTCACTGCCATTTCCTAGTGCCCAGCACATAGCAGGAGTCCAGTTATTTGTTGACCAAATAGTACTCTGTCCTTTCCTGGCTTCTCTCTGTTATGTTCCCTCTGTCTAAAAGGCCCTCCTGCCATATTCACCATCATTATTTTTCCACCTTTTACAATTCCTCTTATTGTTCAGTGCCTTACTCAGGTGCTGTTAGCCTATTTACACAACCTCCCAGCTGTGTGTGCTCTTTTATCCTTTGATGGCATGATTTGTATCCTGCATCATATTCTAAGTATTTATAAATTCTTGTCTCCATGCCCTTCCCAATTAGATGATTATCTCCTGAAGGGCATGGGGTTTGCTTTTCTCATGTCTTCCTTACCAGATAATATTTGAGTTGAATGATGGGTACTGAGGTAAAAATTCAGAAGAACAAAAATCAAGTGGCATTTGAGCAATGCATTAGATTTTAAGAGATTATGAGACAATTAAAAATAGTACTGCAGAACAGACAGTGATAAGAATATGAACTTGAATGGCCAAATGAATGTAACCATTCCGATATTAGATGATAAATTTGAGGCAGCATTCATTATCTCAAGATGTCATTTACTTGGGAGTCAGATAAGAGTATTTCTCAAAAAAAGTTTGTGTGTGTGTGTGTGTGTGTGTGTGTGTGTGTGTGTGTACAGTGAATTATTCGAATAGTCACAGAAAAGTTGGTAAAAATCTGAACATTTGCTTTGCTTTCTTAAGTTCAATATGTTATCATATTCTTTATAATCAAAGCTGTTCACTCAGTGATACATTTTATTAAAAAGTATACATGATACCCCCTTGAATTTTTTATTATTTGAAATGTCGCTAAGAAGTAAACTCCTAGAATTTTTTTTCTGCTCAGTTGAAACTTTCCCCAAAAGGAGCAGAGGTGTGCTGTCCTGGAATATGTGTCAATAATAAATAACAGCAGCTTTGGGTTACTGAACAATCCCAACCCGTCCAGAAGCTTACATGTTGTACCTTTTAAATCTCATGACAAGCATATTCTATAACTGAAACATTGAGATTTGGGTAAATTGTTCATTGATTGCTAAGTGTCAGGAGCTGGTCTGCAAACAGAAGCCTGGCAAATTTCAAAGTCCTGCCTCCCTGGGGTAACCTTTTAAGGGGGAACACCCTTCCCCCAGTCACTGCTTGCAGCCCTCAGGAAATGCTCCCTGCTGTCGCTTTCAAGATGCAACTGGACTGTGAAAAGAGACTACTTAACAGACCTCTCTGTTCAACTTTTTCTTGTTGCAGGAAGAGAAGTTAAACTTCTGGGGACACCTAATGGACAATCTCCACAGCGGGTAAAGTCTTTTCTGTTCTTTTTTTAATTTATTTAATGCTTTGGGAAAAGAGCCTGTTCTTCCCATTTTCCATTACATTCTCTATTCCTTGGGCTTTCACTACGGTTTTTATTACTAAAACATTAAAGCCAGTCGACAGAGCCATCCCCAAAGTCTATTTCTTTCTGATTCTTTCAGGTTTCAGTAGAATTCTGTTGTTTCCTTTTTCACTTGTGTTGTTTGGGGATGCAATTCTAAAGCGTGTGAGATGAAGCGTGACCCAACCAAGTTTTCACATGGAAAGGTTTTGAGTCAGTCCCTTCTCCTAGACAATAGGGGATTCTGCCATTAAAGACCACCCTCTAACAGTGCTCTCAAAGCCTGGTCACAGGTTCAGTAACATCAGCCAGGCACCTAGGGACTTGTTAGAAATGCAGATTCTCGGGTCACATCCCAAACCAACTCAGTTAGAAACTCGGGGTGATGCCCAGCCTTCTAGAATATTCTGGTCTACTCTCAAATTTAGGAACCTGACCCTAGGATTATAGACCTTCCTTCTCTTTCTTTCTAGTTCTCTTCCCCAGTTCCCTTTACCATTTCCATCTTCAGCCCGACTCGGGGTATGATCTACTATATATCTTACACTATTGAACCAGCCTGTGCCCCTGACCCTGTGATGCTAGATGTGGTGTGTGCATTTGCCCTTTGGCAAATTCTAGATCATCAAGCTGCCCCCAAACACACACTTTTCTTTTTTTTTTTTTTTTTTTCCACACCCTGATCTTCCTTGGCGCTTCATGTCATCTGCCTGTTCTGTCTTTTCCCCTTCTTGTTGCTGTCATTTGGGGACTTCCCAGCTACTCTGAGTTACTCAATACCTTAGGCTCAAAGCCCTCCTGACCCGCTGCACTCCAGGTATTCTCACTTCTATTACATTGCAATCCCCTCCCACGCCCACATCCTGGGCTGTGGGTTAACTGCAAACTTCAATGTCCAGTATCAAAGCATCATCTTTTGTCTCTCTGAATTTCTTATGCTCAAGGGTGCCAAGGGTGTCTGTTTTTTAACCTCATTAGGTTGACAGATCAGAGATGTTAAGCAACTAATTCAGGATCACATAGCTTCTATCAAGCCAGTTCAGACTTTAACTCCAGAGCTCACTTCCTTAATTATAACACTGAACTGTCTTCTCTCTACTGAATTTTTAATATGCCCCTAAATACCTGAGTGAGGCTTCCACCCAAAGGCTTCAGAATCTTCAGTTGGGTCTGAATGTTGGTGCTGTAATGACTGTCCCTGATCCATATGCTTGGGCTCGTTTTCAATGGCATGGTCGTCAGCGAGCAAGATTTTACCCATATAGCCAACTGAGGAAAACATCACATTCTCTGTCATTGATAAAATCTGTGAGATTATGCATGTGATTCGTTGAGTTCTCTAGGGTCTCCGCCAAAATTTTTCTTTTCAAAGCTTCTGTGACCATTTGCGCAACTTCAGAAGCACATTGATAAGCACATGATGGTATCTGGGTTACCAGCCCAAAAGGCTTTGGATATTTTTCTTAAGCTTTTGGATCGAAGCCTCACTGAGGTATTTAATGGAGGGAGGGAGGGAGGGAAGGAAGGAGGGAGGGAGGGAGGGAAGATGTGAGGAAAGAGGGAAGGGAAGGAGGGAAGAAGGAAGACTGTGCCCCAAGAAACACGGGACAAGGGAAACAGGCAGGGGGCCAGCCCAGTATCTTAGCTTTGTTCTAACCAGTCCCCAGTTATTAAACATTTTAGATTGTTCAAATTGACCTCCTAGTACTGGACACTTGGCTTATTTTAACTTTTTCCTATTACAACCCCCCATATTCTGAAGAAGTTGACACGTTTTGAAATTTAGGAAGATTGTAAAACAGCAGCAGTTGGAGATGGGCTTGCAGCTAGTGACTGCAGGATCCGTTTCTGACCAAAATTATGTTTTCACCAGTTGATCATGTTGATCGACTTAGTCTGAGACATGTCATTTGTCACCCAAAGGGGCCAGTTGTGATGGTAGACACCTCACACTTTGCTCGAGAGCTCTCCGAGTCACAGGGGTTCTTAGAGTGCCAGTCCTTCCCCTTTGAGTAAAGCCCACCTAGGCCAGCTGGCAACGTAACCTGCAGAGGCACCTGGACCTTGGTTTCCATAACACGGTAAAGCGGTGGTGGTTCAAAAGCAGGATCTCTAGGCAGCACACCATCGCCATCTGGGAACTTGCTAGAAAATGCAAGCTGTGGGGCCCCAGCCAGACCCAGGTGAGCAGCTTGAGGACCCTGTGCCTCTCCTCTACCTCCCCACCAAGAAACCTCCCTGCCACAGCCTCGGCCATTTTACTCAGTAATGAATTGCGTTGCACCTACTCAGAGAGAAGCCGACTCCCAGGGATTTGCAGTCTAGAAAATAGCATAGCTTCTCAAACTTTTTCCCCAAATAGTTCCCACCAAGGAAACGGGAGGATTTGGAGAGGAAGGGGGCTGGTGAGGTATCTAGAGGGATGAGCAGAACTTGACATTACTCTACGCTCTCTGTTTAATTCTGATAATTCAAGCAAATGTCACCTTTTCAAATGCACAATATCCTGAATTTATTTTAAAGGAAAACAATGAACTTCACACACGCACACACATACACAACCTTCACATCCGTCCATAGGCCAGATTTATTTTGTTACTTGTCCCTACCTCCTGGTTCATGAGCACATAACCTCACGCAGAAGGTGGAGGCTGAAAAACATCTCACACCTGAGCAGCCAGGGCCCAGGGAGAACACAGGGAGCAGCGGCCAAGGGGACAGGCCCAGCCGCATACTGACCCGGGAGGACCCCTCCACACCCCGCAGGCCCCTACCTCCTTCAGCCTGTTTTGCAGTATACATGTAGGAGAGTAACACAGACTCTCCCACTGGGGGTTGATGACCATTCACGGTGTGAAAAGGGGCCTCTGAAGAACTTCAGAAGCCTTTGACCCCACCATGGTGGGGCCAAACTACAAAAGAAACCTCCAGCCTGCCTGAGCTGGAGGAGGCCCTGCCATCTGGTGTTGCCTTGACCACCAGGACTTAAAGGTGCCGGTATCTCAAATATTGACAAGTCACCTACTCCCTAACTTTGCCAGACAGCAAAGCACCTGCACTGTTTGGGCCCTAAATTTTCTAAATTTTCCGGAGGCTGTTCCCATACCTAGTGCGTCCCGCAAAATTAGATGGAAGAACACCCCCCCCTCTTTATACTGCCATCTGGTGGTGAATGGATGAAACGACACTATGCATTTGTGTCAGCTGAAGAGAATCGAGTTCCTTTTGCAAAAAACTGGATCACAGCTTCTTATTATGTGTCCAGAGGACTGAGAAAACAACAGAACCTACCAGGGCAGATTAAATTAATATAGTTGGAAATATTACATGATATGTAATAATAATATAATTTAGAAATAATAATGAAAGAATAGCAATATTATTAATAAGAGCTATACCGTACCACTTTCTAACTTTTGTATCCATTTTCTTACCTATAAAATACTGATTCCCACCTTAAAGGATTGTGGGAAAGTTGAATGAATACCTAAAAGTTTCTGACATAGTACTTGATGCATAATAAACACGCAAATGTTAACTTCTTATAATTATTAATAAGAACCATCAGTAAGCCAGACATGCTTTTACGTGATTTTCAAAACAGTCCTGCCACGGAAGAGCTGTTACCATTCCTATTTTGCAAATGAGACACCTGAAGGCTAAGATAAATTTTCTTAGAGGACACAAAGCTACTGTGTCAGAGGTGGAATTGGAACCCACTCCTCTGACCCTCCGTTGTCCATTTAACCACTATACTGACTGGTGTGTGGTGTGATGGGTCTTCTCAAGTATTTATATTCCATCCAACCCACACATATCATCACACACATGCACACACAACAAGGCTATAAGCCCTCGGGAAACACCCACGGTGTCATCGTATCTCTAGAATCTAGCAGTGCCTAGTGCAGGTGAGGCATTTGATAGGGAGTTAAGGAATCAGTAGAAACACTGCGTAACAACTGTGACCATTCAGGAAACATATGTCTTAGTGCTAGCAGGCTAATGACTACAAAATTTTTTTGTAAAGGTATCAGGCAAGCCCTGGTGGAGCAGTGGTTAGGTCATTTGCCTCCGAAGGAGTCAGGTCACATACCCCTGTGTTTGAGTCCCAGGTCTGGTGGGGAACCAACCATTGTACACAGCTAAATAAAAATCAAGTGCTTCTTCTTCCTCTCTCTTCCTGCCTGCCTAGTGGCCTTCATTCTGCCTGCATCTTTCCTTAAAAAAAAAAAAAAAGAAAAAGATCTTGATAGAAGAAAGGGCCATATGAAATGTTTTTGCTGTTGTTAAAAGAAAGGTGCAGGTAGGAATGAAAGCTAGTAGGTAGGCTAGCAGGAAGAGAGAGGAGGAAGAAACATTTTTATTTTGTGGTTATATTGGTTATTCATTTGCCATCTGTTGTGAACATGGGCCCTTGAGATGTATGTGGACTGCACCGTAGGCAGCAGACTTATTGGCTGAGCCACCAGGGCGTGTGAGGAAATGTTTTGAAGTTTCATCAAAATGATTGCAGTATATTGGTATAAGGAGCCCAGGAAGAAAAAATAAATTGACGTTATCTGTGTTGTGGAAAACAGGCTTGTTTCCACATTCAGCATCTAGGAACCTGCGAACTCAGCAGCAATAAAGGGATGGCACAGGGACCTGCTTGTTCCTCAGAGTGCATGCAGTGGGGACCTCGTGGGATGGAGTTGGTGACAGAGCCATCCAGTGCGAGGACTCAGACTTCTTAGACTGGCAAGGACTTTATCCGGCTGAGTTAGCCCAGACACCATACTACACTGCTAGTGTGAGCACACAGAATTCCCCTAATAATCAGAACTCTCCTTTTTGACAGTTGTTTTCCCCCAAATGACCCATTAAACATGCGGTCTGGTGGTTATTAATAAATCCTATATGAAAAAGGAAAAGTTCTGTGCTTAAATAAGTTTGGGAAACCCTGGGTAAAAAGAGTTCCTTTTCATAACCATGAATGTGTTCATTTTTTTAGCCTGTGCTGTTCCCAAACCTTTTTGACCAGGGAACCCTTTGGGGGGAAAGAGAACCCCCAAAACATCTCTGCACACAAATACCCCACCAACCCCAGCTCTAAGCGATGCTCACTTATCTACGGTAGCACATCAGCTCCTCATGCATACAATGGACAATGTGATGATGCTGATAATAAAAGTCTTCAAGTTCTCCAAAAACTGAAAATCGGCCTTTTTGGGAGAAAAGGAAAATTGGTTCCAGAGAATTTTCAAAGCCTGTCTGGAAAGGAGGAAATAGATGGTTATGCTGAGGAACTAGACTGCGTAGTCAAAGAGCTATGTTCCTGTCCCCTTTTTTTTTTTTTTAAGGAAAGATGCAGGTAGGAATGAAGGCAAGTAGGCAGGTAGGCAGGAGGAGAGTGAGAGGAGGAGCACTTTATTTTTATTTAATTGTGCGTCTTGGTTGTTCTCCCTGGCCCAGGATATGAACCCATGTCCTTGGAATGGACGTAGCCTGCCCTTCAACTGGAGGCAGTTGACCAAACCACTACTCCACCAGGGCGTGCCTCTTGTCCTTTTTAAACTATGGATTCCTTCAGCTCTGTGAAGTTCGGCAGGCAGTCTTTAATTTCTTCTATTAAAACACTTGCTAGTTTCTTTAGTGCCTGAGCATTATTTTCATTTATTTCTCTTAAGTCTAGATGCTCAGTACCTAGAAGCAAATCACTAAATATGTGTCTCTTTCACTACCCACTGTCCAGGTTATGTGAAATCCCAGACAGTTTCTAAATGTTGGGAGGTTGTTTTTTCAAAACAACTGAAATTTTATTGTGTCTCACCTGCAAGTACGGCAACTTCCATAAACGTAAACCATTTTCCAGAAATTGTTTTCAAAGCGCATTGAGGCGGCATGCCCTGGTGGCTCAGCAGTTTAGCACACTGGGTGTAATCTGTATGTGCCTCAAGGTCCCTAGTTCAAGACCTGATGGGGATAGAGGGTGGAGGGATAAGGTGAACAAGTCAATAAGTGCTTCTTCCTCCTCTTTCTTCCTGCCTGCCTACTCGCCTTCATTCTTTCCTTGAAAAGAAAGAAGTACATTGGGAAAAATGTTATTTTCTCTATATTTGAAGGATACTTTCACAGGATTGAGAATGCTTGGCTAATAGTTTTCATCTTTCAGTGTTTTGAATTTTTCATTTCACTCTCTCGGCCTGTAGAATTTCTGCCGAGAAAACTGATCTTAGCCTGACGGGGGTGCGGCGAACCTTTGTAGATCATGTTCCTCTAACCCCACAGCATTTGGTCATCTTTTTTTTTCATTGCTGGTTCAGTATACACATTGGCAGAGGTGTGAATCCAGTCTCTGGAAACTTGCATTGTGTTGGGAACAGAGGAAACACTAATCAAATGAAATGATATTTTAAAAAGCATAGGGAACAGAGCACCCTTGACCCGTGGAACTACACGGGGAAATTTTCCTGTGTCTTCTGTCCCTCCGTCCCTCTCAGCTCATGCACTTGACTTTTCATTTTGGGCTACTGGGCAATGTGAAATTTGATGGTGAAAAAATGTAGACCTGTTGGAGAAACTTGCTAAGCCTCAGCCCCATCACTCATTGGGTCACACCTGTCACTCACTTGTCACTCCTATGACTGAATAACAAGTCTACAGGGTTCCCTGTATGAACTGGACACTGCACGGGGTTAGGCTTTGCTGGGAGGGGCTTGTGTTCATGGGGGAGGCAGGCAATGGGCCATCCCCACAGCACGAGACTCCAGTCCCAGCCTGAGGACAGAACGGAGGACTTCACTTGCAGAGTTCTAGTGCTGAGACTGGATATTTAGTAACGGTCGGAATACTCAAAACGACAGCTGAGTTCAGAAAAGCTAGTGATTGATGAGCTCTTTCCCGGGGCCCTTTCCACGTGCCTCTTTACAGGGGACAACTAGTAATCAATGATTTCTTATAGATCCTAGCCTTGTCCCCTAGCCCAGGGACAAGAGCTGACATTAGGTTAGTGCTTAAAAAAAAAAAAAAAAATCAGTTCCATTCCTTTTTTTTTACACATTAAAATAACGTCAGATGTATAGGTTCCTGTTTCATCAGGTATATGTCAACACACCCTGACCAATGTCACCAAGTGTTTTCTTACCAGGTCCATCCACTCTTCTGTAACTTTTTATTTTGACATTATATCAGACTTACAAAAAAGTTGCAAGAAAAGTACAAAGGATCCCCATATACCCTCCAGCCCATGCTAGCATTTTCCATTTTTTGTTTTATTCCCCCCTCTCTCTACATACACACAATTGTTTTCTGAATCATTTTAATAAGTCACAGATATCATGGCCTTTGCTCCCAAATACTTCACTGAGTATTTCCTTAGAACAAGGCATTCTCTTATGTAGCCCCGGAATAATCATCAAAATCCCGAAACTGACATGACGTTGATTTCAGACCTTACCTCATCGATAGACCTTCTTCAGATTTACCGGTTGTCTCCATGAAGCCTTTTTAGCAACAAACAAACATAGATTGCATTCCATTGTCGAATCTCTTTAGTCTTCTATAATCTGGCTTAGTTTCTGTCTTTGTTTTGCATGACATTCTAATTTTTTTAAAGGAGAGGTATAGGCAGAAAGGAAGAAACATTTTATTTTCATTTAGCTGTTCACACTGGTTGTTTCCCCCGGACCCGGGACTCGAACCAGCAGTTATGTGACCTGCATCCTTTGGAGGTGATTGACTTAACCACTGCTCCAGCAAGGCTCGCTAGGACATTCTGCTTTGTTTTGTTTTGTTTTTTCTAATTGCAGTAACTTTTATTCTACACATTAAAATAAACTCCTATGTGTAGGTTCCCCATATGTGCAGTTTCCCCGTTCCTCAGATGTATGTCAACACACCCTGCGACATTCTGTTTTTAAGAGTTCGGACCAGTTGTGCAGAATGCCCCTCAGTCTGGTTTGACGGGCATTGCCTCGAGCCTCGGTCCACATTGTGTTCTCTGGACAGGAAAATCACAGCCGCACACTCACTGCTGGTTGGTCTCATGACAGTCACCTGGGATTCTTTGGTTAAGGTGCTGTGTGCCTGTTTTCTCCACAAGGAAGGCCCAGGCAGAGCTCATTCTAATGCGCCTCACGTTATTGTGTGTCACGGACGCAGCACTCTTCACAGACCGAAAGTGCGCTAACCCTGCATTGAGCGAGTGGATCGGCGCCGGTTTTCCAACAGCCTGTGTCTGGGATGTCTCATTTCATATCTGTGTCACATTTGATTAACGTGTACATGGGTGTTATAGACATGATGTGGTGCACACTTAACAGACTACAGGTTAGAGTAAACTTAACTTTGCTCAAACCCAAAAAGTCAGGTGATTCGCTCCAGTGGGACATTTGCTTTATGGGGGTGTCTAGAAGCAAACGTGCACTCTCTCAGAGGTGTGCCCACTGTGGTTCGCTTCAGTGGTAGCGGGAGAGTTGGAGACTGCATATCCTGTTCTCCCCAGACTCTCACCGCCTCGTGACAGCAAATATTGAGGGTTCCTACTTGACCCCATGATGATGATGATGATGAAGATGATGATGATGTTATCATTAAATGGGGATTTTTTCTAGTTCCGTCATTCTTTGCCTGTTTTCTGGCTGGTTTTCTCCTTGTAAGGCAAACCTTTCCTTTTTGTTTATTTCTATCAATGTGGGTACATAGATGCTTGTCTTATTCGATGGATTAGGGTCCTTTGTATCGGTCTTTACTCTGACATTCCAATTATTCCAGATTTGGCTGGTAGAACCCAAATATGTGTCCTTTTGACCTGTGCCTGTCATTCTTGAAGACTGTTCACTATTCAAAGGCAGCTCTTTGCAGCTGGGTGGAACCTTTTTCTATAGCCCCCTGACTTCCTGATGAATATGCAGTCGATTTCTCTGCCTGGTTAGACAACTCCCGGCTCCCCTCCCCGCCCCACCGTCTGCCCCCACCTTCACCATTCAGCCCTTCTAAAACAGGATTTTCCAGTAGGGGGACTTAGTGGCCAAGGCATCAACACTTCCATCTTCAAACACAAGACTGTTTAACCCCAAAGCACAGCACGGGGGCAAATCAACCCTTCCCCCTGCACCGTGGACCCCACGGGCAGGTGGGTGCCGCCAGGGGCTGGATGCGCCGGCCTAATGGTATTTGCTTTTCTCCTGTGTAAACAGGTGGTACTGGTGAAGGCTTTGCCCTTTGCTTCTTGGTTGTTCTCCAAAGAGAAAGCAAATTTTTATTCTGCCTGGTCATAAAGGATCTGACATCTGACAACAGAGATCTCACCTGTAAGTGAGCTGCCGTCAAAGGGCATGAGGAAGAGAAAGAAGCTAGGCTGCTCAGTTGTAACTCAGATTTCAAAAGAGTGGGGTTTTTCCCCCATGCCCACATGTCACACTGGACAAAGAGTTATTTCCTTTTCACACCTGGAGATGGGATAATTCCCTTACCAGAAGCAAGCTGCAAAGGGGGAAGACTTTGTCATATGCAAAATACATTGAATTTGATGTGGGGCCTGATCCTAGAAAGCAGAATGATTGAGGATGTGGGCAGAAAGGCTGGGTGTGAATACAGTAGTCTCCACTCTTCCTGTCACCCATTACACAACCTTGGATATCAGAGCCTGGCACTTTGAGAGAAGGAATGTTACTGGGGATGGAAACTCCCCAGGTTTCACCTCCCAGGTGAAGTGAGAGCACTGGGAACCTCTAGCCAGGAGGAGGCTCCATCCCAGAGGTTGTCCACAGGGAGCTGCACTCAGGTGTGTAGGCCACTCAGGTGGGGAGTCCCGAAGGGAGGGGCTGGGGCAGGGGAGAGAAGCTGGACTGGAAACCTGAACCTCCGAACACCCTTTCCAGTTACATGACTTGGAAGAAAAATGCAACCCCCGTGATTTCCCTCAGGAAGGAGTATCTCCTCTCACGCTCTTCAGTCCCCGCAGGCATCCCATCTCCTGTGATGGCGCGTGGTGCTTGGCGGCCACAGCAGCTGAGGGAGGGTTCTCGGTCAGCCTCTGGGAATGCACAGCGTCCCTCAGGACATGCCTCTTTCTTTTCTCCGTCCTTTCTTGCTGAAGAAAACCGTCCCCATGTGCAACTCCTGAACCCACCATCCTAAGGTGACCTATCTGATCTCTTTCAATGATGCATATTTCATGATTGCTTCAATTATTATTCTTATGGTTGTTATTATTACCCACACTGTCCTCTCTCAAAGCCATCAAAACCTTTTTTCCCTTTTCTTTGACTTTTTTTTTTGCCACCTATCCATCTGGCAGGGGCAGGATTTGAGATCTGATTGTGGAAGAAGGAGGCGGCAGGGGAGGAAGAACATGTGGCACTTTTTATTATTTATGCCATTTATCCAGCGGCTGTGAATTATTAGCATAAGATGGGTACAGATGGGGAGGAGAGGCTGGGGACAAAATGCTGGATATTGGAAATGGGTCATTTAATGGAGAATGCCGTGAACAGGGACGTGGTCGTGCCACACATATTACTGCCGAAGCCCCCAATAACTGCTCTAGCAACTTTGTTGAACTTGGGGTTTTATCTTCCAGTTGGAGCCACAGTTGACAGAAAGGTACCATTTGGCCCTTATTCCAGAAACAAATATAACTTGGTATTGGTCGCTCTCTTGTTTGTCCGTGTCTGTCTGAGCAACTAGATCACGTCTTTCTTAGGCACAAGACCTCCATCTTTGTTCTGATTTTAAACATGCTCTATCCAGACAGGGCTGGGTGATAAGTACATGCTCATTATGAATTATTAATTAACATTCTCCCTAGTAATGCCACAGAGGAGCTACACCATTGTCCCCATTATAGACGAAATAGCTGAAGCCCAAAGTCACACAGCCCGTAAAAGACATGAACCAGATCATTCAGGTGTCTCTCCCCATCTCCAGTCAGTAATCACATAGGCGAAGATTTTTATTTTTATGTATTTATTCATTGCCATATAAGGTCATATCACAGGTTCCAGAGGTTAGGATGTGGATAGCTTTCGGGGGGCCATTTTCAGCTGTCTACGGGGGACTCTTTGTGAATTTTACTTATTGATGTCCCCTATACTCAACTAGCTAGGCTATACTTCTTAAAAACCACCAGCCATTATCTCTGTGGCTAAAGGTTCTGAAGTAGCATCCAGGGAAATTCATCGCTGATTGAAAGAAGGAAGGAGAGGGAGCAGGGAAAGTATCAACACAGCCAACAGGGAACCATCTCTCTCTAGTGTGCAGGTCTTATGGAGACAGGGATTGGAGCTTTGGGTCCTGTTATTGGCTATTTTTTAACAAAGGTTATACATATTAGAAACAGAGAATGATGTAAAGATTCTGCCACAATCGTTTTTAGGATTTTCAGAGGAAAGGCCAAAACAGCATGGTCAGTTTTACATGAAAAGATTTTATCCTGAGGGCAATATCAGGAAAAATGCAAACTGGGGAAAGGGCAGGAACCGCGGGCAGGAAGACAAGAGAGGCACCCAGAGCTGAGGTCACCTGCCTCCAGGAAGCCCAAAGGGGCATGTCCTTGAGCTGCAATATAGTGGAGTTCATGGATCATAGCTGGATGAGCCCAGTGAAAACAAAATAAGAACATTTCATTCGGGTAACACTCCTGAGAGTGACTGTAACCTCCTGGGGTCTGTAACGTGAACAGATAATCAACTACCTTATCTTTTTTTAAAAGGAAAGATGCAGGCAGGAAGAGAGAGAAGGAAGAAGCACTTTATTGAATTTTTATTTAGTTGTTCATATTGGCTGTCCCCATCCTGCAGCCCCGGCTCTTGAACCCAGGACCTTGGGATGTCGGTGAGACTGCTTTCAGGATGTACTAGACCACTGGACCACTCAACCACCTTATCCTGATGCCCTTTAATACTTGAGTAGCTGATCAAGGCAAGGAACCCTCTCTGCTCTCGTAGACTGCTGCTGTATGGTGCTGCATCCTGGTCCCCACAGAAGGTGATGGAATAGAAAACAGGCAGATCCTTTCATTTTTTCATTTTATCAAAGTAACATTGCCTTATAACATGATACAGATTTAAAGTAAATCAGCATCTGTATATACTACATCTCCATCAAGTTACCACTAACTGACCAGTTCTATCCTTACTCATCAGATCCTTTTTAATTCCAGCTTCCTCTCCCTCATATTCTTCTGCCTGTGTTTGCACCTGTGCAGAAAGAGCATGCAGTGGACACACGTGGGTCCTGAGTCAGGAGAGGACCTGGCACAAGGACAATGCCAACAAATGTTTGAATGGCTGATTTCCAATGCACGAAGACCTTCCTGGAGCCACTGCCCTCCCATGACCCATGGGCTTTCGTCAAAAAGCATGACTACTTACTTTGATTCTCAAGGAAAGAAAAAGCAAACTTAATTCCTATTAGAATGTCCTTTATGATGTGTTCTCCTTTTTCCATTGTCTTTTCCAGATGGTAACAGAAAATAATCCAGATGGGGTGCAGTTGCTGTAAAATGATACACAGGTAAAGTTGGGAAACACCACATCCACTGCAGGAATGCGTGCTTATTATGAAGACCCTGTGGGGACTCGTCTACAGACCTGGCATGGGTTCACCTTCTCCAACATGGGGCATGACCCACATTTCTAAGAAATTAAAAGTGGAGAACTGCTTTCCTGTCATTTAAGATGACATCGACCTCGATGTTTACATTCGTCTTGCTCACGGTCCGGAGTGTGTTGTGCGTACCGCCTTTCTCTACAGCTGAATTTCCTTTGTGCTGAGCTGACATTTCTGTAGAGAATACCAACACAGAGAAAAGCTTGGATTTCAGGGGATCCCTGAAATGCCGTCACTGAAAATAAATCGTCCCAGTCACATATGTGCTTTTAATTTTGCCATATTCTGTTTCAGAAGAATTCTACATAAAGTCAAGGGAAAAAAATTAAGTGACGATTTTGCTTCTTTAACACATAAAACTATATTCGTCTCGTCCCATTCCATGTCTGCATACCTCTATCTGCCCATATGTGCATGTGTGTACACAGATGCACACGTGTTTTACCCCACAGAAATTATCATGTGATGTGAGGCTTTAGTCCAAAGACATTTATGCCCCTGCACCCCAAGACTCAGGTGTCTAAGGTGGAGGTTTTGAAAGCTGTGAACCCAAGACCCCCAGCCATGGGAGGGACAGGAAAAAAAAACAAACAAACATACACTTAAGTATCTTCGTGCCATTCCAGACATGTATTTTTCATTTTAATGGCTGCATAATACTGTTTTGAGAGTAAGTAACCACATATCCCTGTTGTTGGACATTTGTTTCACATACTTTATATTTAATTTTTCTTACTTTTAAACCCCATGCACCCTTTTGTACTTCACCTTCTTTCACTCCCTCTTTGGGATCTATTTCCAGGGGTGGAACATTTTTATAACTACATCTGTTTGATTTAGATAGCCATACAGGTAAGCTGAGAAAAGGACCCGATGGCAGAAATGAATAGGCATAGTCGACACAAGCAGAGCTTGTGGTCGAAAGTATTGATGATCAAAGAAATTTCGTTATTAATAAAGTTAACAACTGACCTGACTGGCCTTCATGATTCTCGCCCCCAGCTACCTCTTTGACCCAGTTCAAGTGCCCTCCCCTGGCTATGTCAACGAAGTTAGCAGCTGCAAGCTGGATGAAGACGACACTGTTAAATTGAAAGACGGCCAGAGCCGCGAAGGCCTGGTTCGCAAAAATGACTTTCAGAGCGAGAGCAGAATCCGAACGGTGGGAGGACCGCACCCTCCTGGAGACGCCGGAACGGGACACTGTGTCGAGAAGCCTGCAGGTGCCATCAATGGCATCGGCCCCGCCGCTGCTCTGCAACTCCATGGGGACCCTGGGCCCCACCAGGTCAACAGGGGCTCCTGGGCCAGCCCCGAGAGCCATGTGCACCCCACTCAACCCTTTCTTGAAGCAGGGGACACCAGGGACTGTGTGCCACGGACCTTGGAAGAGACCCAGGTCGTCCGAAGTGGAGAGTCCAGAGTTCCTTCCCAGGCAGAAGGCCCAGCCTTGGAAGAACAAGTTCACGTCCTCCAGATACCTGCCCCGGATTACCCTCAGCCCTGGGGCTCAGCGGTAGACGCCGTCCGTCCAGAAGAAAAGGACCATCTTTTCCAGAGCCATGCTGAGGATGAGCCTTGGGAAGGAAACCATCCCAGGCTGGGGGAGCAAGGTGTGCGCATGCCCTTCTCCAGGAAGAGAAGCTGGGATTCATTGAACAAGGCCGTGGCAACAGAAGTGCTAAGTATCTACTTTAAAGACCAGGCCCCCACGCCTGCGGGGACGCTGGATGACTCCCGCAGCCGGTGGGAGGATACGCGCGCCTGCCCTGCGGACAGGAGTGGGGAGGACGAGGACGCAGCGGTGGCGGAGGCCCTCGCGGCTTTAGAAGCGGCTACTGCTGGAGAAGACGTGGAGGAGGCGGACTAGGGGCGGGGCGGCTACCAGCCAATAAGCTAGCGTCACGTCGTGTGTGCGTACTGCGTGCATGGATGCGTTTGCGCCTCTGACGCAGAGCGGATTTGCGGCAGCGCCGCGCTGCAGCTTGTGTGCTCTGTTGGCGTCGATGAGTGTCGGTGCCCGTGCTGGCTGCTCGTTCCATACTGAGAGCATCACTGTGCAGCCCACGACCACCCAGAACCCTAGAAGTGACATCAGAGAGGGCCACTGTGCCGGTGCCTGCAGCTCAGGCAGAAAGTTAAAGCCAGTTTACCCACCTGCAAAGTCCCCTCCCCAGCATCTGACCCAGCTGTTGTTGCGCATGCTCTGAAACCCCAGCGCTTCGTCCCAGGGCACAGACTCAATGAACGTTTTTCTGACTGTAAATTCCTTTTGAGAGCCAAATGTTGTACCCCACCTGGGAAAGGTGACTGTACCCACTTAAAGTGCCTAACGTGTCCCCAGAGCATGGCTTACTTTCAGGGACAGCCCCCAGGGAACTTGATAACCAGTTATTGGACGGCGAGGTAAGCGCGGTAACTTTCAGGGTGGAGCAGAAGCTACTGGCAAACAAGTGGTTATTCAATTAGTTGTGATGTTAAGACACCTGGACCTTAACTTTTTTTACATGGTTTTTAATCTCCTTTGGGTTCGGGGAGACTGGTCGGAATCTTAAAACAAATTGTGTCATATTTGGGTTTTAAGTACAGGAGATTTGGAACCACAAAAAGATACATGAAGTGTTTCGTGTCATGTAATGTCTGATTCTGATTAAAATATAACGACATATGTATCTGTCTATCTTATCTCAAAGGCCAGACCGCATATCGCGACCCCTGCTGTTTCTTTCCGTCTAAAGAGCTAGACTACTAAATTACAGTTGAGAAAACCAGGTGAGCAACGCTCATCACCGTTCCCAGAGTTCAAATTCCTGACACCACAACTACCTCTGCTGACTTTACCTTAAGGTGAACAAGGGTTTTTCAACCTCTTAATTTAAAAAAGAAAAAAAAAAAACAGGCGCCCCCTTGTGGTTCAGGCGCCTATGGAGCTTGTGCACAAACACATCATCACCCGAGGACCAGGGATCCAGACAATAAAAATAGAAATCAAGAAGAACCATTCTGACATGGCTCCATAGAGAATTTTGAAGCGTTAAGGACGGTCGAGACTCTAGGAAACGGAATCATGGGAGACGCTTTAGTATGGTGCTTCGTAACACAGGCTCTGAACTCTGACCTTGATTTCCATTTCGATTTCCAGTTTTGCCATGTGATCTTGGGCCCGTAACTTATTGTTTCCGTTTGTCCATCTCCTAAGTGAGAATCCTAATAGTGTGTACTTGTAAAAATTAAGTAAAATTTTGCAAGTGATTAGCACAGTCCCTGAGACAGTAGGAACTCAATAGAATAGTTTTTTTAAATTTTGCCTCCTCACAAGAGAAAATTTGAACACTGTGAGGTATTAATATCATCACTTCATTTCAGTGAGTTATCCAGTATGAAACACCATCATGATTTCTGAGCCTCCTAGCATCTTTAAGGGTGGCCGCTTACAAATGCTTAATAGACATACATTACCCTGGGTTTTCTCGGTACCTCACCATCTCTGCATGTGAGGTCACTCAGCCCTTAAAAGATAAACTGTTGGCAGTGTGCCCTTGTGGCTTGGATGTTAAGCCTGCAGCTCTGCCAGTGTAGTCCACATAAAGCCCGAGCACCCATGTTCTCTATGTGGGGGGTGGAGGGGTGGAAAAACAGCCATCATGAAAATGAAATAAGTGCTTCTTCCTCTTCCCTCTTCCTGCTTGCCTGCCTATATGCCTACATTCCCACCTTCCTCCTCAAAAAATAAAGATAAACTATTGACATTGCTCTTTACATTGTAGGCGTGTTTACTATTACATTTAGTATACCAATGCTTAATATCTCAGAGTGGTCCCCAGTTATAACTGTTGGGAGTAGGTCCAATTAAATATAAGTGACTTATAAAAAGATGTATATACCACCTATTAAAAGAAGCAGGACTTAACACTTCAGACTGGTGTGGTGTCCCATGATACCAGCAATTCTTTCTCCTATTATCTTGGCTTCTTTCTCAAGATCACTGTGTGGTCCAAAATGGCTGCTAGGGCTCCAGCCATTATGTTTGCTTCCCATGCAGGGAAAAAAGGGGATGAGTCAGAAGATCTCACTCTGTTTCTATTAAGGACTCCTAGAAATTTAACTCAACTCTTCGATTTAGACCTCACTGGAAAACCTCTGATCACTTGTTCATACCCAGCAGCAAAAAGGGCCAGGAATATTGACAGGCAGGCAGGCAGAAAGCTTATCTTTCTAGCTATGTGCATGGTTCCCCAAGTAAATTCAGTTATTGAGAAGAGAATGGACACTGAATTTTGAAGTAGTCAGATTACACCCTTTGCCACATCAGGTCTTCAAAATACAAAGGCCAGGAATAGATGCAATTTGCAAGAGATTGAAAGATTGTGTTCACATTTATTCTCACACAAAGGAACTTAAACCATTAGTACAGTGGAAGGAGGGCTGGATAGCTACCAGAGCTCCCAACCTCATGCTCCTATGACCAAAGCAGAAGAATGAAAGAAAATTCAGACAAGGGTAAGGAGAATTACTAATACAGACAAATCCCCTTCTTGCAACAGAAACACAATTCCGCATTTACATATGTACGTAATTTTGCATTTTATTGCTGCAGAATTCACCATGATTAACAACTCCCAAGTTTTTTTTTCTTTTCATTTGAATAACTGCTCCAAAAGGGTCACAGATGACTGAGAACTTCAAGTGTGTGTATATATTTTTAAAGCAATTCTGTTCCTTTTATCCCCAATATCCAGACTCCACCAAAGGGCATCAGAAAAAAAGTCAGAATGTTTAGGTTGAAAAGAAACTCGTTTTAACTTTATCACCCAGATTTCTAGCAGCTGTCTGAGCATCTTGCTCTGTGCAGTATCTTCTTTCTGCCGCCTGGAGCTACCCTTTATCAGAAAAGCCATGTTGGCTGGGGTGAATATTTTTTCACAAGGAAAGGTGCAGGTAGGAATAAAGGCAAGTGGGCAGGCAGAAAGAAAAGGCATCTTATTTTTATTTAGTTAGTCACATTTTTGTATTTCCACCCCCAAACCCGGCATGTGAACCCAGATCCCTGGGATGTACGTGGACGGTGCTCCTTCGGAGGCAGCTGACCTAACCACTACTCAACCAGACATGCCAGTAGTAAAGCTATTCAGATATTCTGGACAATTTGGCTGCAGAGATGCATGCTGAATGCCAGGCAGTTGCTGTGATCAGGAGCGGACATCACAGTTCACCCTCTGAGCAAAATGCATCATGTGGACATTTGCCACGGTAAATCCTGATTCTGATATAAGATGGTTTCCGTAACCTGTCAATTTGTTGAGCTAAAAAGTTACATTTTACTTTTTACTAGAGGAAGTTGAATCATTAAATATGTAAGTAAATGTTTTCCCGCCAAACAGAAGTAAGTTACTCTGTCAAACCAGACCTCCACAAGAATGGAGAAAATTTGAGATTTCTTAGCACACACCATTTGTTCACCCTTAGAAACAGCTGTCATTCACCTCTTACTCTTTCTGCCTCACTCAGTCTCTGACACAAGGCTAGGACTGTTCTCTTGCTCACTCTTCTATCAGCAGCTCCAAGCCAGAGTCCCTAGGAAAATGACGAGGCACCAAATGCTAGGACTTGACCAAGGTCTCCTGACTTCCTTCATGGTGTCAGCTCTGAGCAGACAGTGACCTCCGGTCTTGGACTTTGTCCTTTACCAAGAGGACCCCTCTTTGCACAGGTCTTTGTAATGAAGATGTGGAAATACTGGCTTGCTTGCTTGTTTGTTTTTTCCCCTTTACATTAAGACTCGTTTATTTTTAAATTCTCTATTTTGGAACAGGTGGTGATTAAACACAGACAAGCTGATGTTTCCTTTTCATGGTAAATGCTTTGCTTATAACTATATGACAGAACATGACCAGTTTATTTATTAAATTTGGAAATTTCTCCAATATAGCAACTTACAGACTTGCCTGAAAGTCTGACTTTGAAAGCACCTTTAGCCTGCTCACTTTAAAAAGCAACTTTTATGCAAATCTATTAAACATACTGATTACAGATGGTCCTTCTCTGTGAGCTGATGTCAGCCCCTTGGAGTCAATTATTAGCGATTTTTTCAACTAAATCAACTACAGTAAAGAAGGCCTTTTGCTGCGATCTGGGCAAGCACATGGCCTGCATTGTGGGCGCCACACAGGTTATTTGTTCAGTACAAGAATGAAATCTCTGCCAAGTCTCATTGGGGGACATGGTCAGCTACAATTCTGAATGCTGATTATGAGATCATAACCTATTATAATCAAAGTATAAGTGCAGGGCTGTGGAAACACACCTATATGGAATCAAGAGAAAAGCAATAGCATTTATTATCTGTGCTCTTTACTCGCATTCTGCCCTGTTCCCTTTGAACAATGAGTTTTTATGGGGGATAGGGTGTGTCTAAGGAAAGTCATGTGACCCTTACTCCCAAACTGAGACTAAAATTTAAAAGTTGCATCCTGGCAGCTCAGGAATTAAACCCACAGTGGGGCACAATTCACATACAGCCCAGAGACCTGGGTTCACAATCAGGGCTCCTGGGAAACAATTAAAATGAACAACTAACTAAAGAAAATGCTTCCTCCTCTTCTCCTTTCCTTCCTGTCTGTTGCCTGCCTGCCTTCATTCCTGCCTCCTTCCTTCCTCTTCTCTTTAAAAAGAAAAGAAAGAAAACTAATGTTTAGAACCAAGTAGAAAGAAGGGAACTTAGTGAATCAAATTTTTCAGTCCTCTTGAACTCAATCTTTAAAATCCTGGAGGAGAATGAGAGAGAGGGAGGGAGTGAAACAAGAGTGAAAGGAGGGAGAGAGAGAGATCTGTGGGCCTCACCAATCAGAGACTCGGATTCAGTGGGTCTTGGTGGGGCCCTGACATGGGCATTGATGTGAGTGACTCTCAGCTATACTTGGGGAAGCATTAAGACTATAACAGGGGTGCACGCTGGCAAAATTCTTTGTGGCATAGGGCTTGGGCACAGTCCACACACATCCCAAGATCCTGGGTTTTCATCCTAGGCTGGTGGGAACAACCAAGATGAACAACAAAGCAAAATAAAATGCTTCTTCCTCCTCTCTCTTCTGCCTGCCTGTCTCGTCTTACCTTCATTCCCACATACACCTTTCAAAAAAAAAAAAAAAAAGAAGCAGGAATTGACACACTTTTAGATCTTGCACCAGTTATTCAAAAAAAGTATACACTCTTTACCCTGATATATTTTTACAAATAAATGTACTGCCTTCTGGTATTAATATGTTGTATATATTATACCGCAATACTAAGATGAGGTTGTTAAATAGCAGAGTTTTAATATTTTTCTTCCTGCATCATTGGGGTATATGAAACTTTAAAAATCATTTATTTATAAGATCAAGTGATATACCTCTAAAGGCACTTCGTAAATAGGCAAAACTAGACTAGGATTTCTGACAACATACAAGGTACAAACACCAGAGAGCCACAAACTTAGAACATGAGCACAAGTGAACTTGCCTGCCCTGCTCTGCTCACCCTGCACTTTGACACTGATTTTTCAGGGACTTCTGTATTTTTTGCCCATGAGTGTTTTAGAATGGTTCATACAAAACTAGGGTAAAATGTGACCTTGAGACCAGAAGGTAGACAAATAATTTTACTCATGTTCCCTATCAAAGTTACACATTCCAAATCAACATGAGTGAGACAGTTGGGAGACAGACTGACTAGAATATTTGTTTAGTTGGTTTAGCTGCTGTTTTGAAAGCAAAACTATAACATTCTAATTGGACAACAACTGCTGTCAATTTTCACAAGAAGCCCAGAGAAGATTGTTTCCTCTCATGGTTCTCCATTCTGCAGAATCATTTTAAAGCTACGGAAAAGGGTGCCTATAAATCCTGGCACTTACACATGCAAGGAAGCTGTCACAAACAGTGAGTTTGCTGGTCCTCTCCCAGTCAGGTGTTGACGATTAGAAAGGAATCAGAAGCTTTCAACTGCCCACTTATAAAACCATAAGATTATAGGTTCCAAGATTTTCATAACATCAGCCATTAGCCTAGAGACAAACCAGCAAGGATTGTCACAGTGTTTAAGAATTTATGGGGGTGCAGTAGGAATATAATAAGAGAATGCTATCTGCAGCAACTCTATGCCAAAAGTAATTTGCCAAATACAATAACTGTTATACAAATTTTATTCAATAATAATTCCTGGGAGCCATTAAGTTGTGGGTATGGGATTTTTGCAGGTAGATAGAGAAAAAGAGAGAGGTACATATATGTGAAGTTAAGAAATATGTATGTATATATATCTTAATTTTTTAAATGACTGTTTATTAAGCATTTAGTACAGCCAGACACTCTCCGTTCTGCATACGCATCATCTCATTTAAATCCACCACCATGACCTAGAGCTGTAAGTATTAATATGTCTATTCCACAGATGGGGAAAATCGAAGCCCAGAAAGCTAAACTCAGCCACCATCACACAACCAGTCCATGGCAGAAACTCAGCCGAATCCAGGTGGAACAGCAAGTTGGTTCTTTAAAGAAATATATAATACAGCCTTTCTGTGGACACAGTCACGTGGGCATCCAAAAGATGGGCTGAACCTAATGTGAGATTTCATACTGATGACATTTCTAAGCAAAAGCAACCTCTGGTGTCCATTCTCTGAGGGAATTCAGCCATCACAAGAGCACAGTAATTCTGAGATGGAAAGGTAAAGGAACTTTAAAACAATGTGGTGGGTGTAACGACAATGCAATATTGGAAAAATAGAGTAATATGCATCAGACCTCCCTGGTGGAGTAGCGTTTGGGTCCACCACCTCTGACCAAGCACAGTCCACACACATCCCAAAGACCCAGGTTCATGTTCCAGGGTGGGGGAGTGGGGAACCAGGATGAGCAACTAAAATAAAAATAAATGAAATTGCTTCTTCTGCCTCCCTTCCTGCCTACTTGCCTTCATCTCTGCCTGCCCCTTTCCTTAAAAAAAATTAAAAATAAAATTATATATGTATATGTATATAATTGATTGGGAAAGAAAGGTTTTTGCTAATTCTGAGAAAGATTTTTTAAAAGCATTGCAAAATTAGTCAAGACCTGCTCGGTAAAACCACTGAGCCGGTCAACTATCAGCGATACTTGTATTTTTACAATGGTCACAGGACCACAAATTTTTTCACCTGAGGAGGACCCTGGACCATACCTGCTTATCAAATGAAGAGATGCTACTGTGTAGCTTGAGATGCTGTTCCTCAGTTTTGTGCCCTGTAAAGAAGAGATGATGGCTATGCCTCAATCTGGGTTGTAATGAAACTTGAATGAGATATACATCTAAAGCAGTTAGCATAGTGTTTCCAGGAAATAGAACAAAAAAATCTCAAAATTTGTATGGAACAGCGAAAGACCCTGAATAACCAAAGCAATTATGAGAAAAAAAGAACGATTCTGGAAGGATTATACTCCCAGATATTGAACTACACTACAAAGTGATAATGATCAAAATGGTATGGTGCTGGAATAATAACAGAGGCACAGATCAGTGGAATAGAACTGAATCACCAGAAACTGACCCACTCACATGCAATCTGTTAATACATGACAAAGTAGACAAAAGCATATGATGGAGAAAGGAAAGTCTTTTCAATAAATGGTGTTGGGAATACTGGACAGCCACATGCAAAAGAATGGTTAGACCACTCTCTAAAATCATTCACAAAAACTAACTCAAAATGGACTAGAGACTTGAACACAAGATGGGAAATCATAAAATTCTGGAAGACAACATAGGAAAGACATTCCATGACATCAGCCATAGAAGGGTCTTTGGGGACTCAACTCCAGCATCAAGGGGGGAAAAAGAAAAATAACTGGGACTACATCAAGCTAAAAAGTTTCTTCACAGTGAAAGAAAGCAACTAAAATAAAAAGACAACCTACTAACTTGGAGAAGAGATTTGCCTTTCATATTTCTAACAAGAGTTTAAATATCCAAAATATAAAAAGAACCCATAAAATTCAATAACAGAAAAACAGGCATTCCAATCAAAAAATGGGAAGAGGAATTTGAGAGACATTTTTCTGAAGCTGATATACAGATGGCCAACGGGCACATGAAAAGATGTTCGTTCCTATTCGCTGACTATCAGGGAAATCAAACCAACAATGAGATGTCACCTTACACCTGAGAGACTGGCTATCATCCAAAAGTCTAGAAACAATAAATGCTGGTGAGGATGTGGAGAAAAGGAAACACTTTTACACTGTTGGTGGAAGTACAAATTGGTGAAACCCCTAATGAAAACTCTATGGAGATTCCTCAAAAAGTTGAATATGGAAATTCCATATGATCCCACCATCCCACTTCTGAGTGTTTATCCAAAAGATACAAAAACACTAATTCACAGAGATTATGCACCCCCTTGTTTATTGCAGTCTTATTCACAATAGCTAAGAACTAAGAACTGAAAACTTAAGTGCCCAACGTCAGATGAATGGATGAAGACGTGGTCCATATACACAATGGATTACTACGTAGTACTTAGAAGAGAAGAAATCCTGTCACTTGAATCAAGATGGATGAATCTAGAGGGGATTATAAATGAAATAAGCGAAATAAGCCAAAAGAAGATAGAGACTAGATTATCCCACTCACAGGTGGAATGTGAATAGAAAAAAAACAAAGGAACAAATGAAACAAAGCCAGCCCTCCGACACTTGCAATAGAACTGAGGTGACCACTAGGGACTGGGACAGGGGTGGGGGTAAGTGGCGGAAGGACCCACTGGACCATGCTGAAGAGCACTTGGTGATGTGATGGAGGGCAAGGTGTGTTGACATATGTCTGAGGAACAGGGAAACAGCACATGTGGGGAACCTACACATATGAGTTTATTTTAATGTGTAAAATCAAAGTTACTGCAATAAAAAAGTGTTTTTTAATATAGGGCACTGGCCAAGCCAGGTAAAAACAAATAAATAAAAAGTAAAACTCACAGAGATGACTGTACTACTTTCACGTCTTAGGAAAGGAAGATAAAACGGCAGCCTGAACAGAGAAGAGAACTTCCCCTGTAGCTTGTCGATGTGGATCCAGTCAGCATCAGGACAAGGAGATGATTCTCTCACTTCAGTCATCTGCCCTGACTCCTGGACACTCTCAGGCCCAGTAGCTATGATAGTTCTTACTTCTCCCTGGTTTCTCTCTCTTTCCTGGTCCCTACTCTCCAAGTCCATCTTCACATGTTAAGCAGTGTGAATGTGGAGAAACATCAAGAACTGACTCTCACATGGTCAAACTCCCATCATTCCAGCGTTTATGTCACTAACAAGGGTCTGCACATGGCACTGAGTGGGCACTGACTGGACTACACACTAAGTGCTGTGCATACCCAAGCTCACGTCATCCTCACAAACACCATCAAAAGCACATATTATCATCACTCTATAGTTAGAAGACCGAAGTCTAAAGAATTAAGGTCCCAGTTGGTGGAAAGTATCTCAAGGCCAAATCCCTGCTATTAAGGGCACTGTAACACAGCCCCATGGCCAGTCAAGGAAGATGGTGGAAGGGAAGTTGTCCTGAGACAATAAAAGGGAGAGAGCTTGCAAGAGCTTTTTGGAACAGAATCCACACCATGACCAAGGTGGGATGCCAGGACTTCATTTCCCACGTGACTCTAACTCCTCAATTATCTACCTCTCTGTGAATAATTGCATTAGCTGTGGGCACGAGACAGAAATGCAACTCAAATGAGACAAGACACTAGAGGAACATCCTTGGGATGTTCACAATACTCAGAAGGGCAGCCGGGCCTCAGGATCAAGCGCACATGGGCCTTGAATGCCACCTCCACGGCCTCTTGGCCCTCTGCTCATTCCTTCTTCTCCTCAGCCCAGCGTCCTCCACACAGCAGGAAACATGGCCTCCAGCCGTCTCTGAGCTATGGCTTCAACCACCAGAGAAACAAACAACTTTCTCTCCAGCTCCTGTTGGCAAGTAACCCAGAGAGGGGCTCCATTGGGCCAGGTCCCAGATGGGTCATGTGGTGACCTCGTGTTCAGCCGTCAGGGGAGCAGGGCACATGGCTGCGTTGTAGGAGGGAGGAGAGTTCTCCCAGCAAGGTGGGCATCATTCCCAGACGGGAGATGTGCTGACTGAGAGGCTCAGCTGCCTGTTCAACCTCAGATCTTTGTTCTTCCCCTGTTCTTTCTCCTCAAAACATGGACCTTCCTCTCTGGCTCTTCTGTGAGGCCTTTGAACTCTAACTGTGCTTCTGTGGCAGAGCCAGAGGCTTACTGTCTCTGCTCCTCTGGGACAAAGTCGTGTTCTGGGCCACTTCGCAGACACTTTGACCAGCTGTGGTAGGACAGAAACACACAGGTGCTTTACTCAGTTACTAAGCATGAACACTTACAGTGGCCAGGCCCTCAGTGGGGCCACGGAGCCTACAGCTTGGGGTGTGTGCACGTTTCTAATCCTGAGAAACCCTGTGAGAGAGGTCATTTTAAAGATGAGAAAACAGCATCTCAGAAGGTCAGGTAATTTTTTAAATATCGCACAGCAGTGGTGGCAGAGCCAGGATTCAAACTCCTTGGCAAAGGCTGAGCTGCTCCTCCAAGCCCACACTGCTTCTGGAAGTCATAGCACTGCATGACAAGATCAGGGCGTATGGTTTCTTCCAGAGGAAACTCAGTCAAACTGATAGCATCCAAGCTGACACCTGTGGGGCAGACTCCAAGCTGACACCTGCTGGGTGAAAGCTCTTGGATAAGAGGCTTCCCTCCCTCCCTGCCTCCCTGCCTCCCTCCTGCTCTCCCAGCTTCCCTTTCTTCCTCCCTTCCCTCTCCAGCCCCAGGTAGAGGGGTCCCGCTAGGTGAGTGGGCTACCCCATGTGAGCAGCCCTGGCTTCTCCAGCCCTGATCTTCTCCTTCCTGTGCTCACAGAGGAAACTATGAGGCACACAGGGCATATGTCAGTCCTCCAGGGCCACTGCTTCAACAGTCCAAGGAAGTATACCCACCTCTTCTGAGACAACTATCATTCACCAGGTCTCAAGTGCCAGCAAGCTCCAGCTGACATACCGGGAGCCTGTTTTCCACCTGTCCCGGAAACCAGCACAGGAGACTGCTGCCTACCGACCCTCCTCAGACATCGAATACACCTGCTCCTGGGTTTTGGCCCTCCCAGCCTCCCAAACTGTCAGAAGTGAATTCGTGTGGTTTTTAAGTCACCTGGTCGATAATATTCAGGTTATAGCTGCCCAAGTGGACAGAGGCCAAGTCAGTCTTTCTTCCCTTCCCCTCCCTCCCTGCTCCCTCTGTGTGTGTGTGTGTGTGTGTGTGTGTGTGTACACGTTTGTGTAAATTAAAAAATAAAGTTTACCTAGGTTAGGAAAAACCCAGACTTGAAATTCTGCTTCCATAAACTAATGATAGTCTCTTATTTTTATAGGTAGACCTTTGTTTACTTACTCAGCAAATAATCAGGCGTGCTCTGCACCCACGCTCTGAACGTAGAGCAAATGGCCCAGAAGCCAGGCTCTCTGCAGTTCTCATATGTGGCCAGTAGAGGGGGCGAGTGCCCAATCTGCGATAGAGGAGGACAGGCCACAGGACACCAGCGGGCAGATCGTGCAGTGTGGAGACCGAAGTCTCAGGGGTCCTTTGAGGTGCCTGGAGCCACAATGAGAGACCCCCAGGGAGATCTGGGAACTGTCCTGGGAAGAGGAGGAAAGAACAAAGAGGGCTTTGGTAGAACCAGCTTACCCCCAAGACAACGGGGTCAGAAGATAGAAGAAATGGCAGAGACCCAGTGTGTAGACCCAGCCAAGCCCCCAGGGACCAACGCTGAATCCTGGGACCCCACCGCCAAGCTCCCAGCATTCTGCCGTCCTCTGCCTTCTCACTCTGGCAGAGGAGGGTGGAGGAAGGTAGACCAGAGACGGAAGAGCTCTGGCTAATTCACCCAGGACCTGCCAGTGTCGAGAGAGAGATGACCTAATTGTCCAGGTCTGCATGGCAAGGCTGGTGTTGTCTGTCTCCATGTGGAACAGTCTGGCCGCAGGTGCTGTGTGTCTGCTGCTCCCCGAACAAAGACATGAGGCAAATCGGTGACTCACCCCATGCAGTGCACTTGACCTTGAGAGGGCATCAAAAAGGACGACTAAGGACAAAGGTTGTCCCCCCAAGGGGCCCCATTTCTACTCTAAAATGAGGAATTTGAGGCAATTTCTAAGATCCTCCCTGGGGCATAGTAGGGTTTCTTTGTTTACATGAGCTGAAAATGACAAATCCACTTCCTTAGCATAACCTGTGACTGATTATTTTGTTTTCCAGGCAAAAACCAAAATCAAACCATGCAAATTCAAAATCGAATTCCAACGAGCACCATAAAGGGTAAAGTTTTTCGTTAGACGAATTTCAAACATTGCAACCAGGATATGAAGCAAAGATGGAATGTAGCCTATGACAAATGACTCTGTGTTAAAACTGGATCCCTCAGCACGCCGAAGCGGGTGGGAACAAAGGAGCTGGCCTAAGCAGCGCTGGCAGACAGGCGAAGAAGTCAAAGAACCGCACGCAAGTAACTATGCTCTCGATGGCAAATTGTTTCTCAAAGAGATACAGATTCGAATGACTGATTAAGTATGCCAAGGTCGAAGAAATGCGTTAAAAAAATTATAGATACTAGGAACAGGTGTCCTGGCTGTAGGAGAAAACAGTTACAAGTCAGGGATGCGAGATGTTTAGAATGAGCCTGTGGAACTAGACTGGAATTGGAGGTACCAGTCTGGACTAAGGTTTTTGTTTTGAAGAGAGAGATGCTGCAAGTGTGTGTATATGCATGCAATTAGTTGTGTGTGTGTGTGCGTGCATGTGTGTGTACACATATACATGGGGTGCCTAGAAGTAGTGACACCCCAGTATCAGTGAGCACCCCTGGCACCCTGATCTTTAAACACCACTGTCCAATCAAAGGAACCAGGCACCTCGATGACTGGTAGGCGCTGGGACTGAGGGAAATGGAAGATAAGAGCTTGGAGTACTTTGTGGTTCCACAAAGGCAAAAAGGCAAGAGAAAGACAAAAGGGAAGAGGGAGGAAAGAAAGAAGGAAAGGAGGCAGTGAGATAGGAAGCGTCAATGCAGGGCCAGGCTGAGAGAGCTCCTATCACAGTGGTGAGAGCTGCAGGCAAGATCCATCAACAGATGGAGGAGTGGGTTGAAATGTGTCCCCTAAAAAGCTCTGCTGAAGTCCTAACTTCTGGCTCCTGTGAATGGGACCTTATTTGGAATCGAGATCATCACAAAGTAGTCAAGTTAAGATGAAGCTGTGCTGGACTATGGAAGGGTCTAAATCCAGTGACTGGCATCCTCGTAAGAGTTGCAGGCAGAGGCACAGACAGAGGAAAGGAGGACATGAGAAGAGGGAGGCGGAGGAGAAAATAGCTACAGAGCAAGGTGTGTGGTGGTCAAAACTCACCAGAAGGAAAAGGCAGGAACAGATTCCACACCTCCCCCACCCCCAACTTCAGATGGAACCAACTCTGCAAGCACCTCGACCTCGGACTTCCAGCCCAACCTGTGAAAGAATAAGTTTGTTGACTCTGACCACTCACTGGTGCTAACTTGTTCCAGGAATCCTAAAAAGTGAATACAGATGGTAAACTTAGTGGATGAGTTTAAGCAGAAATAAATCCAAGATTTGCAAAGTACTCACACTCAATAATAAACAAAAATAATCCAATCAAAAAACCGGCAGAGGATCTCAACAGATACTTCTCCAATAGGGATATACATACAGATGGCCAAAAGCTATATGACAAAATCTTCATCACTTACTATTGAATTCAAAACAAAACCACCTTACAGTGGTGAGAACTGCACTATGAAAAAAACAGTAGGAGTTGAGGTGGAGAGAAAGGAACCCTCACACACACTTGGTAGGGCTGGAGGTTGGCACAGTCATTTTGGAAAAGTGTAGATTTCTCAAAAAAATTAAAAATAGAATTGCCACACAATCCAATAATCCCACTTCTAGGTATCTTATCTGAAGAACATGAAAGTATTAATTCAAAGAGATGTATGCTTCCCAATGTTCACTGCAGCATTATTTATAATGTCAATATGTGGAAATAACCTGTGTCCACTGGATGAATGAATAAAGAAAAAATATATAATATGCATGGATATGAATACTACTCTGCCATAAAAGGTAAAATCTTGCTACTTGTAACAACACGGCAAGAAATTTGAGGGTATACTGTTAAGATGGGTCAAAACAAAAACCATGTGGGGATTATCTCCCTGTATTTGGAATACAGAGAAAAGATCACATATAAACTGATACAGTAAACTTACAAACTTTTGAACTATGATAAAAAGACTCAGGTTGCGAGAGGGAAATGAGTGGCGGATGGATACAAATGGTGGAGGGAATATAAATCCCCTATAACTTTATTTTCCCCCGTTTTATTTTCCTTTTTTGTGTTTTGGTCTATTCTCATTAATTGAAAAAAAAGAAATGAAATAGGATATTTGCCTAATCTCAAAGTATCTCCACTCAAATATTTACTGAGTACAGAAGGAAAAGCAGTGACTTTACCAAAGTGAAACTTTGTGGCCATCTCCTTGATCAAATGATCAAGGTTGACATCACTAGTGATACCTATACCATCATGGCCCCACCCCTGTGAGGCAATGGGGAGGGCAGACCAATGCAGAACTTCAATGTGATCCAGGGATACAGCTGGTTAACTTCAAGGGAACCACATTCTACAAAATGAGTGGCCAGTACACTCTCAAGGGTCAAGGTCATGAAATGCAAGAAAAGATGGAGAAACAATAGCAGTCGAAGGGGACTAAAAAGATCTGGCAACAAACTGGGGGATCCTGGAACAAAAAAGGACCTCAGTGAGACCATCGGTGGGGTCAACTCCAACAGTAGTATTGTATCTGCACATTTCTTCATTTGATCACTGTCCCGGGTTATGTAAGATGTTTACGTCAAGGGAATTGGTGTGAAGTCTGTTAAGGACTCCGTACTGCTTTAGCAACTCTTCTATACATCCCAAGTAGTCCTCAAATTTAAAAAATAATTTGTGGGCAGTGTTACTAGGGGGAGGCAGATCCAATGAGGAACGTCAGCCAAATGATCGCCTGACCATTCAGACATAAGACATTAAAGTTCAAGTCTAATACCGCAATCATCCTTTCAGTGCACAGGGTGCCCACACCTGATCGTACAGAAGCAACACACTGTGTTTAACATTTTTATTTTTAACTCTGCTTTGGTAGTACAAAAGTCATAAAAGTACAAACCAGACAGTTAAAAATACATTTGACACTCAAACTGATGAAAAATCTCCTTTACAAATGTTTACAGCAAGGTAGTAGCCAACTCATTCATTACACCAGAAGTTAGTCCATCATTAGTGTTTTGTACGGAGTAAGTCTGTTGAGATCCCCGACGCTTCTAAGCTAGAAGGAGGAAAACACGCCATCTGTAAACATCAGTTGCTTTGAGAACACTTAAAAATTCTTATTATCTAACATAAACCAGTAAAAAGCTTAGACGCTGAAAATATTCAATGCTTAACTTTTGCCATATTTGGAAGCCAGACAGACAAAAACTGCTCAAGTATTAGAAAATACTTAAAATGTACCCTTGGTATAAGGACAATTTTAAATATGTTTGAGAATTCTCTTGCCTGTTGTATTGCTATTTTAGAGAAAAAAAAAAGTGCTCTGACCTGAATAAAATTTTAAAATAATTAAAGCTGAAGAGTATCTTACATTTCATCCCTCAGCATTTTGAGGGTATATTTTTAAAGCAAAATATGATGCTTTTTTTAAAAACTAAAACTATTGGTCTAGACCATACACAAATTTACACTAATTCCCATATACCCTCCCACCCCCAATTCCTATATTGCTACTCTCTGGACCTCCATGAAGTTTATTTCCATGTGTCTTCCTCTGCTCCACTGTATATATTAATGTACACAAGAACACCTTTTAATTGCCAGTAAAGATTCACATGAAATTGAACCTACCATTCATGTAAGAGGTTATACATTTCTAGTTTGATGCCAGAAACAGAATGGAATGAGTGTCGACAATAAATACTTGAAAGTACATTTTTATGGAAATCAACTTTTGGGAGTCAAATTAGAAATGCGGCCTTTTCTCTTGGAAATGAAAGAAATGCCCCAGGCGACAGGCCAACACTGACTTGCAGGCAGGTCTTGGGGGTCTCCCTGTAACTGGAAACTCCACCCGTGGGCCAGACCCAGCACGAACACATTATTAACTGTGCCTCTTGGTTCTTTCATTGTTTTGTAAAATGTAAAGCTTATTTTTTTTTTTTTAAGTAGAATTTCCAGGTCTGCAAGGGTAAGAAACCACCAAAAATCGTTTAAATAATCAGCATTATTTACAAGACAGAAAGCAAGAAGCACACCAAGGAAAACATGCCGGGGGCACGTGCCAGCCCGTCTTGCACCAGAAGTAGGGACTTTTTGGTTTTGCTTTGGCCTTATGCTGTACAAAACTTTTTTAAATCATTTTTTAAATTCCGTAACTAAATGAGAATTGCTTAGCTCAAGTTAAAAAAACAAAACAAATAAACCTCTCTCAATAGTTTAATAGAGACCTAGGAATGGCATGATGGTAGGAAAGCTAATGCTGAATTCTTGACTTTGGAATCCAAAGTCAAATACCCTCCTCCACCTGACTCCATGAGCTCTTGGGGGATGAGTCTTCCGGCTAGACTAGATTATCTTCAGGGGCCTTGTACCACCAGAGTCATCCTTATCTTTTGTAACAGTTAAACTGTAAGAGGATCTTCTTACAACCCATAGCAAAGCGGAATGTAAGGGCTGGGAGAACACACATGCAGAGCTCGAGAGTGTATACACACTGTACGCGGTGAACAAACAGGAAAAATTGCAGTGTGTACACAAGGTGAGAGAAGAGGGATGGAGGGTGGCTGGGGAGAGGGGCTAGGAACATTCAAAATGAGCTCCTTTCTTCCTGGAGGACAGCTCATATATTTGTGATTAGACTTTTTTTTTCAGCCAAAACTACTGCAATGCCAACTGAATTCTGTATCCAGCGTAGCAACACCGTTCCCTTTCAGCTCTTATCCACACGCCAGTAGACGTCACGATAGAGACTGTATAAAAGATAAAAAAATATTCCCTAGGCAATTTCATGTCTTGTAAGTTTCCAGTCTTTTTCAAACTTGTCAAAGTCCCTCCTGCAAGAGAAAACAAAAAAAATAAAGCTTTTCACAAGGGCAATATCAGATCACCTATTCAGTGACCTTAATATTTAAAAACAGAGAAACAGTAATCCATTCCACCCTACCCACTGCATTCCTTCCCCCATGAGACATTTCTTCTAGAATCCCCTCTAAAGAAATGAAAGTACCACAACTCTGAAAGGATCTTCTTAGCAAGCTTTCTCAAACCAAGAAAGAAGTGAATTTGAGAACCACAGCAGACTGGGGGATCAATCTGTGAACACCAATTTCTCAGGGCACTGGTGGGCCTACTCCTTGTGGGTCATGCGTCGCTTCCTCTTTAACTTGTCTTTAACATGCGTGGCCCTCGACCACATCCCGTCACATCATGAGCAGTAGAATGGCCATGCTCAGTTACCAGGAGCCTCAGCTGTGTCAAGTGAGGTCTTTCCCAGCCACACCTGACGGTGTTAATGGCGTCACAACTGAGCACACAGGGCACCTGGCTGGGGCTTCACTGGGCCAGGAAGAAAACAATGATAAAACACTCCATCTCGGGTCTTCATTACATCTCTGTATTGTATTTCTAAGTTTTTCTAATTCCTGGTTCACGTCAAAGTCGACATACAAGTGTCTTTTGTGGTTATTTTTCCAGTTTTCTCATCTAAGGAGACTGTTCTGAAGACAGGGATAACTTAAAACAGGCCTGTCATTCTAGAGATGCCTGTGTGTTGACATACACACATACAGCTGATCTGAAAATAAGGACGGAAATATTCTCTGGCTGCCAGAACTGAGTTCACCTAACAGCAGTAAACAAAAGCAGATGAAACCAACTTGCGGAAATATGAAAAACAACAACCCCCCAAAAGAGCACAAAGCTGATATACTCTCAATAGTCCATTGTATTTAGTTTATCCAACATCCCGAGTTTCACTGTTATCTGCATTCTCCTTTCTGACAGTCATTTATAATATTCACCATGGTTTTGAGACTTCTCAAATAAAACAAGGGCAAAGGACCCTTATTTCCTTAGCTAAATGGAAATAAAATCGTGTCCCTGAAACAGCACAGCTCAAGTTACTCGTTATAAATGAAAGCAGCCCCGACTGCACTTCACTGCTGTCGCCCAGCGTGTCTGAATGACGGGTCTGAACGGCAACCTGAACAGTCAGGTCTGGGAGGCCGTTCATCTGAGAGCTGATTAATATGGAAGATGCTAGCAGGAAGAAAGGAAGAAAGACCAGAAGTGGAGAAATTTAAAAATGGTTAAAAAAAAAATTTAAGTATAAGAAAAAATGTTCCCAGTGCCACTTCAAACGAGGCCATCTAGGTATTCAACTATTTTTCTGTCTTTCTTTTTATCATCTGCTGCTTGAGACTTAGACTTTGTTGCATCTAGAAAAATAGGAGGCTCAGGAATGAGGGATGTCAGGCTGCAAATGTCATGCTCATCGCAGTTTTTATTCCGAAGGAGAACTTCCCAGTGAAGGGTTCTGTGCACACGTCTGACTGACGTTAAGTTGTACGCACACAAAACTGAGGGCTGGATCAAATCCACACCCCTATTCCTAGCTGTTGAGCCCTGCCCTCACCATAGCCCTTCCTCATAAGGCCATTGATGTGTTCACATAAGATATGTGTGCTATGCTTAATATGGGGCCAACTATTCCCCCAAGGTAGCCAGTATGATCACTACCAGCATCCAATTCCTGCCCTAAACCATCGCCTTGACCTTCTCCAAAGCTAAGCTCTGCACCGACTGGAACGTCACTGGCTGCAGTCTCTTCGGGGAGGCGGTGCGTAAAAGCAACTGCTGCTGAAAGTTCTCATGACTCATGCCAGAAACCAAGTCAAAGAAGGAAGTGCATCCTTTGAAAAGCTCTGGTAAAAGCTCCCCAGGCCTGATGTGCAGTTCTGGGCTCTCCCGCTTGACTGGCACACACTTATTACAAGGCAGCACTTTACCTGCAGGGTAGCCCTCAGTTTCCAGGTAAACACAATCTAATCAGAATGATGACTTAGGGGAAAGGACACCGTGTGCTCTATGGCATGTACATTCCCAGTTGTGACCTTTCTGGAACTGCATTACGGTACATTTTCACATTGCTAAGTGTCTTCTTATTTCATTCTCCAGTTGTGAATATAACCATATGGATAAACATAGATAGATTTTAAATAGCACTTCTTAATAACAGCACATTCAGGTTAAAAGGTGCCTGCCTTCCAGGTGGTCTTACTCAGAAACCAGGAATAGGCGTAAATGCTAGGGAACGCTGGCAGGACTGGACAAAAGCAGGAAGAAATACCCCATGCAGCCATGATTCTCACCACCAATAGGGGTCTCCATCATATTTAATAAGCCTGATCACTCTTTGGGGAAATTTTGGTGACGGCAGCCTTACACAGGAGTGTAAGAAATTAAGCAACACTTCCTCACACTGAAAGACAATCCAGAAATCCCAAATGTGACCACTTCCCTCATAAAACAAGACAGCTAGAGAGAAATGAAGAACCCCAGAAAAGATTTATCTGGAAAGAAGGAAGCAGTCATCTTTTTCTTTAGTGTTTATTGCTTACTACACACTTCTAATTCCATTATTATGTTATGGTTCCATAGAAGTCACCATATATTTTTAATTAGGACATCTATGTACCTTGTTAAAAAGGATTATCTAAAAAGAAAAAAAATGAAATAAAGGATCTGGTCACCTTAAAGATTAGAAACTTGCCGGGCGCACCCTGGTGGCTGAGACACTAAATTGCAGCTTGGACCTGCACCATGTAAAGCCCAGAGAAGGGTCCTACTGGGCTGGCCGGGGGGTGTAATTGCCCACAACCAGAATGACAATTAAAAAAATAAGTAAATTGAAATGCTTCTTCGTCCTCTCCCTTCCTGCCTGCCTTCCTCTTAAAAAATTAGAACTATGTTTCGAGAAACAAGAATCCTCAGTTTCTCCTAGTGGAGCAGTGTGGGGCGCACTCCACATATCCCAAGTTCTTGGCTTCACATCCTGGTATCAGTGGGAACAACCAAGATGAACAATTAAATAAATACTTCTTCCTCCTCTTCTTTCTTCCTATCTTCTGTCTGCTCACCTTCGCTCCTGCCTGAACATTTCCTTTAGAGGGGGGCAGGGAGGGGGAGGGAGGAAAGAAGGGGGAGGGGGAGGAAGAGAGAGAGAGAGAGAGAGAAGAATCCTAAGCAGATTCACGGACAGTGAATACTAAGACCTCAAAATCCAAGGTGTGAATGGAGGAAAAGACGGATCGCAGCAGCAGCTGATGTTTACAGTGTCTCTAGGTCCATGCGCTGCCATGTTAGGTACTCGATTCACAGACACAATCTTCTCAATGACTCCATGAGTCAACGATGGTGCTATTTTCGTAAGAGGAAACTGAGGCTAACAGGTCCAATAACTTACCCAAGGTCACAGAATCCATCATAGAAAAACAGTTGATTCTACCCCAGAAACCACTCCACATGCTCTGCCCACACCAGTCAGCACAGACAAGTGTCCCCAAGAGCTTCTGGTTCCCTCATTTCTCTGCTCCCTCCCATGTGGGGGCAGCAGAGGAGAAAAGGAGAAACTGGAAATGCCTGCAGGACACTCCCTAAGAAAGTCATCATGGCTACACGTGAGCATCGGTATGATGCCGAAAACGTATATCCTAAAAGGGATCCGATCTTTAAAAGGACCCCAAGTGCACCTATAGATGGAATAGATACAAGGCGACAGAATCACACAGATGGATCAAAACTTTTCTAGAGCAATTAAAACAAATTAATTGGAAAATTGCTTAGAGTTATTGTGAGTAATACTTATACTTGAGTTCTAAAGCTCATGCATATGACGTCTCACTAGAAATCTGTAATCCTTCAAAACTCAAACTTCGTGCAGGATTATCTTGTTCCAGGCTCTACTTAACACTGGTCACAGGTTCCAGTTGCTGAAAACGTGACATTCTGGTCTCGCAACCGCATTGCCTGCACAGGTGCCATCTTGGTGCATGTGGATTAATGGGAACATGTCAGAGAGCACCTGGGTTTTTCAACCCTTTAAATATTTTCTGATAATTTTGTGCTAAACTTGATTAAACTTCCTAAATTAATAAAAGCTCCATGTTTACTCAAAAAGCACAATCATACTAATCTACACTAATCCATAGTCTCTATAAATCAGTGTTTCTATTGACTGCTTCAGAATTGGTCCAAATCTTATTAAAAACTACATATTCAGGGTTAGAGTCCTGCTTTCTTACAAGGTGTCCAGTAGATGAAGGCACATAGAAAGGATTAAGTCACTAGGTAAAATCCAGTGACTTATGTTTGATAACCACCACAAAATTAAATTCACTTCAGTGTGCCCTGGGAGAGCAGTGGTTGGATCAATCACCTCCAAAGAATCAAGTCTCATACCTCTGGGTTCAAGTCCCAGATCCAGAGAGAAACAAGCATTGTGAACAACTAAATAAAAATAAAATAAAGGTGCTTCCTCCTCCCTTCTCTTCCTGTCTACCTGCCTACTCATCTTCATTCCTGTCTACACCCTCCCTTAGAGTCAAATTCACTTCCCAGGAGGGAACTCTGCCAACACAACACTACAAAGTCAACTAAGGTCAAAAATGCCATCAGAGAAAAGGAGGAGAATATATATTATAGAATTCTTTACAGACTAAGATACTCATTTAAAAAAATATCGTAACTCAAATTATAAAGTTTTCAGTTCAGAAATATTAGATTGACTAAGCTGTAGAGGCCTGTTTTAATGACCAGAGACCATCACTATTCTCACACTCATTAAGGAATTGCTGAGACCACCTCTGTGCAAAGAGTACCACTAGGAAATGTAAACCACCAACTTCACCCCAAGACAAAATGACACAAGTGGCATATCACTTCTTAAATAAAACTGGGATATTTGACAATTTGCCTTTTCAACTAATAATATATAGTCCATGTTGAATGGCATTACAAATGGCCACTACAAAGATTTCTACCAACATAGCCCTCTGCTTATGTGCATGGCAATGCCTGTATCTTACCCTCTTCAACAGTGGGTGCTAACCAGCTGATCTGGTCCAGTTTGCCTGGTGGGGGAGGTCTCAGTTTATATATTTATCCTGTGAGTAAATATGAACAATTATTCACTGTGTTCCCATCTACTCTTGGAAGAGTCTCACTTTTGGATAAAAGTCACAGCTAACATCATGCTAGAGATAGGATTCAATACTGCCAACAGAAAAGCAAAAAGTGATTTCATTGTTTCAGTTTGTAGCTATTTGCAGCTTATTAAGTAAGTTGGACAATTTTCATGTTTATCGATGATTGCATCTTCCATGAATTGTCCTATTCAAATCCCTATTTGGGGAGGGGATTTAATAAATAAAAATTTTAAATTTTAATACAAAGAGTGAGCAACATTTTATGTAGGTGGGTCAATTAAAAAAATAGAAATGCTTATAGGTATTTTACATATTCAAAGCTTTTTAAAGTAGCATAAAGAGAAAAATGTATATTCCTTTACATTATATTTCCTTTTTTATGAAACAATCACAATGAGATTGTTGCACTCTTTGTATCTTGACTCTTCCTGGGAAGTTTGAAAGACTGCTCCTTACTAATATGTATCGTCACAGCAATGTAAACATGTTCATATATTTAGCAACAATGTGCTTTCCAAGTGAGTAACTGAACACTAGTGAGTTACCAGCCCTGGGAATGCTGACGTTCAGAGCATTTTATTCCCAGTAAAAGGTAACTGACATCAAAAGTTATTCTGTACCTGGAAAAACCAAAGCTTCTCCTGGGAATTATTTAAATGCAATTCAGAAATTCTCATTTAGTCTTAACACATCTATATTTTCTGTACCAAGTTATAGGCAAAATAACTGAATATCCTGAATGGTTCCCCAGCTTTCGAATGAGGAAATGCAGACAAAGCAGACATGTTCTCTACACTGGTTTGTAAGCTAGGGTTCAGCTGACTAGCCATCAGTAAGCCTCTACCTGAGTGTCAAATGAACAATACTACTGACACCTGATAGGTTATGACTTATCTAGCCTCTCTAAACCTCAGGAAAATGATTATCAAAAACATTAATTTTTATACTTTTATTAGCTGGTATGTAAGGAGAGTTCCTGCCTGACACAGTAATTACACCACCTAACATCTGCCTCTCAAGCAATTAGAAAGTGCCAAGGAGAGACATCCTCTGATATAGGTTTTATTATTATTAATAGTATCTCTTACGAATAGTTATTAGCCCCACTTTACAGATGAAGAAACAGAGGCAGGAAGGCTGAGTTCCATGTCCAAGATGACACGGCTAAAAAGTGACACAGCAGGACCTGAACACAAAAACTCTATACTGTGGGTCACTGCGGCATCCTGTGTCAGAGTACTTCCAAGCAACTGGCATTAACAGTAGCTATTTAGGCTATTCCATGGCAGTAAAGATTAAAATCTCAAGTTACAGATTAAGAAAATTACAATCCTGCTAATATTTTCATTCCCTCTTCTTTCTAGCTATAGGCAAAAATGTTTCAAGAGCCTTTCACTTTTTGCCTCCCTTGACCCCTTAGGTCCTCCAAAGTCTCTGTGAACCCCAACGCTGCTATTTCTATAAGCAGATGTGAAAAGGGCAGATGTCAGTCTTTCTTACTCAAGTCTCGTCAAAGGGCTGAAATGGCTCACCAGGCAAAAGAGAGAAGCTGTCTCAGGACTGGTGGATCCATTTCAGGTCAACACTCGGCAAAGGTCCCGAGCAGACTCCTCCCTGGGAGGTATGTGTGAGCAGGACAGGGGTTGCTTTGGGAGCAATTCAAAACAAACCAAACCAAACCTCTGGTCTGAATACTGCGAATACTGACAAATATATGTCTTAGTCTCTTTGGTGGAAGAATAACTGAGAAAAAAACATCATAGTTGATGATAGCAAAGAACATTTTTAGGTACACCCAAAACTCTCAGCTTATGTCCATAAATATGTTGGAGCTATATCCCACAGCAAAGAACTAACAGGGCATAGCACTCTTTCAATGTGTTTAGCATTTTCATTCCTCATGGTTTAATCAATGTGGGAGAGAAAAAACTCATTTGTCATGAGCTTCTTCAGCTCAACATAATGAAACAAATGAAGAGATAAATCCCAACAAATTGAAAGGACACAAAGCAATGGCTCCCATGGGAGTGGGAGAGAGGAGGGGAGGAAAGAGAGAAAAGGGTGGTGGACATTAGAACTCTGGTGAAATACAGACTGAGATGCCATTTCAAAAGCCTAAAATAAATATAACATTGCAAACAAAAGAAATTATAAATACTATTATTTAAAAAAATACACCTCAATTGTCCATGGAGTCTATTAGTCATCAGCTTCAACAAAGAGCAAGGTGGAGACAATTATCTTTTCTCTCATTGGTGAAAGGGCAAACAGAGGAGACAGCATATACATGCATCTATATTGCACAAGGATATATGTGCAGAGAATAATCCTGAAAGGACATAGAGAATATCAATAATTGCAATTCCCCTCTTAGAAGGGAGTGGAAAATTTGTGTGGTGGGTAAAAAGAGTGTACAAAGGGCAAGAACTTCCTTTCTATTCTTTTTTTTCCTTTTTTCAAGGAAAGGTGCAGACAGGAATGAAGGTGAGTAGGCAAGCGGGAAGGGAAAGAAGGAAGAAATGCTTCATTTACTTATTTTTTATTTGATTGTTCACATTGGTTGTTCCTCCCAGACCCGGGTCTTGAACCCTGCACCTTCGGATGTACGTGGAGCTGCTCCCAGGGTGGACTAGACCACTAGGCCACCAGGGCACACCCTCCTTTCTTTTCAAGACCCATTTTTCACCCGGGAGCCTTTTATGCTGCTTGAATATTTTATCATATATATGTCTTATTTTTTGACAACAAAGTGATTTCATTTCAAGCACTTGGAACATCTAATACCTTGGAGGCAGTGAAGACACTGAAACCCAGGTCCAGCCTCTGGAACTAACTGTCAGCATGACCTTGAAAACATACATAACCTCCTAGGGCCTCCTTCCTCTGAAACAAGGGACCTGGAGGCACAAGGGAGAAATATCGACTCTACAAAGTAGAATAGAAACTGCACAAGAGCATGGCCCTCATCTGTCCAGGTGCACATTGCTCTGTCCCAGAGGCCTGGCCAATTTAAAAAAAAAATGCAATCGTACCTGGCTTGACCTGTACTAGCAATCCTTTGAGGTCTCAAAGTGCATGGTCTTAGAACACCTGTAACACAGTAGAAGAGCTCGCAAACCTGGACCTGGTCCAGACAAAACAGTAAAATGACATCAGAAGGTCCCCTTAGGAGACCAAAACAGGCTGTGCCTGGTGAAGGCTGTTAACTGGAAATGATCACGACTGTGAGCACCTGGGCTAAAGTGAAGGAGAATTTTTCCTGTATTGGGGAGAAAATGCCCCCTCAAGCTTCGAGCTTCGACTCCCTGGAGCCTGTTAGCACCAAAGTGTAGATTTCTTCCCAGCGATGCACTCCCCGTCCCTACACCATGGGTCTGGGAAAAATTAATCCTGCTGAGCCTGGTGTTTCATCAGTGAGTGGAGATGTTATTACCGGATAGGGCTAAACCTCCTTCCACTTCTGTATTTTAAATGGACTTAATGGAACTGATCTTCCACATAAGAAGACCTCACACAAAGCTGTGCTTTTACCCTTTAAAAATGTGTTCAGCAACTGGTGACGGTGCTGTCCAGGCCTATGTGGGCTGCTGTTCCTCTTTTCTCCTTTTATCTGCATGGCTGCTTTAGGGAGAGTGAATCAAAGTAAGAGGTTTCCACCAAATCTGAGATCCTTTCTGTTTTCTAGAAAATATGTATTTGGCCCTGAAAAAAAAAAAAAAAACAAGCTATGGAGAAAAAAATTAATTCACGAATGGTGCTTGAAATTCTCACCGTCATCATCTTCCCTGGAGAGTCGATAAAAGAAGACTACAAACTAAGCAACACAACTTGGGGAGGCTTCACAAACAGCCTCACTCTGCTGCCCATCACAGAGTTTGAAAAAGGAAAGAAAGCCTTGTCTTTCCTCGCTGCTAGGGAAAGAAATGAAGGTCAGGAAAGCCAACTTGGGACTGGCCACAGAGGCTCGTTCCATGAGTCTGGCCGCAGAGGGGACTCTGATGCAGAGCACACATCCAGCACAGGGCAGCACCGCCAGCTGCAGAAAACTGCTCTGCCCACACTACCTCTGATCCAGCCCATCCTCTGATCTTTACAATGAAAAGAACCTACATCAGCAAAACCTTCTAACTCTGTTACCAACTGTATGTGGGAATGATTATTTTTAAGATCCTCTTAAAAACAAACAAGAAACTGGCCCAAATTCCTAAGGGACCCACCAGATGTCAATTTCTGAGACATCATGAGAGTCCAAAGCTCTAATGTTCTTAAGAAGTGAAAAAAGGATTCACAGAACCTAAAGGTGATGCTTAGAAAAGGCCTGGTAAATAAAACCACTGAGATCAGATGAAAATTATTCATAATAATGAATATTTAGTAAATGCTAAGTGTTCTGTGCCAAGGACTAATTTAAGAAATATACACGATGTCATTTAAACCTGGCAACAATCTCATTTTAAAGATGAGGAAACTGAGGTTTGGAGGGAACAAGTCACTTACCTGAAACCATTGGTAGGTAGTGACACAGTTAAAATGGAACCTAAGCAATTTAAAATTCAGCTTTTAGTCAATAAAATTACTAAAATAAGTAACAGAGTGAATAGTTGCAACAATAAAACAATTTAAAATAAACATGTCTAATACCATACATTTTTTTGACAAAAAATTTCTGCCAATCTACCAAATCAATGCTTCCAATAAGACAGTATCATAAAATGGAAAAAAAAAAGAATATATACTTTGAGAAATGTGCAATCTAGAACGCTTGAGACATATCGTTTTTAAAAAGCAAAAGACCAGGGATAATAAAGACAAGGCAGTGGCATTTGGAGGCTGAAAGCAATTTGATTTATTTAACTTTGAAGAACAAAAGCTTATTCTTCTAAGAAGAAATCAAAACAGATTTTCTGTGGAAAAAAGAAACCATTTTAACTGCATTGCCAAAGTAAATCAGGCAGAGCGCAAATTAGATTTAGCTACAAAAAAAAAGAACGCAGGCCAAAGAAATGGTAAAAAGAGTAAGGGAGGAAAAGATAACCAACATATTGTGATTTTTAAAGAGAGATTGATTTTGCCCCCATCTTGATAACATTCTATTTGGAATACTTAGTCTAGTTTCTAGTATTAGCTTTCTATAGTAAAACAAGGCACATCAGTAAAATAACTAAAAACTCAAATTGAAAGAAAAACATTTTTTCAGGAAAAATCATGTATCCGACTGTATAAAAGACATATAACAACACTTCTTTTTGTTTTATTATTATTGGTTACATTCTAGGACAAATCTGATTCAGTCCAGAACCAGAGATTTTGGATCATAAGAAAAGATTTCAGGATTTCTCTGCTTGGAAAATCAAGTCGTGATATACCGCAAACATACTAGGGACAAAATATATAAGGAAAATAGCAGGGTGCACCCTGGTGGAGCAGAGGTTAGGTCAATCGCCTCCAAAGGATCAAGGCCACATGCCCCTGGGTTCGAGTCCTGAGCTGGGTGAGGGGAACAACCGGTGCGAACAACTAAATAAAAATAAAATAGGTTTCTTCCTCCTCTCCCTGTCTGCCTGCTGCTCGCCTTCATTCTCGCCTACCTTAAAAGAAAAAAAAGGAATGTAGCAAGAAAATAATTGAATGAATATATAAATATTTTCAAAACGTCAATGAATACTCCTTTCCCTTCTCTTCCAGAGCCCATTCCCTAGGGAAACCAGACTGCCTCACCCAACAGGTCCCCTTCCTGAGGAGTCTCAGTCATGGGACCTGCTTTTCCCAGACGCAGTTGGCGGATGAAGTGTGTGACTTCTGAAGTCAGGTGTCCTGGGGCTTGACTCTAAACACCATTACAGTCTTACTGGCAACTAAACAAATTGCTTAGATTTTCTGTGCTTAAGACCCTCATCTGCAAAATGGGATCCTAACTAGCACCTACTTATTGCTGCTGTGAGCATTAAATACCTTAAAATAAGGAATGTTTCTTTCAAAGTGTGCCTGGGACAGAGTAAATATTATGCAGCAGGAGCAGGAATACTCCACGACTCAAGGGCATTCATACTATTCTCTCTACTTCCATTTGAATGTTTCTATAATACATATATTTATTTCTACTTCCAAAATGAACTCCAGGTTGAAGACTTGGAAAAGGTATAACCTTTCTAAGGTCACTCACATGACCGTTGCTGATTTGTACCGAGCAAGACAATCTAACTACCCTCTATGCGACTCACTACACTACAAGCCAAGCACTCTCTTGGCACTTGCCTAAAGTCAGAACTTAGTATCTGATTACATGTTGAAGAAAACTGGAGGGAAGGGCCGTTAAGTACAGTTTCCAAGTGGTGAAGATAGGATGTGAGCCCAGGTCTTCTGACCAAATCCAAAGAGCTCTTTTATTAAATCCAAGTGGATGATAGCACGCTTTCTGGAGGCTATCAAATTGCAAACCACTTAGATGTGCTCAGGATTTCGGATGACTGGATCAAATTCCTATAGTCAAATATAAGCAGAATTTGGACCAAGAAACCCAGTGGAGCAATCTTAATTCTTCAACCTTCCCAAATCTTGGCTGCCTCTCTCCAGATAGGAGAGCCCCAAATCAGCCAAGACACATTAGCAAGGCTCTAACCAGGCTGAAGTTGACCAAAGATAATCTTGCTCTTCTTGCCGCTGGACAAGCATGTCTTCTTAAATAACCGTCTGCTCCATCTCTCCACACATTGCCAGGTAGGTGAACTATCTCAGACTCACAATAGGACCCATGCTTTCATTCTTTTCTTTTTAAATAAATTTCTATTGAGCTAACACTGGTTTATAGTATTATGTAAGTTTCAAGCGCACCGCATTTCAATTCTACATCTGTCAACACTGCACTATGACCTACACCAAAGTCTAATTTTCATCTGTTACATACACTTGACCCCTTTAACTTGTGTCACCATCACCCCCAGACTCCATCCCCTCTATCACCACCAATATGTTACCTAGATCTAAGGATGTGTGTTGTTTTGTTTGTTCGTCTGTTTGGTTTCTATGGCCCATGCTTTCTTTGTAGTCAATTGACTGGGTCTTCCCCACCTTAGACTTCAGGCAATTCTGACTTTCATCAAAATGCTTCTCTAATTTACCAAAGTCACTCAGAATTCCAATTCTAATATTTAAGATCACATCTACTCATCTGACAACTTTCTGTGATGACAGAAACATTCTGTATCGATGTCATCCAATATGGCAGACCCTCGCCTTCTGTGGCAACACCACCTTTGGAATATAACCAGTACAAGCGCAGCACTCAAGTCATGTAAAATACCCCAAACATACTAGGGACAAAATATGTAAGGAAAATAGCAGGGTGCATCCTGGTGGAGCAGCGGTTAGGTCAATCATTAGCTGCTTTTATTACTGTCATCATTCTCTTCCTTTCCCTAAACACTCTTAGTTCACTTCCAATTGGCTGAAAAGTCAAAGAGATTTTTCTGCTCTGTTTCTCTTCTTTAAAGAAAGCCCCTGGCATACCTTGGTGGAGTAGAGGTTATGTCAGTCACCTCCAAAGGAGCACAGTCCACATACATCCCAAGGACTTGATTCGAATCCCAGGTCAGGATTGGGAGGAAAGCCAATGTGAACAACTAAATCAAAATAAAAGTGCTTCCTCCTCCTTTTCCTTCCTGTCAGCCTACTCAGCTACATTCCTGCCTACACATTTCCTTAAAAAAAAAAAAAAAAAGGAAGGAAGGAAGGGAAGAAAGAAGGAAGGAAGTCCCCTATTCAACTCCTAAATTCAGGGTAACAGATCTTCCTAAAAGCCAGACCGCAAGAACTAGCATGGGAGAGTCATCATCGCCCATGTTATAGAATTCAGGAGCACTATCTTCAGATTCATGTACATCCTCATGCTCTCTGCACCTCACAGATTATGAGAGATGCTTCACTCAAAAGTCACTTTCCCCTCTATTTGGCCATGCTAACCCAAAATGAATCAAATTTTAATAACACGAGGCATTGACTAAGCATTTCCTAGGTGTCAGGCCCTGGGCTTCAGGTGTTAGTTCATGGAATGCTCACTGCTTGGCCCTAGAGGCAGGAAACAGGCCATCGTTTTCCAGGGAGAAAAGTTTTCGCCCAGGTCCCAGGGCTAGTGGGGGCAAACTTGACTTTGAACCTGGACTCCACGCTCTAGGGCTCAGGTTCAACCCACTCTTGCCCTGAACCTTCAAGAATCCCACCTACCCTTCCCTCCTGCTGTGAGTGTGACCTCTTCTGCCTTAGCTTCAAGCTCTGGTGTTCGAAGGGAGCCTTTGGCACTAGTCCTCACACTCGCCATGTTACATAGGATAAGAAACTTGAAAGGGATAAATGCTACTGAGTCATAACAGAAAAGAGTAAGATGAAAGCTAAGTCAAGATCAAGTTAATTGCTTTTTCTTTTAAGGGTTTTTTTTTTTTTTCTTTTAAGTACTATCTTCCAAAATTAAAATGGTCAAACCAAGAAGCATTCACTTTTGCTTTCGTATTGCTTCAAAGTATTTGTTGGAAATAATACTATTCCCACTGGGGCATTTCAGAACTGTGGCACATGAAAGAAAACTATTTTCCAGCTCAGCTAATGGAAAAAAATCATTGGTTGGCTTGTTCTAACTTTGTTCAAACTGTGGTTTACCTAGAAATGATAGTAAGATTCTATTTCATTTAGCCTGAATGGTTTTATTAAGGAAATTGAACAAGTTACCAATATTTTAAAAACCTGCAGTAGTTTCACACTTAACATGTCTAGACTCCACCTTTTTGTGTGTAAGATTTAGCATACCAAGTGCTTTCTGCCTTGTGGTAATGCAAGCCCTGTTAGGTTATGTGATTTCTAGTTTGCCATAATCCCCAACACTCCCCATTGCCTCATAGGTAATGCTCTCTCCTCTATATCACGGAAGTCAAGTCTCTGAAGGTATAGGAGCTTGTGGTCTTTACAAGAAGTTCTGAATAGAGAAGTAATCTTCAATCCCCCAGTCCTACCAGTTCTAGGAAAGCATTCCATTTCGCTGACAAATGCCATTCTTCTACCACCAGACTCCAGGCACAATGACATCCCCACGTCGCCAACACTGCCACTCACCTGCTACTCTGTGCCACTTCGTTCTCTCTTCACAGGCGTCACAGGCACCTCCCCATTGACACTTTCGGCCCCACTCACTGACATCAAACTTCTCCGATCCCTCTGATTTGACTTGTGTTCCACTTTTGTAACCCTAAACCTGTGGGGAGAAAGAGATTTGGTGGGTTTTGCTTTCCCAGTCAACAAAGAATGAAGACTGAATAAAAAAAAATCACCATCTAGAGGACCCCAAACAAATTCAGTCAAAAGTTAGGACAATGAAAAACACCCTGTGAAAAAGCAGAGATGCTTATACCCAGCAAATTCCCATCCCCTGCCAAATTTTCCAGCTGTTTTCACTCCACACATCACAGATGATGCTGGATATTTTACAGAGCATGGAAAATGTGTTAAAAAACACAGTAGTTAAATATTAAAAAGCCTCTCAGTTGTGGTTTCTGACAATGACAGTGGCTTTAACATTAGTGTTTTAACTAGACAGCTAGATAAAAGCATAAATTGCTTGCTAGTTAGACTGGTGTAAACCAAATTGTTCACTACAGATTCGGTCAAAGTTCACTTGCTAGAGCCCTGTCTCTACGCACATGCACACATGCACACACATGCTCAACAATGCATTTATCAGCATCAGTTGCCTATTGGGTTATCGTGTCTGTATTCCACCCCCCACCCCCACTCCCCGCCAATCTCCTGCCCTGGGTCTAAAACCTGGACCCTTGGATTTTACACAGTCTGCAACTCAGCCACCTCAGCCACCTGAGTGACCAAGGTATGCCTGGGTCTGGATGGTAACTGCTTTGTTTTTTTTTTTCTTAAATCTCTTCCTTAACTTCCTTTTTCTTAATCCTTAATGAAGTTAATTCTGTGCTACAGAGGAGGAAACTAAGGCACCTAAAGAAATAACAGTGTGAAAGTAGTGGTGCAAAGACTCGAATGAGATGTAGGCAGCAAGGTCAAGCTACTCCTCCCAGAGTTTTGTCGGTAGAGAAAGAAGGATCCTGCACACGGCGCCGCCGACTTTTGCTCTGTTTCCTCACTCCGGTCCAGGATGCACGCTCTTCACCAGACTTTCTAAAGTCCTCTGCCGTGTTGCATGAGCAAGGCAGTTCCTGTGTCAGACTCAGAGTCAAAACAGCAAACACTGCAAAGCATTCCACTGCAAAAATGCTCTACACACGGTCAAGCTGGTTCATCACTGGAATAGCCAGTCAACACGCCACTTATAGCTCAGGGTAACGGTACTTAGAATTGAGAAACCCAGGTGCGGTAAACAGATGTTCCCTGTGGGGCTTACACGGCAGAGACTGGGGAGCTGCAGACCACCCCACCTCTTCTCTTCTTGCTGACACAGCTCCGTGGCCGCTCAGAGTGGCCGAGGGAGTTGTAGCCAATGGAATGCGTGTGGAAATGAAACCTGCCACAATCTCTTTAAAATCTGTCATGAGCAATCCGCCGAAGACCTTCTCCTTCACAGGAAAACAGCCACCAGGTCAAAGGGCCTGACTGCTCGACAAGCCACCCAATGATCTTTCAATCGCTTTGTATTTCCACAAGCAAACTGGAAACTTCTATTCTGTAGATCATAGAGATTTGGGTTTTATCTGTTAGAGCAAGTTGTGGTGGTTAATTTGATGTGTTGACTTGACTGGACTAAGGGAGGGCCAGAGAGTGGGTAAAATGCTGTCACTGGGCGAATCTGTGAGTATTCCGGAGGTTAGCATTTGACTTGGCAGACTGAGTCAAGATTACCCTCACCATGTGGACATACATCATTCAATCCCTTGAGGGCTCAAACAGAACAAAAAGTTGGAGGAAGGGCTAATTTGCTCTTTTTGCTTGAACTGGAACGTGCCTCTTCTCTGGACCCCATGACATCTGCATTCCTGGTTCTCCAGACTTCTGACTTGCACTCAATTACGCCACCAGCTTTCTGAACGTCCAGTTGACAGAGCAGATCATGGGACTTCTCAGCCTCCACAGTCATGTGAGCTGGTTCCTCAAATAAATCTACACACACACGCACACACACACTGACACACCATTGTTTCTGCTTCTCTGGAGAGCGCCGATACAGCAAATAATCAATGTTTGACTGCAGCTGAGACATCTAACATCTGATCCAGCAACAGCGAGGATCTTAGGATTCTTTTGCTGTTGGGGAAAACGCAGCGTTCAGACCAGAAAGTACCTAAAAAGCCCAGGTATCCGTCCTGGGCCAGACTTCAGGTGTGTACACATGCACACGCCACAACAATGTGCCACACACAAACCCAAAGCACCCACGGGACTCTTACCTGCCAACAGAGAGGACGGTGACTTCTCCTTGGCGCCTTGGGCGGCTCTCTTTGGACTTGGTGGTGGGTTTTATGAAGTGCCATCGCTTGTGCCTACACCGATGACACACGTCCCTCTCAACAACACCGCCCACTGTGTGTAGATGGTGTCCGCAAACGTGCTTCCCTGACGTGCCTCCAGGTGACAAGGGCCCAGGACTCACGGGCGGGCTCCCAGGCGTGCTGGGGGTCACAGGACTAAGGAAGAAAGAGAAAGGAGATGGTAGAACTGGGTAGTTAAAAGAAACATCAGCTAAGACAATCTATCCCCCTGCAATGTAAGAAGCAAATTTCAGTCAAAAGAAAAAAATGCCTCTTCCACTTATACAAATGGGCTTTGTGAACAGATCAGAGACCTGCAGCAACACAGTCCCCTGGTTACGCAGTGACAGCTTGTTTTATCCAGCAGTTATGTGATTCATTGCTTCTAGAATGGCCTTAGCTAGTTGGCAATAAACCACTGCTTCTACTAATGCTGCACTATCTCACTTTAAAGTACTACAATTCTTTCTGAATGATTGATCTCCCTTCTGCAATCACATCATTTCTCACACAGAACCAGTGTCTAAGCAAAGAGAAGTGTGCCCTGGAGGAGAGGAAAAAACTTAAATTCCACTCAAATGATTAGATTCTTACGATTGAATATTTAATCCAATGTGATTCACATCAAAGGAAGGAAAATTTTTAGGTTGAGATCTCAAAGTGATCTTTCAAGGGTGTGAATAATAGAAAAAATAAAACAATGAGCAGTATCCCTAAGTATTTGATGTCTATTAACTCAATTAATCTTTACAAAACCTTAACAAGGTAGGTATTAACTTCCTTATTTTAAAAATGCGGCTACTGAAGCTCAGAGGAGGCATGCCACTAATCCAAGGTCACGCAGCTAATGAGCGATGGATCTGAGAGCTAAAAGTAGGAAGTCTAAGTCCAGAAGCCATGATGGTAACCACCATGCTACATTGCTTCAGACCAATTTTAAAGGCTGAAAGAAATCCTGCCAGACCATTCAAAAGATAAAATGCAAAGGTGTATTAGCAAGATGTTGCTGGCTCCTTTTCAAAAGGCACGTGTCAAGGTTCTAGTCCACTAGAAAAAGAGGAACTCGCGCAGGACAGGGCTCGCCCGACCAGAAGTCAGCCCTCTAATGTGGTGTAGGCTGGACAGCACATCCCCACAATCTTTGACACTGGAGATTCTGCCAAACCCCAAAGGCACATGGAAGTCTTACCACAGCCAGGACTAGACTTCATGATGCTGGCAACTAGGCAATGGAACATGAAAAAGAAGTGCAGCCCATGGCTAAGATCACAGACAGATAGAAACCCAGTAAAGTGGGTATAACGGTCATCTGCTTTCTAGAGATGATGAACTTGAGCTCAGAATGGCCAGTTAACTTGCCTGAGAATAGGTGGTTTATAAGTGGGGAACGTAAGACTCATTCCAGGTCCCCAGTGCCTACTATTTTCCCCCAGCACTCTTCTCTCCCAGCAGTTGTCAACTAGGGTGAGTTAGTCTGCAGAGGACACTGACCGTGTGAGGAGACCTTCTGGGTTGTCCTACAGTAGGAGGCAGCATATAATGAGTCCAGACCAGGGATGCTGTTAAATACCCTCCAGGCCCAGCACAGCTTCCCACAGCAAAAAGTTATCTGGTTCAAATGTCAACAGTACCAAAGTCGGGACAACTGAGATACGAAAAATAGTCCCTGTAGGCCAGGAGGAGCCCTCACCTTTCAGGATCACACAGGCTGCTATCTGCTACCATCGCCTTTAAAATATCAGCATTTGCTAAAGGGAAAAAAAAGTAAATAATTAAAATGGAATGAGTCAGGAGAAATGACAGATGATCACATCAGAAGAGCTGTTGGAAAAAAACATATAATTGAGCTGCTTGAGTTCACAGATGAGGTCCTGGGGTAACCAAGGTAACTCCATGATACAGCACCAGCTCCCACCTGCTTTCACCACGTAGGAATTTAGTCTGAGTAACAGAAAATCTATGCAAAACAAAACAGATGTCTAGAGAGCTGCTTTTTTGCACATCATTACAAAATAACATGAATGACATTTCTCCCCTTACCCCTAAACCAAAGGAAATTTTACATGCAGCCACTCCATTTTGTTTAACTTACTTTGCTAAACATGTAGTGGAAAATGTATAAGTTAAAAGATATGCATTCTAAAAATTTGCACGTGTCTAAATAATTACCCTGCAACTCTGGATACCCATGTAATATTTAGCTTATCCCACAAATAATCAGGGAGGGAATCATTCTCCAGTTGAGCCATTTAGCTTAGCTTGATAAAGGGTCATAAAGGACTTTACTCTGGCCAGAGAGCTTAAAATTTCAAATGTGGTCTCATCTAAGTTATTTATTACAGACTATGTTAAATGAGACTCCTAATGTTAATTTAAAAAAAAATACCAAATTTGTAGATGGGGACAAGGCTGTCAACAAAAGCAAACTGAGCCATGCCTTGGTGGCGTAGCAGCTATGTCTACCACCTCTGCTGAGCGCAGTTCATATACATCCCAAGGACCCAGGTTCACGTCCCAGGTCCAGGAGGAACAACCAAGATAAAAAAAATAAATAAAAAAATTTTTGAAAAAAAGCAAATTGTATCTAAGTTTCTTGGACAACCTCACACACACACACATAAACACACACACACGTTCTTTTCACCTTTGTAGGGTGATCAAGCTCTTAAGAATGAAAGTCTGAAGTGAATGAACATTCAAGTTTCTTTTGGGTATTTAATTGCTGAAGACTGAAAGTCAAATGTTTTTCATTGACCTAACAATGCTTGCAATAATATGTGAATTTCAGTCCCCTCTCTGTGGTTCAGGTCGCTAACGCAGACTATGAAAGCTCTGGGTCTGGGGTTGAGAGCTGGTATTGAGGGTAGGGAACAAGAAAAAAACATGTATGTATAGAAGCATAATATATGCATACATATATGTATATCTATACATCCTGTTTCAGGTGTGCAGCATTATAAATCAACATCTGTATATTAAGTTCACCACTAAAAGTCCAGTTCTGTCCTTCATCACACAATTGACCCTTTTCACTTGACTTGCCCACACACCGCTGCTCCTTTCCCCTCCTTCCTGCCCTTCCGGTAACCACTTACATGATTTCGCTGTCTACGTGTTTATTTTTTATTTAGTTCATCAATTTGTTTTGTTTATGTTCCACATGCAAGTGAACAAATAATTGCTATTTACCATATAAGCCAATGCCAACATTTAACAGCTGTCACTTTAAATAACATCCTTAAGAGTAAAATTAACTCTAGTTCCAACACTGATGATTTTAATTGCTAATAGGTTTAACAGGTAAGTGTTAACTATAATTCAAGTGTTTCTCAACCTTTTAAATTTAAATTCATTCAGTCATTTTATTTAATTCAAATAATCATTGAGTTTTTATGACATTTTTCCCAAATTAGCCTCCCATGAAAAATAATTACTGTAGATATTTATGTACTATGCATATATCTAAGCTTTATATAGAAAATAAGCTTTTTTTTCCCCACCATCATCCAATTTTTCACACCAACACAATCCTTGGAAAAGCATGGGTGTTTCTTTTTAAGAAATATTACACAGCACATCATCCTTTTCTAAAAGATATACCAAATTTATTCAATTCTAAACCAAACCCCAATTTCTCAAGAGGTTTTCGTGAAAAAAAAAAAAAAAAAAAGATTTATTCAACAAAGTTCAAAAACAATTTAAAACGAGAAGTAACAAGGAGTGGAGAATTAATTTATTTAAAAATCTTAAATACATAATAAGGGATTAAGAAAAGTAACAGAATTTTAAGAATTTAATAAGGGACCTACTGCAGTGAGCAACTATCTGTTCAGGTGAAACTTATTCACCTTCAAATGTAAGCCGCGCCCAATTTTCGGGGACATTAAAATGGCACACACACAAAAATGCAGCATAGAATCGAATAAATATGGTGTGCTTTCTTTGCCCTCATGACTGTCAGGGAAGATGCCCAAACGCATTTCCAAATACAAGTTTTGATCAAAGTAAGTTGCTCGTCATTGCAAAGTGAGCATAAATTCTCCCAAACAACAGGACTCCCTACCGTCAGTGAGACAAACTTAAGCATAATCTAGGAATGCCAGTCATTTTTCCTTTTGATGAATAATAAAGATTCAGAAAAAAATAACTCCTTTCAGATAATGGGTTTAGAGAACACACAAAAATTTGCCAGTTGACATGTAATATTTATTGTTACTAGATTATAAGACTTTAAAGAGAAATGAGGGAAAACAACAAAAATTCTGAAAAATAACAGCAGACACAGCAGTCACTTATATGATGAAACTGTTCAAAGACAAAAACTTAAATTACTGCCAGAGAGGTGAGTGCAGTCACTTTGGAAAACAGTAGGGAGATTCCTCAAAAAAATTAAAAATGAATCTTCTCTACACTCCAGCATGCCCAATATATGTATATAATAACTCAAAAAGATGTATAAAGCCCTATATTCATTGCAGCACAATCGCCAAGAGATGGAATAAAACTCAGTGTCCACTGACAGACAAATGAATAAGGAAGATGTGGTATATACCCACAATGGAATAGTACTCAGCCAATAAAAAGATGAAATCTTGTCATTTGTGACAACATGGAACTAGCAGGTACTTTGCTGAGTGAAATACGACAATAGGAGAAAGAGTTCATGTATATTTAGAGAACAATAATGAGCTAATCATATAAAACCAAGATAAACTTTTGGAACTTGACAACAAAACTGAGGTTAACAAGAGGGGAACGGGTTGGGCATGGAGGTGGGATCATAAAAGTGGAAGGGAGTTATTTATTATTTTGTTATTTCCCCTTTCCTGTTCTTTTTCAATTTGTGTTTGCCTTTAAACATTTTTTTTAATTTAAAAAATAATTACCAGAGAAAATTAATCACCCAGAAAATGATGATCTCCTTCAGAAACACTGACTTATAAAATGATCCCAGGAAGAGCATTAAAATATATTCAGATAATTACTAAAACTTGTTTTTTATAAATGTGAGCTGTTTGTCATGTATTTATATATTCCTGTACCGCCTCCTTATTTCTTAGAAACAATCAGTAAATGCCCCTTTGTTTGCTGAGTGAAGTCTAAGAGTAATCTGCCCCTTGGGAACATTTTTGGTTTCCTGTGGGGAGAAAACTTCCTAATGCCATCACTAAAACTCAAATATAGGCTTTAATTTTGTTGCAAAATTACTATAAAAGAGCAATAATTTAATTAATTAGCTACGTAACTTCTTATTCTTCACTCCACTAAGCCAAAAAAGATGGTTTTCCCTACGCTTGTCAGCTTGTGTCAATTCTACTTTCTTTCATGGGTTTCCAGAGAATAGAAGTCAATTACAGGGCAAGGAAAATCTGTCAAGAATGGGCAATTTTCCAGAAAATGCTTCCTATCTTCTTCCCTGTATTTGTCTAAGACATACAAAGCAGTCAAAATCAAGCTAGAAAATGTCATTTTCTCTACTACCATTTCTCTTCAAACTCATTTTCTCTTCAAAGTTTTCCCTTATATTCAAAGCAAAATTTCAAAACCAACGACTCTGCCATCATCACAATCCAGAGTGCCTGCTACGTGCTGGTCACTGACTAAGAGTGTTACAGACCTTGCTACATTTGACTCTTCCAAAAACCCTAACAGTAGGTAGACTAGCACCCCATTTCACAGATACAGAAACAGAGGCCTAAAGATCAACTGACTGGCCAGAATCACACAACTGAGGAACGGTCTCTTTGACTCTAGGGTAGGTGCTTTTAATCCTGACAGTCTCCTCCCTATTATTTCAATGCCCAGTTTTTTTTACCTCAAAGAATAGCAGTTTTATCATTCATAGGATGTTTACATAACCATTATAACAAGTTTCAAAGAGTCCTACTCACTAATGAGAAAAAGATAGAAACATTCTTTTTGCCATAATAGAAATTGAGCCCAAGATAAGTGTGATTAATCAGAGGCACTTGGGGAATAATCACCATATTCTTAATTGCTACACTATCAGCTGGTCTAAGAGAAGCTCAGTTCTGGAGCTGCAGAAACTTCCAAACGCCATACAAAGATTACCCACTCTTCAAATCAGATCAACTTAGAAAAATAAATTACAGGCAGCACTGTGGTAAATCCAAGCTTTGAGGTTAGGAGGGAAATAACATGAAGGTTGGGTGAATAAATATATAAATTCATCCTTCAAAATACATTTATTCTAAACTTGCAATATTCAAGATATGATGTTTACCATAAACAAGGTCATCAGAGTATAGGTAAGTGATCACGTTATTTGCCAAATTTAAAATGCAAAGCAGAAGACTCTTCATATATCATGACTGCATATGTTTTAATACATGTAAATACAAGCAAAAAAAAGCTCTAAATAAACATGGGGAAAGGTAATGGATGGATTGTACTTAATTCCATTCCTTTCTATTTTTCAATTTTTAAAGAAGTTGGTTGTCATGCTCACAATTTTTTTTTTAAATTGTGAAATTAAAATCAATGGCGAGGTCTACATTGATAGAAACTTCAGCATCTATTAATGACAAAAACAAATAAAAGATTGTAATGTATTTAAAAGATAAAAGTTGTCATGTATTTAATGAATAATCCATTAGCACATCTAAATTTATGTTGTTTTGTAAATCAAAATTAAATTACCTCAATAAAAAAAATAAGACACCCAATTTTAATCTCTTTTGGTGGCCAAGGAGGACCAAAGTCCGCACAAAGAATCAAATCCAACACCTGCCCTCACAGACCCATAGTGTAACAACACGTAGAGAGATGAAGAGAGGAATAATAGAAGAGAAGGAATTGGGAAGGAAGAGGAGACAGAGGGAAACAATGCTTTGGGCACACTCTAACATACTGGTAATCGACACAGTCGAAAGGAAAAGGCTGCATCCAAAAGGAAATGGATGCAATTAAAAAAGAAAAGAACAGCCCTACTTGCCCATGAGTGTGGAAGGTGAGGAAATCATACAAGGTTCTTCTCCTCTGCTGTAATTAAGAGAAAAGACCACTGCTGACACCACTCAGCCACACGCTGTCTGTGTGATTTCCAGTGAGTTTCTTACTCTCTGTGCCTCTGTTTTCTCACCTGCAAAAATGCAAACAAAAAAAAAAACCAGGATCTACTTCATAAGATAGTTTTGAGAATGTCATGGCCCAATTTCACACTTCACCTGTTGAAAAGAAGTTTACCTTGCTGAAACAGCGAGCGGGTGAGTATAGACTGGAGTAAACTCAAGCCCAGCTCTCCACACCTAGCACTGTGTTCAGCACGGGGCCTCAGTTTCCCAAGTATCAAACGGAAATCAAGGTTCTGAATCACAGCGTTATTCGTCCCTGGAAAGCCCTTAGGCCTGGCACAAAGCAAACACCCAGTTCATGCTATGACTCACGTTCATGCTATGAAGTTCGACAAAAGAACTTCAGCCGCTGGCAAAGTTTTTCACAGTGGGCATATTTCAGGCGATTCGGCTGTCAATAACTCAGCTCATTCAGCACTCACTTTCAGAAGCCCAAGTCCTCCAAGCTCTGCAAAGCCATGGAAGGCAGTTTCAAAGGTGCAAGCACACGGGAACATGGAAGGAGAGTTCACACCTTACTCTCTGCGCTTCTATGGCATTTCTCTGCCAAGAACGTCTTTACATATGTCTTGTGCAAATTAAAAACTTACTTTGGCACGCCCTGATGGCCTAGCTGATAAGGCTACTAGAGGCGGTCCACAGAATAGCCCAAAGACCCAGGTTCCAGATCTGGGGCCTGGGGGAGGGGCCAACATGAACTAAATAAAAAAAGTCAAAGTATTTCTTCCTCCTCTCTCTGCCTGCTTGCCTGCCTCTGCTCCTCTTCATTTCTGCCTGTATCTTTCCTTCAAAAATAAAACAAAACTTACTTTATGTGAAAGGAACAAGCACCATCAAATGTTCAAGAATAAACACTACTAGACATTGTCACCTAAAGAAAGGTCTCTGGAAAAGATTGAAGTGCAAATGAGCTGGCCTTTTTACCTTGCTGCTGTTCTTATGGTACCTGGTTTTATACTTTCTACTCTGTGGAAACTGAAAGCTGCAAATTAGAGGAGTTAAAAGAGACCAGACAGGGCGGGGCTGCTCACTAACCAGTTCAGCTTAATCACTTGGAATCTTTGTTTGTTCATCTGTAAAATGGGTATAGTCACACCACATCGTATTTTGAGGATGAAGTGTGATTACATAGAGAAAGTATTAGATCTATGCTAAATTCATGAAACACACTCTGTAAAAACAATAAAAACCATACTGAACCACCTGAAATTGCTTGTCGTCTAAGTCAACCACTCAAGCCTGAAATGGGCAGGCGCTCTTGTTGAATAGTGAGGCTGTGGGTTAGGAGACCCCAGGAAAGGGCTGGGGAAGAAAAGCAGGTATTGATCAAGCAGTTCAGAGGTATTTCAATTTTAGGACAAAGGCTTGGGTCTATCAGTGCAGATTGCATGAGTCAGCCTAGGCAGGGCGCAAGGAAAATGTTTTCTTTTAAATACTTTTAAATTCTCCTGAGAATTCAAAGTATGGGGATCTGCAGCTACTGTGTATGTAGGCAAAGAGTTCCACATACCTCAAAAGTCACTAAGGGCACAGTCTAGAGAGATGATAACCAGTGTCCAGTGTGTAGAACAATGACCCTAATTCAACTAATCAGGAATAAATGAATCCTCCATTTAGGAAGATGGGGGTTTAGAATATATTTCAAGGAGAATAGGAGCTGTGGGAGGTAGCAAATTGGGGAGAGGTGACCAATTTCATGGTAAAAGAACTGGAATGTCGGTAGTAAACCAAACATATTGTCTTGATTTATAATGATGCACACCTTAAACCTATGTTATGATGTAATATTCCTTTGATAAAATTATTTTTTTAAAAAAGAACGCATTTCAAAAGGACAATTGCATAAATCCGTGGCAAATATAAATCTCAGTCCATAGAGACTGAAAGCAGAGCAGTGGCTGCCAGCAAACGGGGGCTGGACAATGGACAGTGACTACTTATCAGGCACAGTTTTCTGCTTGGTATGATGAGAAAGTTCTAGAAATAGAGAGTAGTAATGGTGATACAGCATGGTGAATGGACTTAGTATCACTGAACTGTATTTTGATAAGTGATCATAATGATAAATTTTACGTTGTGTGTATTTAACCAGTTGTTTTTTTTTTAAAGAAAAGAATAGACCTTATTTGAGTGACTACTAAGCACTTAAGCTGCAGTACGTCAGAACAATGGTCTGAAGTAAATATTCTCACCTCCTTTTACAGAGGAGGGAACTGAGGGCCCATGAGGTAATGTGAACTCCCCTGGTTCAGGGGAGGCCAGGATTCAAAGGTGAGTCATCACCTCCAGGATTGACTCTCTGGGACACTCAGACCTAATGACTTTTAGAAAACTCACTGAATAGGAACTTGCATCGTCAGATAATGCTGAAACCTGAGCTATTAGTGAGCTTAGGTCAAAGGCACTGCCAATAGTTTCAAAAAAATCCACAGAAGAGTCCTTACAAATTCAGACGCTCCAATGCAGGCTTTTAATAAAACAGCAACATTGAATTCCTCCAGAACACTGAACATCCATACCTTCATTTTTCATGATGTAATGGACAATTTGCCCCACGGTGTCACTATTTTCATTTATGCTGTCATTCAACTCTGAAAGAGAAAGAGGGGAGGCTAGGTTACACATGGTCACCTGCATCAAGTCAATGAGACATCAGTCTTAGAGCCTGAGAAATCACACAACAGCGTCTAGAAAGGTCAGCCAATCACACAGGGTGCTAAGAGGCCTGCCTTTCTTCCTGCAGTCCCTCACTGCCGGGCAGAGGCACACACGGTGACTCCCTAGGCATAATCAGCACAGAGGTGTGAAGTAGTCCATCCAGCTCTTCCCAAGTCCAAACACCCATTCAACTTTCCACAACAACTTCTTGCATTTATGCATTATTATTTCTCTCTCGCGTCCATAAACCAACAGGAGAAACAGGAAGTTCATTAAAAGAATCATGTCTCCTTGGATTTTAATTTTAACTGCAGACATTCAATAAATGTAGAGTATTAGTTTCTTTTTAACATGGGATAGTTATTCATTCATTTTATAAAACTCTTCCAGCCTTGTAAATACACTTCAAAATGATGTAAATTTTGCCTGTGGTGATTTGCCCACAAATTCAGTTTACTTCACAAGACTATCTGACAGTCCTTGAAAAACTTCCAGCCTCCATTCTGAAACAGCTCTGTATCAGGTTTCGATAAAACAAAAAGGAAGAAGGGTCGAGACTCTCCATCCTTTGAGTATGCAGTGTCCTACCCGGTGTCTGCAGAAGTGTCTTCTCCATCCACAGGGCTTCCTCCCCCAGGAGCATGCTCATTTGACTGAACAACGCACAGGCTGACGGCTAGGCCGCCCTACAGAGTTTCCCCGGAAGGAGAGGAGGAGGAGGCTCGGCTTTCTGTTGACAAACTTTTCAGCTTTCATTTGCTCATTAGCTTACACATGACTCATCAGGCAACCGTGTTCTCTCTCTGCCTCAAAGGTCAGTGGGGGTGGGAAAAACCAACAGGCCTGCAAGCTGGCAAGCAATGAGGAAGCTCCCCACTAACTCCATCCTGGGAGCAGGCTCGCAGGATGATCGACTCCAAATGTCACCATTCTGTACAACCTGAGCTTTGAGGGACTGAATGGTTATCGAGATTAATCTACTAGTCCCCAGAGCCCAAGGCAGGAAACGTCCCTACATGATTCCCCCGCTCAGTTTTCTCACACACCTGCCTAACAGTTCCACCTGAAGAAGAAAAAGTGAGACACCCTGAAATCCAGACTAAAGCAGCAGCTCTTTCCACACGTTTCCTGAACTGTTCACATAACCATTGACTTCATCAACATATATTCCAGCTTCGTAGGTTTTAGAACTCCCCCAGCCAAAGCAATACCCCAAGAACGGTGAGATCTATTTATTTTCCATCATCTCTATCAGAATCTAACAATGAGAATAGTGAGGCTTAATATTTACTAAGTGATCATATGCACCAAACACCAAATTTCTCTTAATTCCAAGATAATCTTTCTGGGGGTGGGGGGTGGGGGTTACTGTCCTCATGTAAAGGACAGTTTTAATTAAATTGAAGTTGAAGGAATTAAAAACAAATTTCATTTAATTTATACACAGCAGAAATTCCAAACATACATAACTGGCCTGTGTAGGGTTGGAATAAATGAAGGCAAAATTTCTTTGTGTTGTTTAAAAGGAAAGGGGTGCAGGCAAGAATGAAGGCGAGCAAGCAGAGGCAGACAGGCAGAAAGAGAGAGGAGGAGGAAGCACTTTATTCAGTTGTTGATCTTGATTGTTGCCCCCACCCTGGGTCCTTGGGATGTATATGGTCTATGTCCAGTGGCCTCGGAGGGCAAAATTTCAAACTCTAGGTGTGGTGCGGTTACTGCGATCTCTCAGACACTGTGCTACACCACCTGCTATGAAGATGGATGGTTCTGCCTTCTAGAGAAGGAACATACATGCAACTGGTGTCGAATTGGATCACTGTCCCACTCACCTATCTTTTCAACCTTTTCCTCTTCTGTGTCTTGCTCCGCCTCTGTTGTGCATCGATAGCCTTTCTTCTTGAGGAGGTGGCAGATGAGGACGCCAAAGAGGCCCATGACAAAGAACACGGGCACCAGTACATACGCGATGTATTCTGGGTGCCCGTTGCCACCATTGTTGGTAGGCGATGGCGTCGTCTCTGTCCTGGAGTGCAATGTGTGGCCGTCACCATTGTCTATGGAAGAAACACACATGGCTGTCTTAGGGACTGACTGACCAGCAGATGGGGCAAGAAAAGATGGATGACCTTGGGAATGTTCACATTCCTGCTTAATTTCCCAAAGCCCCAGGCCAGGCAGAGACTGGCGGGTCTGTCAGTAAAGGCACAGAGAGAGGTCCTAGGCATAGGCTAAAGCTTTCTGGGCTTACATGCTGTCCCTGCAACTCACACACTGGGTGTCCCTCCCTGGGTAATTTTTTTTTAATCTCTCCAAGCAAGTCTCTCCTTTTTCATCTGTAAGAATAGCCTTAGAATGTGGAATGAATGCACTGAGTTTTGATGAAGTCTCGAGCAGAGAAAACACAATGTGAATGGTATTATATCAAGTATTTAGTGGTTAAGAGCATGGACTCTACAAGACTTGGGTTCAAGACTAGGCTCTAAAGCACTTAATCCTGGGTGACAATGGACAGTGACTTAATATCTGAATGCCCTGGTATTCTGGGCATAGTAAAGTACCTACCTACCACCTTTCCAGGGTTGTTATGAAGAGGAAACAAAGTAATACATGTAATATATTTAGAAGTATTTCTGAATAAATCAATGCTTACCTATAGGGCAGGCACTTGTGACAGGTCACGAGCAAAACAAAGATCTTTGTCTCCATTGAGCCTTTGCTCTAAAAGGATTTAGTAAACTTACAGATATGAGTATGAAAAAAGAGAAAAACCCAGGATGCCATCAAGGTTTTAGCTCAGGGGTATAAACACAAAAATGGAACTACGTGTTTTGTTCATTGAGCTCAAGGAACATCGGTCGCATGCCCATTATGTGAAAGGTTCCACGCTGAGTGTCAGATATAGAGAGTGATCAACAACATAGCTTGGCCAATGCCATCTTGAAGCTCATAGGGAACAGCCACTAAACAAGTCAACACATGGGCAAATCTTGACCGATCGAGGAATAAGCCATGGCAGGTAGGTATCGGGTACTGGAAGAAAATTAACAGCGGGAACATGCTTTATGATTTTGAAAAGAGAGCAACAGAGAAGGGGGTACTTTGGGGGGGGTGGAGAAATTTGCCTTTAGATTTGTCAAAGAAACACATGGACTTATACCAGAGACAGCCAGGTATCCTGGCTCTTCAGGGTGACACTGAGTATTCTGAGAGGTCCCCAGGGGACCCTGTGAGATAACTGAATGACCTCCAGGGAGTGAAAGTGAGAAACAGCAAGCCTGGGGTGCACAACCACAAGTCATGGCCAATGAAGATAACGGAGAAAGAATGATGGATGGAACACCAGCTAAGCACCATTCAGACGCACAATGAGACCACCCTCTGGTGAGGAGGGCTCGGGTAGGATGCGGACTAAAGAAAATGTGGGATTTGATTGAAATGAAGCTTCATTTGGAAAACGCAGGTTATACAGTGATAAAATAGAGTTTTCTACATACAGGAGCTCCATACCTATTGCTTAAGAAACCCAGAAACTTGAAAGCTAAATACATTTAGTTCTAAGCTCCCTCAACAGCGCTTTGGTGAAAAAGAATCTGTGTTGTAATGTTATATGGAGACAAATACCAGGTGTCAAATGGCTACGTTTCATCACTGAAGTAAACAGTATCAAACAAAAGTCTAATTTACAAATCAAAGGGTATAAAACAAAAAACACTCTCCTCTGTCTCTCTCTCTTTCATGAAAATAATCCATTAACTCTGAACTTGAAAGGAAATTGCTGCCTTCTTTGTTTTGTGTAAAAAAAAAAAGGTTGCGTTTATGGTACAGTCTGGCGGAGTAGCAGTTAGGTCAATCACCTCCAAAGGAGTGCAGGCCACATACCCCTAGGTTAGACTCCCAGGTCCAGGGGGAAACAACCAGTATGAATAAATAAATATAAATAAATATAAATAGTAAAGTGAAATGCTTCGTCCTCCTCTCTTCCTGTCTCTCTGCCTGTTCACCTTCATTCCTGCCTTTACTATTCCTTTTAAAAAATTCATTTATTATTTTATCAGGAAATCTCTAGAATTAAGCATAACCTATAGATCCTGATTTCTCTTCCAAGAATCAATAGAATGAATGAATGAATAAATGAATATATATATATACATATACTAAACATGTACATACATGCTTAAATTGTAAAAAGAGTAAAAGAAATGGTTTTTATGGAAAGTAAGGCTTGCATTTAAAGCCTAATTAGATGATATATTTGCATGTTTAGGGAAGTATGTGTGTATGTGTATGTGCAATATCCAACACAGCAGGAAGACACAAATTTAAATTTTAAGTCAATTAAAATTAAATAAAATTAAAGATTTCATTCCTCAGTTGCATCAAAATATTTCAAGTGTTCAGCAGTCACACGTGGTGAATTGCTACCATCTGCGATCAGGTAAAGAACCTGTTCGCCATCCCAGAAGTTCTACCGGATGGACCTGTTATACACTAAAGACTCGTCAACGAACAAAATGTTGACAGGAAACTATACTATGATCTACTTTAGTAATTCACTGAAGAATAACTTTCAAATCACAAAGTTAACTATTCACAAATAATGTCTGAAACATTTAGCGTACATAGGTTTTGCTTTCCTTCCATTTATACTAATAATTTGCTGAGACTGTCCATCTTTCCCCTTCATTCCTAGCAAATCATACCTGAATTATGAGCAAATCATTATTTTGGGTGGGAAGTAGTAGCAAACACTGTTACAGCATTATTTATAAAAGCAGAAAATGGCAACCAGCACATGTTTGACAGGATACTGAGAAACTCTATATGTCAGTCATTGACGAGAGTAACACTGGAGCATTTAAAACTATTCGCGAAGACTATGTGAAGATAAGGGAAAACTTTTGATTCAACGCTGACTTTTGAAAAACTGGTTTCGAAATCTTACATACAGGACGATCCAGCTAGTTAAAAAAAGGAATGCATGCAGACATAAAATATACAAAGAAATCACCAAAATATCAAGTGATTATGGAGAGTAGAGTAATAGGGTAATTTAAGTTTGTCATACCTTCTGCGACTTCCTCAATGCAGTATGTATTACTTTCGTACCGAGGTAGAGGTGGACACCTCTAAAAAATGAAAAGCTAGAACATTTGGGAGTCACATTTGTAAAACAAATGGATCTTCTAGTTTTTATTCCAAAATATACTGCCTCCAAGGCCAGCAAGCTCTACTTAACATAAGGGCAAGTTACCTGACAGGATGAGGCCCAAGTTTCTACTTGAGTCACACGGTAGAAATGTGTCATTTTTAAGAGATGGGGAGTATCTGGCACAAAACAAGCTTGTGTACTGTTTTAGGTTGAATTCTACCTGCCTGCCAACTCATATGTTGAAGTTCTAGCCCCATTTATCTCAGAACATGACCTTACCAGGAGACAAGATCTTTACAAAGGTAATCAAGCTAAAATGAAGTCATTAGGGTGGATTGTAATTTCATATAATTTACAATAAAATGGGGACATTTGGAGGCAGACAGGCACAGAGAAAATGGCATGTGAAGATAAAAAGCAAGGGTCAGGGTGATGCTTCTGTAAACAAGAGTAACAAGCAGCCACTAGAAGCTGGAGAAAGGAATCTGGATCATATTTCGCCCCACAGTCCTCAGAAGGAAACAATTCTGCAGACCTTGATGTTGGACTTCCAGCCTCCAGTACTGCCAGACAATACATTTTTCTTTTGTGATACTTTGGTATACCAGCCCTAGCAAAGGAATAATACTTAGCATGGAAAAGACACTCCTATGAGTTCGTTCTGAACTTCGTAGAAAGAGAGGTAAACAGGGGGACATTCAATGGAAATATCCACTGAACCACTGGATCTAGTCCCTGAGGAAGATGAGGAAGAGAGACCAGGGCTCTAGCCAGGGACACAGAGAAAGGCATTTCTAGAAAGGATGAGCAGTCAGTCAAGTCAGATGCTACAAGAGAGAGCAGTTAAAATAGGAAGGAAATGTTAGGAGTGCAGCTGCTATGGAAAAATGTATGGCAGTTCCTCAAAAAATGAAAAACATAAATCCATCTAGCCCACCCTGGGTAGTTCCAGAAAATTGCTCTCAAGAGTTTGAAGAGATATCTGCTCTCCCTTCACAACACCATTCATAATAGCAAAGCTAAGGAAACCTGAAAGTTCACAGTGGCGGAAAGGATAACAAAAATGTGGTATATGCAGTCAAATCATATTCAGTCTGTAAAAAGGAAGGAAATCCTCTCAGAGCTCACAATGTGGACAACCTGGAGGCCATTATGTGAAGTGAAATAGGCCAGACACGGCAGGACAAATACTGAATGATTCTACTAACATGAGGTAACAGCCAAATTCCTAGAAACAGAGTGGGAAGGTGGTTACCAGGAGCCGGGAATGCGGGGAATGGGGCACTGCTATTCAGTGGGTACAGACTTCCGGTGATGCAAGATGGCAAGTTTCAGAGATCTGCTACACAGCATCGTGCAGTTAACACTCAGAATGTGTTAGGAGGGTAGTTCTCATATTAAATGTTCTTACCACACACGAGAAAGAAAGAAACAACCTAAGAAGAATCTTCAGCAAGAAAATGGAGAAGCACTCAGACAAATGAGGTCACAACGTGGTACGTGGTACCTAAGAACCCATGGGAAACCTGTTTTTAATCTGAAATTTAGGAAGCAACCGGGGATTCTTTTTTAAACTTCCCCCTTGTATTTTAATTCCACTCTATCCCAGTCTCTGCAGTTTGTGGTAATACATTTAAAATCTTAAAATAATAAATACATGTATATACAAACATAAAATGAAAAATAAAATAAAATAGGAAGGAAAAACAATCCACCAAAGATCTTTGCAGGCTTGAAGGGAGCATTTTTCAATAGGCAGGAAGGTAAGACTAGATTCCCTGGGTGGAGAAAGAGAGATTCAGAGCGCAGTTCATTCTTCTAGAAAAAAAAGCCCAGTAAGAACAGAAGAGCAGTTCCCCCTCAGGCTGAGGGCAAGTCATTTTTATTCAGAATTCTATTTTAAGTGGTTGAAACTAAGCAAAGAGGAGAAACTGAGAGAGGAGAAGTGATGGTCTTAGGGAAGATGGAGGAGATAATTCCTAGGTGAAGGAAACAAATTAGACACTTTTAAAGGAAAGAAAAAAAAAAGACACTTCTACCCAAGGCAGGGGTCCATGGTTAGACTGGGCGGAAGGAAGTTGAGGAAACAGGTGCTGCTGATAGCCTTTATCTTCCCTTCACCTCGGAAGCAATGGATTGTGTCACGAACAAGGGGGACCAAGGCAGAAGAGCAGCTTGTGGCTACAAGGAGCCTTGCTGGAGAGATGGGAGGAATGAAAGAGGTCAAGGAAAGGACAGAGCAAAGGCACTGAGAGTACAAGTGAAGTGTGCATCCCAAATCTCTAACATGCAGGCTGGAAGGCCCAGGGCAACAAGGAGCCAGCCACTGGGGTCAGAATGGAAAGTAGGCAGAGCCGGGGTAAGGGAAAGAACAGACTGGGACAGGATGGTTCCACAAGTGATGAAAGTATGTCTGCACTTGCTATTTCTGTGCTACTATTAATCACATGTGTGGAGCACTTATGAGCCAGAATATAACTAAACTTCAACTCTCCACAATAAACCTGTAACATAAGAACATTACCCAGTGTTAGAGATGGGGAAAAGAGTCGCAGAAAGATTAAGCAACCTTCCCAAGATCACACTTACTCAGTGGTAGTGTCTGGATTCAAGCCTCGCTGTCTAGATCCCACCTGTGTGTATATTTCTTCCTCTTACCTTCTAGAAGTCTCCATGTCTGCAAACACGAAACAGGGCTTCTAACAATCACGATCCAACTACAAATGTCTGTTGGAGGTATATTTTGACTATTCTTCTTTCAATAATATTTCATGGTTTAGTGGCGTTTCTGTGAAAATGCTAAACGATGGTTTGCTCCCAGATTCCACAATGCATACTAAAGTCTCCTCAAACTTCAAAACTCTTAGCACTGTAACAGAGTTCAAAGCACAACCAGAAGTGGGACCCTTTTTGGTTGCCCTGAGAGCTTTAAGTCTGCAACTCTGGTATCATCCACGTAAAGGCCAAGGGTCTAGTTCACTGCCCGGCACTGAGGAGAATAACCAAAAATGAAAAACCAAAATAACGAAACAATAAATGCTTCTTCCTCTCTCTTCCTACCTGCCTGGCTATTTGTCTTTATTCCTGCCTGCTTCTCTAAAGAGAAAGAGAGAGACAAATATTGAAAATGCCCACAACAAAAAGTTTACTGGATGAACAACTTCAAAGCTACTACTATTTGTCCCAATTTTAGACTGTCTTGTCAATTTTCAAATCCCAGCTCCTCTCTGCAGGCCACAGTCAGGGGGGCACCTTCAGCCTCTTCAAAACCCCACCTCCCCGCCTCAGGTCTCTTCTGCACACAGAAAGAGTCGCTGAAACAAGAAGTTCTTTTTCTCTCTGATAAAGGCGATTCCCTTTCACAATATTACAAGGACAAAATGTCCGACAAAAGCCAACATTTATCAGAATCCTTTGGGATTTTCCTCGGCCCAGCCAGGTTTGGTTAATTTACTCTACTTTGAAGACTCACTCTATAGTGTGTTTTGCCAAAATCCTCTTGGAAAGGTCACAAATGATGTGAGATTAAAAAAGAAAAAAGAAAGATTGAAGACCACAAGGAACTAAGGAAGAGATAGGAAAAATGGTCAAAATTCAACCACCAAAAATCAAAAGGCATGTTCTGGCTTGTTTCCAAATAATTCTTGTATTTCCAACAGATTCCAATGGTCAGAGGGGCAGAGACGAAATGGCATAGAAATGGCATTCCTCAAACCCACTGAGCATCACTGGGGATTGCTAAAATAATGGGGAAGACATGGTAATCACCAGAGACTTCAGATAAGGAGGCCCTAGTGACTTTTCCCAAGCAGCTTTGTTCCAACTCAGGCCAAGAGTATTTTGATGGTTCTGATAATTATTCTTCCTGTTTTATCAGGAAAGGATGTGCATTCTCAGAAGCTAGTATTTCCCAGCAGAGTGACCCAACAGCTCTGGGAGAGGAACGGGCTCTGGCTGGTAAAGTGGATAATCCACATTAGGTTTCACTGGAAATCACTTTTCAAAAAGAAAAGGTACAGACAGGAATGAAGGCAAGTAGGCAGGCAAGAAGAAAGGAGGCAAGGAGCATTTTCATTTAGTTGTTCATTTTGGTGCACCCCCACCCCCACCCCTGTAACACACACACCTGCCTCAGGTCACGAACCTGGGTCCTTGGGAAATATGTGGACTACACCTGCCAGAAGCTGCAGACCTAACAGTGAGGTCACCAGGGTGCCCCAAGAAAAAGACTGACATTAAGCACACATATACACAATTTGGGGGTTATTTTTAGCACATATGCAGATCATAGTACTCAAAAGTGGTCTATTTTCACTCTAGATTACTAAGATCACTAGGTGCTATAGAATCAGCTTTTGCAAATACGTTCTAGGTAAAAGATAGGCTTTTACCTAGATGTCCAAAGCAGGCTTTTTCCACTATGTATCACCTTGTATGTGGAAGTCAGTGAAAGTCCTTTGGGTCTCGAGAGAAACTGTTATCATTATTTTAAAGAATAAAGATGGTCTAGATATACAGAAGGTCATGTCCAGAAATAACCTTTTATCAGAGAAACTTTTCTTAGGCAGGGCAAACAACTAGAGACAGGGTTTTGTCCTAAGAAGTCACCCACTTTTTATCGTGTGATACTCCCTCCTCTCTGCTGGATGTCCCAGATCCCTATCCCATTCCTAGCTCAAGTTTCTTTAACTCTAAATTTGGTCTTTTCTCCTACTAATCTGTCTGATGTTAATTTACAAGAACTACAGAGGGATGAGAAATCTTCCCGGTGCCCCTCTAACATGCATTTCTCTGAAAATCTAAAGCGTTCTCTTTATCCCGCTTTGTCACCAGTTACTTCTGTGATACTGAAGAAGTCATTTACATCACTGGGCCTCAGTTTCTCAGCTGAAAAATGATAAGATGGAGTCAATGTCCTTCCATTACGGTTCTCAAAATTCCCTAATCTCCCAGCCTTTTCCAGCCCATTCACAGTTCACGCTGGGCCAATGTTCCTGGAGATAAAAACGCAGGCCCACCACCCTCTCCGTCCACAGAGAGCTACTTCCAAAAAGTTCTAGAAACAAAAATTCGTACAACTCATTTTACGGCAAAGCCAAATCTGAGAAACTCCTTGGTAATAAATCCCATCCTGATCTGATTGGTGTGAGAATCCCATCAATCCCAAAGTGTTCTCACAGTAATAGAAGATGAACCACTTCTAAGTCTGCAGCACCAACATTCATATTTTGATTAGACCCCAAAGGGTTTTGAATACAGGTCCCACCCAATAGTTTCAAATGGTCACAACACTATGATGGGCACTTGCATTTCAGAGAAGAGGGCAGAGGAACACTTGCCCAAGGTCACTGAGCTGAAAACTAAAGTCACCAGGGTGCCCCAAGAAAAAGACTGACATTAAACACACATACACACAATTTGGTAAGAGGCTGGACGAAAAACCCAGCAGATCCTGTGTCAGGGCACGCTCCTAACTAGTCCACACACTGCTTCAGTTCCTGTAAAACCACTTCCTTACGAATTGTTTAAACACAGCTTAGATCAATTACCTATACTAATAAAAGGGGTTCTCCCCTTTTATTAGCCAAGCAAATCCTACAAAACAAAACCCTCCCCAGATGACTTCTATTTTTGGCTATCGCTTTCAAGATCATTCTCCACCACACCCATTATTGAGACATACCATTTGCCCAAATTTAAAAAGCTTAAAAGCTATGGAGAGAACAAATGAGTTTATGTGGAAATTGGAAAAGAATAGAAGCAGTCTATAAATAAGAGCTAAACTTTGTTATAAAATTTCAGGCAGCTGCCAACTTCCAAGCAACTCCCAGATAAACAGCTGCTACATCCCTAGCCTCCCCCACTCTGCAGCTGTGACTGGACAAGGGACATCCAGGCTGAACCAGCCTTCCCAGAGTCCACCCACCCATGACACAAAATCCCTCCCACTGCCTACCTTTGTTAAAAGTCCTGGAATAGTTACCACCTTATAGGAACACCACACTGTGACTCTGGGCAGCAAAGATCACTTTGGAAAGAGATGACGGGCCAGCATCTTCCCAGCCAAAACGTGCACAAATCAACCAGGCCCCACTCTAGTACAGGTGCATTTGGCTAAGAGGTCCCTTGAAAATGCAGCTGTCTCAGAGGTTTCCACTAATACCTGTGGGAGACCAGCTACACCTGAGGGGTGAGGCTGCAGGAGCGCCCCAGGATCTGGAGACAGGTATTATGAGTGGGAAAAGTAGGGAGGGTCAAGTTGCCAAAGATTTCAAAATATTGCTGTGCCCCAAAATTTTCTTCTCTCCTGGCTCAACATAGGTTCAACTGCTTTTGTTAGAATATGGCCAAAAGCGGGAAGTGAACGGTGAACTGTGATGGCACCTGATTCAAAATCAGTGATTTTTTCTAAAACATCTAGAAAGGAAACACACACACACACACACACACACACACACACACACGTATGTATATACTTTAAGGAAAGGTCCAGACAGGAATGAACCCGAGTAGGCAGCAGGAAGAGAGAGGAGGATAAAACATTTATTTATTTTATTTAGTAGATCATCTTGGTTGTCACTCCAACCCACCCCCACCCCAGGTCCTGGGTCTTGAACCTTGGTCCTTGGGATGTATGTGGACACATCCATAGCCTTACCTGCTAGGCCACCAGGGCACGCCTCTAAAGGATATTTAGCGCACTGCTGTGGAAACCGGGTTAGACCATATTAGGGTTATTGTTTGTTTTCCTAGTCCTGATAATGGTATTGTGATTATGTAAAAGGAAATCTTTAATCCCACCGGATTTATGTCAGAGGTACTTGAGGGGAAACTGTAGCAATGTCTGTAAGCAGATTTCACAAAGCTGAGCAAAGACTAGGAAGAAGAATGAGTTATAAGCAAGCAAATAAGGCAGAGTTGAATTTAAATGGTTACTGTATAAAGGTCCATTTTACTTTTCTAATTTTCTGTAATAAAAGTTCATGAAGTCCCATTTTATCATTTTTTTTAAATGCCCTTTGTGGAAGCCTAATTATTTTTAATGGAAAAATACATTTCAATATCCAACCCAGTTACTCGAAAAGGAATGTTCAGAGCACAACCCATCCTTGAGCTGTGGCTTCTTGTGTATCGTAGGAATTGAGAAGCAAAGAAACTAGTGGGGAAAGAAGAAAGACTTTGTATTAAGTTTCAAAAGAAATACTGAGTTTGGTGGACAAAGAGAACAATTTTTTTTTTTTTTAGAAGAACAAACATTCTTGACAGGCAGGAGGCTGAGGAACAAAACCAAACTCCAAGTATCTACCAGAACAAAGGACTCGAACTAGTGAACCTCAATTTAAAAGGCAAAATTGCTTAAAACTTAATGATGTTATATTTAGCATTGCAGATTTCCATTTTAGAGGGCAAAAAAGTAACTTCAGATTAAGAGCCAGTTCCTAGCATTCCCCACAACTGTTTGGAATTACCATTTATAGTTATTTCTAAAGGTCAAGGCACTCTAGACCAAACATCATTTCCCAAGGGCACCAAAAGACTGAACACTGACAATGGCTACAGACCCACAGCTGCTCCTTGGGAGGGGACTAACTTTAGGATCCCAGTGTTTGGAGAAGCCAAAAATCTCAACTTTCAGACTCTTCCTGAATCTTCCAAACTATCTCGAACAATGGTTTGCATTCAGAAGACAACAGAAGGTTCACCTGACCTGGCCTTACCCCAGACTGGAGCAGGGTCAGATGGTCAGTACCTGCTTTGTGACATTTCAGGAAGCCACCAACCATGCTTCTAAGGCAGAGAAGGCTAAGAAGCTCCCAGTGGACCCCAAGTGCTGGGGCACATCATGGGGTCCTCAGAAAGAGGTATAAGCAGGAGTAAGGCTGCCTCTCTCTAAATAACTTTGTTATGTACAATAAAAACTAGTATCTGCTTGCATTTTTAATATATAAATCATCTTTGTGAAAAATGATTAAAGTCAGTCACAACAAAAGCAATTTGCATTGCTTCATTTTTTTTTAAACCTGGCAGCATAAAATTTCCCACTATGAATCTTAACTGCAAAAAGCAAGATTGCTCTAAAGTGTAACTATTTTACCTCTCCCTGACTCTTATGAAGGTAAGAAGGCTTTCGTCTATTGGAAAGCCTCTTGCTCACATATAATATTTTTACATTATTATTACTCATAAAGGATTGTACTTAGAACCAATTCAATAGCTGCCACAAACATCATTTGTAGTCCCAGTATTGTTAGATGGCATCTAAAAGGAGGAAGAAAGGCAGGAGGGAGATAAAGAAGAGAGGGAAAAGAAGGAAGAAAATCCTCAGTTACACACATTAGCTAGAGACACTATACAAGGGATAAAAGTTTCCACCCAGATGACACCTGATACTTTTGCATTTATTTATTTATTGTATCTGAAATCTTTAATCCCAAGGAGGTAGCCAAAAGAGTGGATGAGATGCTTATTTTGTAAATCTATCAGTGGCCTAGTGTGTTATGACATCGTGACATCACTGGGCAGAGGCAGAGAAGTGCTCCAGGCAGAACTAAAACTCAGATCTTCTCCACTGATCTCACTACGACACACATCAGTGGGGCGCACCGTGGTCAAAGTCAGGAAACCCGAATGTGACCCAGAATTTATAAGAAAAGCCCAATTTAGGTCAAACACTTATTCCCCAAGTAGAGCAGAGTATATCTGGTCTCTGTACCTCGTATCCCCTTCACAGTTCCTGGGACACAGCAGGAACACCTTAAACGTTGCTACATAGAAACTGTGAAACCATAAAGCAGATTCCACTCTTCCAGAAGGGCTCTGGGCAATGGATGGAGTATCCACTTTTTGTTTTGTTTTTAAGGAAAGATGCAGGCAGGAATGAAGGTGAGTAGGCAGGCAAGAAGAAAGAGGAGGAAGAAGTCAGAAGCACTTTATTTTTATTTAGCTCTTCACACTGGCTGTTCCCCTCAACCTGGGTCTTGAACCCAGGACCTTGGGATGTATGTGGGACTGCTCCCAGGTGGACTAGACCACAAGGCCATCAGGGTGCACCCATGAGTGTCCACTTTCACTGTAACCTGATAGATGGTTTTGCTAAGATGCTATTTGGTGGCACGGAATGTCCAGTGTACTTTCACCCTCCCATGCCAAATACCAACAGTTTAAAAAAAACATAAGTAGCTTCTTTTCAGAGCTGGACAGCTGGTACATCTGGTTCTCCACAAGGGGATACACCCTAAGATCACCAGTAGATGCCTTAAACCACAGACAGTATTCACCCTGCATATACTATGTTTCCTATATACACATATCTTTCATAAAATTTAATTCATAAATAAATTAGGCACAGCAAGAGATGAACAATAATAATAAACAGAGCAAGTATACAATATGTTGTAATGAAAGTTATGTGAGTGGGATATCTCTTGCTCCCCAAATATCTTATTTACATCGTATTTTTGGACCGCGGTTGACATTGAGTAAAATGAAACCAAGGACGATGGGACTAATGCATACCAGCAAGCCCTTGTGCTCTTCAAAATCAGCAGAAGGTTCCCATTAGCAAAGATTCACAAGAAGCCCTCACACAGCACCCACCTAAATCCAGACTTGGGGGCTGGCTCACCCCTGGACTATCACGGGACTCCTTCATATTCCAAACCACCCCACCCACGAAGGGACTCAAAGAGAGCAGAGGGGACACACCCTGACCCAGGGCACTGCCCACTTTTCACAGGGTTGCGATTCCTAACAGATAAGTACACATTCGCCACAAGAGGCCAAGCGGGGACTAGATTAGAATTTTTTTTATCTATGGGAGGAAGCAAAATAGCAAACGTCAGAACAAATGGGAAGACAGCTCCAGATGGCTATTTGGGGCAGAAACAACAAAACCAGGGGCAAAGAGGTTCCCTTAGGAACCAGTGACACCCAGAGCTTTGCACCAATGGAGCTGGCACAGAGGACCAGGTTTGGGGGAGGTAGGTCCTATTTTCTTGGTCCAAGCCACCCTTGCCAGGGTCAAGAGTCCAGCCCAGTACTTTCCACTGTGCAGAAAACAAAAACTAATGAGGGAAAACAAAGGCGGGTGGCTGAGCCAACAAAGAAAGAGCTTTGAAAAGGAAGACTGGGTGAAGGGACCATACCCACGTCCAAGGACTCTGGGTGGTTCTACTTCTCCACCAGCACCTGCCAACAACAGCGACCTGTACTGTAATTAATGTACCTGGTGTTTTTACTTGCATTATCCGTAGATGTTATTATTAAATCCATGTTAGAAATGGAGGCATCAGAGGACAAAAGCCTTGAGCCAAGGTAACTCCTCTGGACAAGGCCAGCATTTGAACTGAGGTCTGTTGCAAGCAGGATCTAGGCTGTGAACCAATCTCTTCCCTCAAAGGATGGGAAGCAGAAGCAGACTCCAGTTTTTCCTTCTCTGCCCTGTGTTCATTCAACTGACTTCCTTCACCATAAGATGCCAAGTAAGTCAAGTCAAGTCCCTGTGTCTCAGTTTCCTCATCAACAACATGGAATAAGAGAAGTGTTTCTGAGGATTAAATGAGAAGAACTCAGTCTTCCCGGGTGCCTAGTACAGAGTAAGTCTCAATAAAGGTGAGCGAGTATTGCCAGGATGATGATTATCACGGCAAGAGTATAATGCTGCAAAGATCACAGCTCAGCAGGGGACACAAAACCTGCTGGTCCAAAAAGAATAAAAAGGGATGAACCATAGAGCCAGACAGGAGGAGGTGGTGTTAACAACGGAGGACAGAATGTGTAAGCCCTGGAGAAGAGATTCCCACAACACTGACACCAGCCCAGGGCTTCCCTTCCTTTCAGGAACAGGAAGCAGATAACAATTCAACAGAAAGTCACAAACCTCTGAAATGCAGGGTTTTCCAATTAGTCACAGGTTAAGTCAGGCAGTGTTCCTGTGTGACAGCCACGTGGCCTGCGTTCTGGGAATATGCAAACTGGGAAACAAACATGAGGAGCTGGGGAGGGAGGGCCTGTGTGCTGTCAGGTTGAAGTCCTCTGGTGCTGCTGGAGAAAGCAGGGCTAAGAGAGAAGTAAGAGATCAGTTTGGAAAGGCAAACAAAGGAAAGGCTGCACAAAAGAAAGAAATGAATTTCACTAGCATGAAATTCAAATTTGTCAATCAGCAGCAAAGCATAGACACAGGAAAATACTATGAATCAAAATCTCATGTGGAGGCATAGAATGTGCAGTTACTGTTCCAAATACTATACAAGTGTTAACTCTTAAAACTCTGAGGATCACTCTATAAGGTAGGTACTATTGTTTTCAATTCTATTTTACAGACATAAAAACTAGCACAGAGAGGTCAAGTAACTTACATCAGGCTACACAGCAATTCAGGCAACCAAGCTTCAATCCCCCAGATCCTCTGCTCCACTGCTTCTGAAGTATGAGAATTAATAGTTTGGACATGAAGTAACATCAAGCATTAAGTTCATCTCCAGTAAGGCAGATTCTTGAATAATTAAGGGGTGATGACTGCTCATCTAACTTCACAATAAATCTAGAACAGCAGAACACTTTTTTCCCAGTGAGTCAATTATTGGGAAGGGAAAGTACATTTAAATGATATTCTCTCCATGTCAATTTAAGTTTTGGGAGTTCAAGTACTAATTTAAAAAAATTCTAGATTAATGAAGAAAAATAAAATCCTGTACCACTTGTCAGAAACAAAATCAAAAAGCCATCCTTATCAACATTTAACAGTAGAGAAACCATTGATTTCTTCTCAGAAATCCTAAACTTCCCTTGGCTTTTAAAACAATGGAAACAATCGTATGACGGGATCCGATTGACTATATCCCTTTGTCCAAAATGATTTCAATTATTAACAAAAAATGTTTAGTGACGAAATAAGCACAAAGGAATAGTCTGAGCTGGCATGATCTTAGTTTTAAGGACCAAAAAAGAGATACCAAAATGTGTATTCTAGTTATCTTTAAGTGATAAGATCATAATCACATCTATGTGTGTGCATACATATATATGTGTGTATATATAATTTATGTATATATATATATATATTTTGTATCTTTTTTTTTTTAAGAGGAAGGCTGGCAGAAATGAAGGCAGACAGCAGGCAGGGAGGAAGAGAGTGGCAGAAGCATTTTATCTAGTTAGCTGTTCTTTTTTTAGCCCCCACCCTCCGCCCTGCCATCCCCAGCCAGTGAACTAGGGCCCTTGGTCTGTACATGGGCTATGCTCCAGGTATGGGCTTAACACCTGAGCCACCAGGGAGTGCCAGAGTTTAGTATTTTCTAGTAGTGCAACCGGGGAAATTTTTTTTTCTATTTTTTTCATTTTCTAAAATGTCTTGATGGTAATCACTATAGTTGTCTTTTAAAAACCACAGATAAAAAGTCAATAAGGACACAGAGTAATTACTACAATAACCAACTCCCCGCCCACCCCAGCAAAAAAAAAAAAAAAAAAAGGGAAGGGAGAGATAGGAAAAAGGGGTCAAGTGTGCAAGTATATAGTGATAGAATTACTTTTAGTCATGAACATAGAATTACTTTTAGTCATGAACATAATGTAGTATATAAAGATGTTTCTGTATAAAGACGTATGCCTAAAACATATTAACTTACTTCAATAAGACACTTTTTAAAAGAAAAATAAGTCAGTAAGGAACCTTCATTATCATAGTTAAACCATATGAAATTGTTGTCAGTGTAGATCAAAAATAGTCAAATATTGATAACTTCATGTGGTTCAACCTCATAGAAATATTAATGCTATGGTAGTAAACCATAACACTGGAAATTTCTTAGTATGGAGTTCAGTTATAACTGCAATCCATAATATAACACACTAGAAATTTCCACTGAGGTAGAGACAATGCTATGAAATTTTTGTTGCTACAGTATAGGAAAGAAAGGTCAAAGAACATCACACAGTGATACAAATTCAACTTTATTACACACAGAACACAATGTAAATACATAAACAATAAGACACCACCTGATCATTTTTTGTATTTCCCAGCCCATTTCTCTAAAATACTTTTTGACTCTTTTTAAAATAGGAAACCACCATAATTTCAAAGAGTTTATTCCGGGCACAGTGTTTTAGTTATGAGCTGTTTTTTTCCAGTAAGAAAGACCTAACTGTTTTATTTCTCCAACAGCCAGTTCTTCATCACCAACTAGGTGTCCTACAATTCAATTCAATTCTGATACCAACTACCGGTCACTAGTGCAGACCCCACAGGTTTATGGGCTTAGTCCCATAAGACTGCCCTGACTTCAGACGCCCGCTGCAAATGGTGTCCCCAGACTATTTACTACAAATTTGGGGCTTCCCACCATCTCCCTCAGCTTTGACCATTTGCTAGAATGACTCGCAGAACTCAATAAAGTACCATATTTATTATTACGGCTTTATTATAAAGGAAACAACTCAGGAATAGCAAAATGGACAAGATGTACAGGGCAGAGTGTGGGTGGAAGGGGGACCTCAGCTTCCATGCTCTCTTCAGATATGTCCATCTCCCAACTCAGACACGTGCTACCCAATCTAGACAGTCGCTTGACCTCGTTTCAGGGTGTTTATCAAAGTTTCATTCCAGAGGAAGGATTGATTACATCCTTGACCATGAGTGGTTAATTGTCTCGAGCCCCTCTCCCTTCCCTGGAGTGAGGAGGTGAAACTGAGGAAACCAGCTCCATCCTGAGGGTATCTAAGGGCCAATTAATCTCATTAGCATTAAGTCAGGTAAAATCTAAAAGGTCATTAGACACAGAAAAAAAATGTCCATCACTCAGGAAATTCTAAGCCTATATGTGTACACACACACACACACACACACACACACACACACACACACACCTCTTTTTTGACTCAAAGTTAAGAATCTTCATTCATTTATATATCAAGATGCAGTACTCAATTTCAAGTAATCTGCTTTAAGTCTTCCCTCTTCCTTAACCACCCCCAGGCAGGAATTAAGACACGCCTAGTCTATTGTCTGTAGAACTACCATTTCCATAATAAGTAAACACTTAATGTACACCAAAGTATTTTCAAGCAGGTTATTTTTTCCCTCCCCCAAATCTATTTGGTCCTATTATAATTAGAAATCAAGCAATAAAAAAGAGACTTGCTAGAAGTGACAGAGACAGAGCCCAGAACTAAGTAGGGTTTTGTAAATCATCCCAGTGTCAATCAAAAGTTACATTTAAAGACACCACCCTAAACGTTGATGGCTGACACTGCTCTCCTGACCTAGAGAAGAGAATTTGACCAACAATGGGGCTGAAAACTGGAAATGCACACTAGTTTTCTGAAAATAAATGTTGTATGATGAAGAATTCAGGAGTAAGCAGAAGGAGAGGAGGAGGTTGGAAAACAGTGAGGAAGCAGAAGGCATTCAGGCCATAGAGTACATAGCACAAACATGCAAAGAAAAACGCCTTTTGCCACTTCACCAATGCCAGGAAATTCCAGGCAGTCATTTTTTATAATGCGGATAATTCACATGATTGTGTTAGAGAACTCCAGCTCTGAAGAATGCCTAGAATGTTTGAAAATGACTGTTCCCGAGTTACATCATGAGACAGAAAAGTCCAAAGAATTCTTCAAACATCCCCTCCTTATAGGAATCTCAAAAAACCACATTGTATTTGTATATCTGCATGGAAGACGAAGGCGGGCATTTCAGTCAGAGTGAAAAGGTCTGCTTTTCACCTTACCTACCACATGTAAGTTTATGTATATTTTATTTTAGGTATGCTTTATGAATGTATTTTATGTTCAGCATAAATCAACTACTCAGTTAAATGTATCTGGCCAGTTAAGAAAGGTAATAGTATAACTGTCTAATTTGTATCTTTTCAGGAAACTGAAATCCATTTTCCTTAATATTTCTCTCATGACAAAATTTAATAAAAATCATTTATAAACTTAATGACATGTAAATTGAATTACTCCCTTCAAAAATTCACTCTAAAAGCAAATGGACAAGTACTGAAGAACTCCTTGAGTAATTTTTCACTAAAAACAAAACCTACATTCAATTTAGAAGATGCCTTGGTTGTCTCCTTAAGTAGATAAACCTACCATTCAAAAAGTAAAAATGAATTTATAAAAAAATAAAATCTTCCTTTTCAAATGAACAGACATAACCCTTGAACTCTGACATCAGAATCAAAGGTTACCAGAGGAGAATGAAGAAGAGGGTAGGAGCAAAGGATAGTAGGGGCCCAAAGCACAGCAGTGGAAAACTATTAGAAATGTGGTGGTGGGTGTGGTGTGTTGTTATACATTTAATGAAGAGTCAACCTATATATATATATATAACTTACACTGTGTTGTAAATCAAAGTTAGCTCAACAAAAATAAAGTTTCCTTTCACCAGTGGTGCTGAAGGAATATATGCATTACCACATGAAGCAAAAGCCATTTAAGAACAATGAGCATACAACTCTCTAGCTTTGACCCCCTCATCTGTGACTTGAGCAAATGTTTCACTTCTCTTCATCTTGGTTATTCCCATTAAATCTCAGTATCCTCACAGCTACAAAATAGAATGTGGCAACCTGTTCCTATAATGGTTGCAAGAATTGAATCTGGTCAAGCAATCAAATATCTGAATATGTCTTACAGAGTTCGCTGCCTCAAAACAAACACAGAGGAAACAACCGCATCTGATCACATGTTAAAGAACATGGACTGGACAAGGAATATTCACAAGAGAAGATTAAAATCAGTGAAAATACCTAGCAAAGATTTCCTGGGGGTGTTATTCTTGATCTTGAAAGATGGGTGGAGAACAGGATATGGATGGTCCAAGAAAGGAGGGATTTCCAGGGTCAGAGAAATACAACAAAACCCACCTTCTTCTTCCACCTCTTATCTCCCCCACTCCCATTAGACATTTGGGCAGCATCACAGGCAAAAGTTTTTAGAAAGCAATTTCCAGCCCCTTCCCAGATCTCCTGACTCAGACGCTGCGGGTGGGGCCCGGCTCTGTGCTGGTACTCAGCCCTCATTAATTCTGATGCATGCAAGCTCGGGAACTGCACTGCTAAGGTTTCACTTGCTCTCACCACCTCTCTTCCGTGACCACAGGCTCTCTTCACCTGGCAAACACCGACATTTTCATAAGTGTTGGTTAAAACTTCATTTCCTCCAGAAAGTCTTGCTCAATCTAAACTGCTGGGGATTGTTCTACACACAGCCCCAGGTACAAGGGTGCCATGCCCTACTTTCCTCACCAAAGTACTAAGTACATTTTATCATGACTGCTTGTTTAATACTGCTCCTTGACAGCCTCCTCCCTCCAAGAAGGCACAAACTGAGTCTATTTTGTTCACTTTATCACCAGTACTTGACATAGTAAGGTGCCTTGCTAGTGTTTGTTGAGTGAATAAAAAACTGAAAGAATTAACCCATGAAATAATGCTAAACAGGAAAGTATTATAAAATTGGGAATAGTATACACACACAATTAGTAGATACACTGGAAGCACTAGCTGTAAAAATACAATAAATATAGTTTATCTTTGAAAAGAGCTCCATGAGTGGATTCGGATTTTGAAATCCTTTGCACTGAAAAGCACTTCTAAACAGATCGCACCCTCCTCACACCGTAAACCTGTCACACCAGACTCACTGATAAGGTGGTACTTGCCTACATAATATTGTCACTTTTTTTTTTTTCTCCATGACAAGATATTCCCACCTTAGGCTTTAGGAGCAATATAGTCCATAGAAGCTGACAGACAAAACCACCTCCTATACAAATTTGGGAGGAGAAGGGAAGGGGAGAGTCAGAGCTAAAATCTGTGGCTGAAGAAAAAGCCTCCAGTGGCGACTCAGGACACCTGGACTCTGGTTCTTTTTTTCTGTCCAATATTCAAATATCTGTTCTGTTCGGGTCCTGTGCTTGGATTTGAGCCATGGACCAAGTGACAAAGTCACACACACTGATGTCATGGTCTGCTCCTCCATCACGGGCTACAGTCCTGCTGAACTCCTGCAGACATGGAACCTCTCAGGGCTCAGATGCCCAACTGCAAAACATGGGGGGTAATTACAAGATGACCACCAAAGTCCCCTCCAACTCTAAAAGTCAGCCAGCCAAAGACAGTCTTCTCAGGCCTGCTCGCCCAGATCCAGGGAGCTGAGAAACCATGAGACCCAAGGGCAAATGTAGACTATAGACCAAGGCAACTTGCCAGGAGCAGCAAAGCTGAGTCCACTTGAGTTGAAGACAGCTCAGGCACAAGGGGAAGAGGTCCTGACAGCAGAGAAGCCCACTAAAGTCCTACTTTTTGCCAACTCAGTTTCCTCATCCACTAAATAGAAAGCTTTGATCAAGCCTTCATGCTTGTTACAGGATTCTACCCAGTCGAGCATTTTTCCACCATCACCAAGCAATTAACTCAATTCTGAGACTACCTACCCAGAGATAATGTCTGACCCCACAGGTTAGGGGCTCTGCCCTACAAGAATGCCACCCCTCACCCACTGTCCCCCCCACTCCAGACACCAAATGCAAGTCCAGCTTGTCACCTGTACATCTGACCTACGCGCTACAGAAGCAGGTTCCCACAACCCCTCTTCGGCTTGAATTAATTGCTAGAGCAGCTCACAGAACCCAGAGAAACACTGTACTGACTAGATTACTGAGTTATTAAAAACAAAATGGTCTAACTCAGGAACAGCAGATGGAAGAGATGTGTATGGCAAGATACAGTGGGAAGGGAGGGAGAGCTGAAACGCCCTCAGGAGGAGACACTACCCTAGCGTCAGCCAGTGTTCAACACCCAAAAGCGCAAGTCTGGCTCAAAAGTTTAAGTAGAGATGGAATAATAACAGAGGCACAGATCAGTGGAATAGAACCTAATCACCAGAAACTGACCCACTTACATACAGCCAGCTAATCTACCACAAAGGAGCCAAAAGTACTTGAGGGAAAAAGCAAAGTCTCTTTAACAAATGGTGTCGGGAAAACTGGACAGCCACATGCAAACGTCTGCAGCTAGACCACTCTAACACCAGTCACAAAAATTAGCTCAAAAAGGATTAGTGACTTGGAGATAAGACCAGAAACCATAAAGCTCTTAGAAGACAACACAGGAAAGGCTTTCCATGACATCAGTCATACAAAAGCCTTTGGGGACTCAACTCCACCATCAAGGGAAACAAAAAGAAAAATTAAACAAATGGGACTACATCAAACTAAGGAGCTTCTTCACAACAAAAGAAAACATCACCAAAACCAAAAGGAAAGCTACTACCTGGGAGAAGATATTTGCATTCGGTATTTCCGACAAAGGCTAAATATCTAAAATATACAAAGAACTCATAAAACTCAACAGAAGAACAGGCAATCCAATTAAAAAATGGGAGAAGGAATTGGAGACACACTTTTCTGAAGAGGATATACAGATGGCCAACAGGCACATGAAATCATATTCCTACTGGCTGGCTATCAGGGAAATGCAAATTAAAACAACAATGAGATATCTGATACCTGAAAGACTATTATCCAAAAGTCTAGAAACAACAAATGCTGGCAAGAATGTGGAGAACAGGAAACACTTTTGCACTGTTGATGGGAGTGCAAATTGGTACAACCCCTATGGCGAACAGTTTGGAGATTCTCAAAAAACTGAAGACTGAAATCCCATATGACCCCGTCACTCCACTTCTGGGCATCGACCCAAAAGCTACAAAAAGCACCCATCTGCAGATATGTGTGTATCCCCATGTTTACTGTGGCCCTATTCACAATAGCTAAGAACTGGAAATTACCTAAGTGCCCAACATCAGATGAATGGATAAAGAACATGTGGTACATATATACAATGGAACACTACACAGCCTTTAGAAGAGATGAAACCCTGTCATTTGAATTGACATGGCTGGAACTAGAGGAGATTATACTAAAGTGAAACAAGCCAAAAGAAGAAAGAAAGATCCCAGATGACCTCACTCACAGGTGGAATGTGAATAGACAAAACAAAGGAACAGATGAAACATAACCAACCCTGAAACATTTGCAACAGAACTGAGGTGACCAATAGGGAATGAAGCAGGCGGGGGCAAATGGTGCTGGAGCCCACTGGACAATGGGGAAGAACACTGGTGATTTGGTGGAGGGCATGGTGTGTTGAAATATATCTAAGAAATGGGTAACCTATACAGAGGAAATTATTTTAACGTGTAGAATAATTACTACAATAAAAAATAAACTTAAAAAAAGTTTTAAGTAGAGAGCTTAATTTGAAGTCCTTCCTCTACCTTTCCCCACTTCCCAGTCCTAGGGTAGGGGCAGGATTGATAGTCCCAATCCTCAAATCTTGAGACAATCTATAGGAACACCAACCTAAATCCCTCCTTAGCATAAACTCAAAGAGGGTTCCTCATGACCATTTAGGACATTCCAAGGATCTGAGGGTGTTTGTGTCAGGAACTAAGAAAAAAAACTATCTCTGACTCTCTCTCTCTCTCTCTCTCTCTCTCTCAAGAGTGGAAAGAAAGGAGGAAGGGAAGGAAGGAAGGGAAGAAAGGGAGGGAAGAAAGGGAGGGAGGAAGGGAGGAAGGAAAGAGGAAAAGAAGGAGGAGTTAGAGGCTAGCTATGGCCATGGCCCACAGTAAAACCACAGCAGGATGAGGCTAAACAAAAGCAGTACCTTAATTCTCCATTTGTCAGCTACTTTTCAGAACGAGCCAGGAGGAAACCATCATGGGCGGAGCTTGGACAACCAATCGAGGACACCGAGAATTCTTTTGGCTTCAGAACCTCCTCAAAAAAGAACTCACTTAAACTGACGTGCAGCACCTGTGCACGCCCCCTTCCCAGCCCCGCGCCGCCACAGCACATCCAACGCTGACAGCATCCTTTATATGGGAATTCCCCACCTAGTCCCAGAAAATAGTAACTAATTCCAATTTATAACCACCCACTGCCACCTCCCGGAGTCCTGAATTTGTATGAACTGGAAGAGCTGGCCAACATGCGGGTTTCTCGGTAGGAGAGTTCCTGGTGCTGTATGGTCTCCCTGCTAAACTTTGATTCTCTTCAGACTGTCGGTGTATTTGTGAGTCCTTATTTCGTTCTTGAAGTGGGGGTCTCGATATCCTTCCCACTGACAGGAAAGAAGGGAGGGAGGAAGGGAGGAAGGAGGGAAGGAAGGAAGGGCTTTTGTTTTTATTTGTTTTGGTTGTCTACCCCCTACCCCACCACTGAACCTGGATTCTTGGGCTTAATACATGGTTTACACCCCAGCCACTGGCTTAATGTCTGAGCCACCAGGGTGTGCTCTAAATATATTTCCTATTATACCACAGTCCGTCAACATGAAGTTCTAATTCAACAAAACACTCATCAGTGAGCAACGAGATGAATGACCAGTGCAATCATGGATAATGAAGAAAACTTTCAAAGACATAATTACATGAAATCCTGGGAGAACTATCTCCAGGTAGTTATTTCTATAGAGAGATAGCTAAAGAGAAACCAAATATCCAGAATTCTTCCAAAAAGCAAGTGTCCCCTTCTAACCTTGTAAAGGGGTAATGGTTTCCTTTTCTTTTCTTTTTCCCTATAAAGATAATTTTTTCTTTCACTTTCTTTCCTTCCTTGCCTAATTTTAGAAGCTAATGGCTCAGCACCATAAATTCCTGTCTCCCAAAGAACCCCCTGACAAGCCCAGTGATGCTTTTCCTCCTCCCCTGAGGCTCTGGCCATGCCAACACGTTTCCTCAAAGCCCTACCCATTATACCACATATCTGGGGCTCAGGATCAAGATGTCAGGGTGAACATCTCAGACACTGATAGTGGACACGAAGGGAAAATTCTGAAAGAGATAGGAACTTTGTGCCTTCTGATAGCTATGAGAGTGGTATCTGGTTAAGGACAAATAATAATCATATACTTTCTCACCACTTACTATGTACCAAATACTGGGCTGAGCCCTCTCGCTTTTTATCTCATGTATTGTCACAACAAACCATGAGCCACCTCTGCCACGTCTTCTCCCTGATACAGATTAAAAAAGTGGCTTGAAGATCTTTTCCCTCTTTATAACAGGTACTTTATTAGTGGTTATAGTGTCCTTATACACAGAGGTATGCAAACGAAATGAGGGAGGGAAGACTCAGAGCAAAGATAAAAAGGCAAAAGACATTGCAAAGGGAAACCAAAAACCAGTTCCCCTGAATTCCACAAATTTAGCCAAAGGATCCTCCAGGTGAGAAGACTGGCCACAGGACCTCAGTTTGCCTGAGGTATCCACTACTTTCTACCCAACCCAGCCCCCACACCCACCCCAAAAGTGCCTTGGGCAGATTCTGTTTGTTTTCTCCCCTACAAAGAGAACTGTGTCAATAGTTGGCAGAGGAAAGAAGGGGAGAAATTTGGTCCAACTCCTCCATCAAGGTTCCATTATAATGGGCGCTCATCCCTAGAGCCACCTAGAATAAACAAAGGTGTCTGTATTTTATTAGATCCCATACCAGAATACCCCAAAGTACTTCTCTTCATGAAATGCCATTCCTTGAGGAGCAAATTTCCTCCACAGTATATACTTTCACTATTTTGGACAGTTTTTCATTTGGCAGCCAACAGACATAAGCAAATGAGTCACAGAAGAGGAGATGCAGGGCTAGAATCCCTTATCTGAAAACATGGAGGTCAGATGTGCTTCCTGGTCAGATTTTGTGATTCTAGAAAGGTAATGTGATGCACTTAGCACACATGATATAGAACTCAGAAGTCAAGCTTTTTAATATGATTGCAGCAAAATCTAGCATTCTTCAAATTAAGTCAGATAAACAAATACTACTAAATCTCAGGTTGGTTCAGGTTAGGTTTTACCACCAACAGATTATGTCCAAAACCTCAAAAAACTTGATATTCAGAGCTTTGAGGATTTCAGAATTAGCCATAAACAATTACAGAGATGGACGAATGGCTTAAATATTAGAAACAATCGTTAACCTACTAGTAAACGAAGAAGACATAAATTAAAACAATCAAGGTACCAATTTTTTCCTTACAAATTAGCAAAGGGTGTGAAAAGTGAGTCCTTTTATCATGGCTCTGAGAACTTCAACTGAGATGACCTTCAGAACACCATCAATGGCCTCAAAAATGTTTATAATTCTGACCCCACGTTGTCTTTTCAGGAAACCATTTCCTGCAGAATGTCTAGACAAAACTGTAGACATAAATGTTCACTGAAGCAATGGTCTTTAAAAGTCATATGAAAACAACTAACAACAACTGAAATCTAAAATGGAGGTTCAATGAGGTAAAATACAATTAATCCATATAACGGAATATTACATAGCCATTTTTTTAGTGTGTAGGGAAATGGAGAAATCTTTGTGTATAACATTAAGTGAAAAAGGCAGGATATAAAATTATATTTGCATATGAGTGAATCCAAGTGAAAAATAGAGAAAATCAGAATGAAATATGTTAACAATGGCAAATGTCTTGGAGGACTCAGATCCAGGGTGATCTTATCCCTTCCCTTCAAACTTTAAATCTTTTGAGGAATTCTCCCAAATCCCAGAAACACTGTATTTTAGCTGAGAGGAAATGGGCAAAGAAGGGTTGGTTCCTTAACTCCCAGTCAATGGCAACAAAATCATAAATCTGAGATGTCACTCTGAGCTTTTATAAATTTACCATGACCCTCTCATTACAAAGTCATCACCAACTCCAGGATGAAAACCTGATAGCATGTGTGGTTTAAATTTATTAGAGAGTTTGGTTGATATTAAAACAAGTCAGTCCTAATTGGGCACTTTGGGGAAGAAATACACGGAAAAAAGACAAACAGAATAAAAGATATATGCCATGGTGTCATTTGCCAAGACCTTTCAAAGACAACAAACAGTTCATTTGACCCTCACTAGCAGCCAGGAAGACAAAGGTAGGAGCTGGCACACACTCATTTTTACAGGTAAGGAAATGGGGCCAGAGAGAACCACCCTTCCCTAAAGTGGCAGGGGCTCTCACCTTTGAACTTCAAGTCCAGGGCTCTGATTTAAAGCCTACCATTGCCCTATTACTTAATGAGTCTTTGTAAATATCTTACATAAAAAGAAATTTCTTGCTTAAAAGAAAAACAAAATGATTTTAGCAATAAGAATAGGCTTCACAATGAAAGATTTGATCTGACCTTGTCAGAATCCAACTTCCACATATGAGTGACTTTTTCAAGTTCGGTTTTCAGAGACTCAATTTCCTTGTCTACAAATACAGGAATAAAATTACATAGCTGATGGAGTATTGTCAGAATTCAATGATCTGAGTACCACAGCCTGCCACAAAACAGGTATAATAAACATAACATCCCCTCCTCCAAAAAGAATAAAGCGCCTACTATGTACCAACTCCAAATTCCAATTTCAGTCCTTATTAACCATATCAGCCTCCTTATTCTACCTGCTTTCAGGAAATCTTTACCAATTACTGAAACCAACTGTCCTAAAATTAGAAGAAACTACTCAACATGAGAGGTTAAACAATGACAATTTGGGTTTTGTTTTTGTTTTTTGTTTTGTTTTTTTTTATTTTAAAGGAAAGATATAGGCAGAAGTGAAAGCAAGCACACAGGCAGGCAGGAACAGAGAGGAGGAGGAAGCATTTTAATTTTCTTTAGTTGGTCATCTTGGTCATTTCCCCTGGTCCCAACATGTGAACCTGGGTCCTTGGGATGCATGTGGACTGTGTTCAGTTGGAGGCAGCGGACCAGACTGCTATACCACCAGAGTGTGCTGTAAATTACTTTTTTTGTATTTTGAAATGTACAATTTCTGTTTTGTCCCAAATGTAATTACACTTCACCACCAAAATCAATTTTTTTTAAATTTTAAAATTTCTAAAAAGTAACAAGGGCTTTGGCTTCTCTCACTCAAATTCAACTACTGAAACTCTTAATTTGCTTGTTTGATAAATCTCATTCTGGGGGACAAAGAAAGGAAGAGAGGTAATGATGGGCACTTCTCAATTTTTTCATTTCCTCGTTAAATTAAATTTGGACACAGAAACCCAAACTTCACAAAGTGCTTTCTCAAAACACTCTGTGCCCTGGCTAGGTAATATGTGGGTGTACAGTTAGGCAGCTACCTGGTCAAAGGAGAACCCAGAATTTAATAAAGCTTATCTTTAGCATCTAAATGAAGATCCGAAGGCTGGTTGGATGCCCACAGAGACCAAGGAGAGTGTACTTTTCATTCCACCAGCCCCTGGACCTTTACTGCCCACTCCTGACTGGAAGGCCGAGCCCACTGTCTTGCAGAGAAATGAATAAGCCCAAAGGTTAAGGAACCAGAGAATTTAAGGACATAAATAAATCAAGGTGTGGAAAACCAGCCTTTCTGGTACTTGGTACATAGTTTCCAATGCTGTTTCATGATTTTTTTTCCTAGGAGGCAGGAAGTGAACAGATGCCACCACAGCCCAGTGTGAACTTATGAGTACTTTTCTGTACTTCCCAACTTTTGACAACCACATGCTTATCATTTTATGATGCCCTAAACTCCCGATCTTAGAATCTCATCACGACTGCTGAGGGTGACTTCTGTTCTTTTCTCCCTCTGGGGAGCAGTGAGATATAGTAGAAAGAAAACTAACTTTGGAATCAAGCAGGCTGATTATCAAAGATAAACATACATAGAAAGATACAATGACATCTCCTAAAGGTTCTGCATCTCTGAACACACTATGTGAGGACAGTCCCACTGTTTACCTCTCTGGGCCTATTTGCCTCTAGAAATAAGAAGTTCACAGGTTTATGAGAAATAAGTATAAAAATGTATATGAAACACTGCTCGACTCAAAGCTTGGCACATAGCAGGCACTAAGCATCACTTCCCACTACTTTCCCTTACTTTCCTAAAACAACCCCTGCAAACATTAACAGTCTTACATTCCAAGGAGATCAGATGTTAGCTAGTCAGTGCATCTTTTCTTCACACAGGCCTGAAGTAACATAAGCTCATTGTACGCTTTCTTTTTTAGATAACTCAGTCTTCTTAAGTGTTAACTTTCATCAAAAAGGTTACTGTGCAATTAGATGAGCGTGTTCTATACACCCCCATTCCAGTCCTAAGAGTTAGATGCTGCTCAGAGATCCAAACACAAAACTTACTCTAGGGATGCATTTCTGCCGCTGATGGCTGATAACCTGCATCATGTGCTGAATTTTTAACAATTTTACTCCCGGGGAAGTCCTTCAAATCCTGGAAAAACTGACACGAATCCTCTAAGCAGTATCTAAATCTCAGGTCTGATTTGAGTCTTATTATGCACCAGTCTCAGCAGTGAAACTTACTGGTGAAAGCCCAAGTCCCCATCCAATAAAACATGTCTCCAGGAGCCATCTCCCCAGGTGGCTGAAGGAAATATGGGTCTGCTAATAAAGACTCAAGAGACATATTATCCATCCCGTTCCTTCACTAACATGTTCTGGTTTCTATGAAAAAGTGAAGGTCAAAGTGATAAGCCAGATTAAAAACTGCAAGCCGCTGGAATGTCTCAGAAGTGAAGAGCAGTGTATGTGTTTTTATGGTGGAGATAGTCACCGCTGGAACACTTCCAGTAGCTTATAATTTACACCCAAAGAGGAGGTACTCCAAAGAGCTTGCTGACATAAGATTCCTGGCTGCGGTAACCCCAATTGGCCACGAAGTTATACGTTTATTATTATTTTTTAACTGCTGTAGTTAACTGGCAATTAAGAGGGGACGGGTGGTAAGAAATTGCTGGTGTCTATTGTTAAAAAAAAAAAAAAAAAAGTGTTAGAACTTCCTTAAAAGTTACACCTCTTCTTAGATTTCAATTAAAACTACTACTCCAAGTTTATTGGAGACGACGACACTTAATCATCTCTAACTGGTGGCTTCCTGCTCTGACCACAGAAGGTTCCTTTTGTGGTGGCAGGAATCGACTCACAGAAGAAAAGAACCTAAGTTTACAAAGGCGCCTTCCCTTTTTCCAAGCCTGATTTATCCAGGTTATGTTGGAAGAAATCTGAAATCCCCAAACCAACCTGTTACAAGAATCTATCAACCTCTAAAATGAATGGAAACTTGGAAAGGAAAGAAATTGGAACTCCCCAAGATTTTAAGACACGAACGAGGTGGGTGGGGAGGGGAGGGAGGCGCGACCGCGCACCCGGTCTCTGGTGTCACGATCTCCCGCTCGTGCTCGCAGGGCCTGGGACGACAAGGGCGGCAAGAAAGGGGTCAGCCGGGTTGGAGGAAGACAGGACCCGGCAAAGCTCAGAGGTGGGGGCGGGGGTGACAGTTTCTCCGAGGAAACAGCGGAGTGAAGGCAGGAGTCCCGCAGGCGGGAAAGGAGCCGTCGCCACGCGCCGCGCCCGGCCCGGGCCACCCCCGGGGCAGTCAGATGTCCAGCGCCGGGATCCCGCGGCGGTGCCAGGATTAGGGCTGCTCCCGGCGCCGACCGCCCCGATCCCTCGCCTCCTCCAGCGCGTCAGGCACTCACCCGGGGCCACCAGCGGCGAGCTCATGGCGCCTCCCCAGAAGACAGCAGCAGCGAGGACGGCGGACCCCCGGAGACCCCAAGGAGCCATCGCCGCCTCCCTTCGCCCTCCTCCCCTGGAGCACTAAGTCCCGGGCGCGGACTAGCAGTGCAACTCCGGAGCTGGCGGGAGGACGGAGTGGCTGGACTCCGCCCCCGCGCGCTGCAAGCCCCGCCCCACCTTGGACCGGCCCCTCCGGCCCCACCCACCTGGGCTCTGCTGGGCTTCTCCCCGCCTCTCCTGGAGCTCCGCCTGCACCGGCGCGAGGCCCAACCCGTGGCCCTGCCCTCGGCCCCGCCTCCCTCAACATTGCCCCGCCTCCCCGCCGCGCCCACTTCCTTTCCAAGTCCCGCAGCTGCTTCAGGGTCCTGTCAGACCATGGCTCCGCCCTGCCCCGCCCACCTCGGCCTCGCCCCGCCTCTTTTTGCCGCGTAGGCTTCCTTTTCCAGCTCAGCTCTCGCTTTGCGCGGGAGCCCCCGGCGAGGGCAGGGTCGCGGCTGTTCATCTTCCCAGACGCTGGAATTTGGCTGGCGTGGGAAGAGGGAACGCGAGAGCGGGGCTAGAGGCTTTGGACCCGCAGGCGTGGCCAGCATAGGAATGGACACGATCTTTGTTGGCGTCTCTACGCAGCGAGCCTTCCCTGGCTGACAGCTCCAGAGGGAGTCGCTGCTCTAGACGTCAAATTCCACCGTTTGAAGACCGCGGAGAAAAGACAAACCATTTAAATGTCTTCCTATCTCCGCTTACATTGAAGCATCTCCAGTTGGAGGAAATACTTCTATATACCTTCAGGAACAAATTGCCTTTTTAAAAAAAAAATCGTGTCCCCACATACTTCCACGAAGTAGCTCTTCTAGTGTCCTGTCCCTTAGTATCTGATTTCTCCCACTGGCTCTGCGAGAAGGGTGTCTGCATGTCACAGCCCAGGGAGTAAGCCCACGAGGGCCGGCCGGTGGTAAATTGGAATGAGCTGTCTTCACTGTTCAGTGCGACGCCTTCTGAGCCTTGGCTCAGTGACAGCTCACAGACAGGAAGAGTCAGAGGTGGTTTCTGAAGTCGATTCATATCGCAAACCTTGAATTCAGATCCTTTCTCTGAGTAGTTCCCTCTTTACTGAAACTCCTGAAACCCAGCGGAAGCCTTAAGCAAATGCTAGGAACACCTGCAAGGGCGCCAGGGATTTTTACAGAAAGGGGCTCTTCTTTGGCCTGACAGTCTGCGATCTTCAAAGGACTCTTTACCTTCTCCCTGAATCCTCCACATAGTCTGTAAACTCTTAAACATTTGCACGGGTTGATTACTTTCCCACTGACAACTTCGGCTGGGGCTGAAACCAAAGGCCAGAGCTGTGTGTTCTGAGAGACTGCTGTGTGCACATCCTGTAGTTGGCAGGCACAGCAGTTTTACACCAATGTCAGAAATGAGAATGGCTGCCGAGGAAAGAGGTCCATGTTTAGTTTCTAACTAAAAATAAATGGAGAAATTTAGAAAAAAATAAAACAAGATGTAGCTACCTTTCAATCCAGCAATCCCACTGCTAAACATAAACCCTGAAGATACAGTATCTCTAATCAAAAAAAAGATCTGCACAATTCACAATAGCCAAGATATGAAAACAGCCTCCCTACCTGTCAATGGATGACTGGATGAAGAAGCTGTAATAAAAATGCTCAATGGAATTCTATGCAGCTGTTAAACAAAGATGAAATGGCCCCCATCGTGACAATCTGGATGGAAGTGGAAGGGAATCATATTAAGTGAAATAAAATAAACCAGAGAGAAGGAGAAATACAGGATGATTTCACTCACATATGGAATATAATAAAACAAAACAACAACGAAATGAACAGACAAATCCCAAAAATTCACAGGACACAAGACAGTGGCTACCAGGGGGAATGGAAGGGAAGAGAGAAGGAAAGAGGAAACAAGGTGGTGGTAAAGGTCATAGAATTCTGCTGGTGGGTGGGTGTGAAATATATGCAGGTGTGATTTCAGTAACCTGAAATGCATATAGCCATGTAAACAAAAGAAATAATAAAAGTATATTTTATAAAAAAGGAGAGATTTGGGCCTAGAAATTAAACCATAAAATAATTATTCTTGTAGCCAGAACCAGCTACATAATTTGCAAAGCCAAGTGTCAAATGAAAATGTGGGACCTTTTCTTCAAAAATTGTTGAGAATTTGAAAGTGACAATAGCAGAGCATTAAATCAGTGGTGGAGCCCCATCTAAGCTTGGAGTCCTATCCAGTTGCACAAGTCTCTTACCCATAAAGCCAGTTCTGGTTTGGAAACTTAGAATATAGCATGATTCATGAACCGAGATAGCTATTCAAATGTAAAATATTATTTTAAAACTAAAAAAAAAAAAAGTTTCACTCTTTTCTCATAGATTGGATTGACTATTTAAAAAGACAAGTTTTGTTTTGTTTTGTTTTTTTTTTTAATGTTTTTGAATCGGGTGTCTTTTAATGGGTGTCTCCAGAAATAAAAATACAATTTGGTGATTAAAACTGGAGGAAACCTCAGTGATCTACTAAACTCCTCACGTTACAGATGTTAGTTAACTGACTTACCTGATATTTTACACATTAGGAATGAACCAGGATGGAACTCAGTGCTCTAAATTTTCCTTCTCAGATTATTCTGTAACACTTCACTACTTGACACATACATGCATTCACAGACTTGTTAAAGGAAGGAGGGGAAGAGAGAAAGAGAGAAACAAAGTAGAAAGGGGAAGGAAGGAAGGAAGGGAGGGAGCGAGGGAGGTAAGGAGAGAGGAAGAAAGGAAGGAATTAAATTATTTTCCAGATATTTGCCACTATATATTTAGTCACACAATTTTAAAAATCTCCGCTTTCGGTCTAAAAATATACACCATACTGTGACATATCTAAAAATCACTGCTTATTGTTTTATTTTAAATATGAAGACTCCAATGTAATAGGCATTCTCTTCTCTATTAAGACAGGGATATCATAATTCTATGGAAATAAAATCAGCATCCCAAATGCGTTCTAGCGTCTTAATGGTTAAGTCTGTGGTGCAGTCCACATGCATCCCAAGGACCCACGTTCGAGTCCCAGGCCAAGGTGAGCAACCAGAATAAACCACTAAATAAAATAATAAATAAATGCTGCTTCCTCCCCTCGCTTCCTGCCTGCCTGCCTACTCACTTTTATTCCTGCCTGCCCCTTTCCTTTAAAAACAAAATGGGTATCCCAAAACTAAATGATCTTCCCATTTGTCTTTAGAAATAAGTGAAAAGACAATAAGTAGAAATAGCTATAACAATAGCTTGCATGTATTCATCCCTTAGATTGAGCCCAATCTTGTGGCTAGCACCGCCTATGTTCCTTCATCTAATCCTCACAATTTTAGTTTTAGGAAGTACCGTTGCCTGATCCTCACTTCAGGGATTCCAGCATTTATTCAAGTCATGCAGCTGCTCTATGGTGCTTGCAGGACACAAATCTGACATCAGCTTGCTCCAAGTCTACACTTAAACTCCTGTTTACACTCTTCAGTTTCTGAAATGCAGACTACAAGACAATCAGCTTGCCTTTTCTCATATACAGTCGTATTCTGTTCCTATAAACTCTATATCAACAATTGGTTTCATGATTTGTTTTTCCGTCAGGAGACTAATTTAAGGGGATGGGTTATGAATAGGAATTCATAGGAATCCAAGTGACAAACTTACAAGCTGCCTTTTTTGGGGTTTTATTTGTTTGTTTTGCAGTTTCTCTGTAAGAATTCTGTTAATCATTCCCCTTAGTAGAAATCTTTCCTGTTTTCCTTGTGCTGCTAAGGTGGTAATTTTCAGCACCATTCCTTAAATGCATAAGATTCAGTTGGCTGGCATTTACTCTAGTATTGAGAATACTTCCACCAAATGTTTCTCTAGAATTTCTTCTTCTGTGATTTATATGTCGTCATTTTTCTTTTTGAGAGGTTATATCCAGGAGAGGCACTTACAATTGTTTTTAACATGTGTTCAGGGGAGTAAAATATTTTATAAAATAACTTATTTTGTTCTGACAACAATTAAGCACTGTATACCTAGTTCCTAGCTGAGGGTAGGGGGTTGGTGGGGAGAATCACTGCATCTTCAATAAAAGATTTCATCCTAACCGTGCTGATAGAAATATTTTAAACCTACCTGGGAGAAAGAAAATAATAGCAGAGTGAACTGGGAATGGTCAAAGGCCCAGGACTCAGAAGATAAATTCCTGCCAGTGATGCACTCACTCTGACTTTTAGCAGCTTCCCTTACCCATAGAGTTCAGGTGGGTGACAGAATGATTCCTATTGGATACCATCAGGACCTAAGATTCTGTTCCCCAATGAGTAAGTGATCTAATGATGAAGCACTTGGTGTTGCAGTCAGGCTAGACCATTATTGACATTGTGAGCTGGAGAATTCTCTTGGATGCCTGACTTGTGCCTTACAGGATACTTAGCAGCATCCTTGGCCTCTGTCAATTAAATGGCAGTAGCATAGCACTCTGTTCCCCCAATTGTGCCAACCAAAAAACATCTCCAGATGTTACCAGATATTCCCTGGGTGACAAAATCACCCTTGATTGAGAACCACTGGCTGGAGAAATACAGCAGGAGGCTCCAAGCAAAGCTTCATGCAGAAGGTGCGATTTGAGCTAAGTCACAAAGAAGGTACAGGGATAATGAAGAGGTGCATGGCGGACATCTGCATGGTGTAGGCTGCAGTCATGAGACTGCATGAGAGGAAGCAGAAGACAAGAACAGGTCAGCAATAACTATGGGTCACAAGTAAGCATAACAGTTAATAAAAGGAGAACAGAGAACTTCTCAGGTCCAAGAATTGTCACAAATTATAATAAATGACTCCATCACTGAAATAGATACTTTCCCAGATAGTGAGAAAAATTTCCATTGTTCATTTACAGATTTTTCATCATAAATTATTAGGAAGCTGCTAATGGAGAAATCCTAAGGTTGGCAACATGTTCAGTAGAAGTCAGAGTCATCTAGTCACTGTTAGCAGCGTCCATAATCACTTGTCCCCTGGACCACCTCACTGAGTGTTGTTTCAGGGACACTTGAACTCCTGAACAACTGCATGTAACAGACTCAGACCATTTGCTGCTAGATTCTCAGGTGGGTACACACTGATGCGGACGCCCTCAGTAAAAATCAAGGAAGAACACAGGGAGGAGCAGCCCAGTTCCACTGAGTTTCAACAAAACTCACAAAAGTTCATTTCAGAGGACAAATTGTACAACGTACAAAGCATCTATTTTAAACGAGCTTTTTTACTTCGATCAGCAAAAACTTAAACATTAGCTTAACAAGCAATTTATTATAAGGGTAAAGTGCTCTCATAGACAGAAGAAGGCTCAAGCCTCCACGCGAATCAGAGCTATGATCAGCAGTAACTACCAAATGGAGGAAATCAGACTTCTCTCCATGTCCCTGGGTTGCCTCGTGTTCTCATTACAAGTGTACTGTTCATCCTAGGCAGGGACATTGAGCGTGGACCTCACATTGACTGGCAGGTACTGTGCAGGGAAGTATAGCAAGTAGAGTCAAGAGTTTCTTGAAGAAACTCTGTCAAATGTACAGAGTCAGTAGTTCAGCAGATCAGACAAGATGGAGGTTGCTGAGGACCTCTGTGGAGACTGAGAGGAGCTATCTGATGATGGGCAGAGTGTAGTAGATGAAGAAGTAAAAAGAGTTATTTCCAAAAGCTTGGCTGAGAGAAAAGAAAGGAGGTGAAGTGGAGGAGAAGGGTCTTGGGAGTCAAGAGAAAATTTGTATGGAATAGAATCGCTTTTTTGAGACAACAAGAAAATACATAGGAAGGAAGATGTGAAGATAGGACTATCTAAGGCAGCAAGGGTCAGAGGAGTCACCTGATGGAATCTTAGGAGACACTGGCCTTGAACCAGAAGCAGAGACCTCATGCTCTGAAAATGAAGAGAAAAGGCAAAATGTAAATATATTTGAAGGTGGGAAATAGATCATTGAGGAGGCTCATATGAATGGAGAAAAAGGTATTCTCTGAAAATGGGAGAGCTGATCTGCACAAGGACATCACATATTAACTATCTAGAATATGAAGAGGGTCTGGTTCCTGATTAAGTACTGGAAAAACAGAGAAGAACCTCTTGCATCTAAGCCCACACTGCATGCAAGGTTGTGTACACACGAAGAGAACACAGGTACACTCTCACTGGTGCTCACACACACACGTACACACATACACACTCATGTTTGACTGTGTCCAGAGTCAATCACGCTCTTACCTTGAGGTTCCTTCTCTTGCCTGATTTGTAACAATTAAACTCCAGCTCTTCTCCTTCCCTGGGAATGGGAGATAGTGACAGCAGAGAATGTGCAGACAATTGACATTATAGGGACCCGAACTCTGCAAGGATAGGGTGGGGACAAGATTGTAAGGGCACACATGTGTATGCAGCCAAGGATGCTTTTCCTGGGGACTGGAAATTCTGCTCGCCTCCCCAACACCCAGCAGAGAGCTAGCCAGATTGTGTAATATCAGAATAAACTAACTGGAGGAAGGGGCACTTTCTGCCAATTCTCAGGGATTCTCAGAGTGGAAAAGATTTGCATGGTCACTAAAGGGAACCAGAGGGCTGCCCAGTGTTTGCACTCTGCTCCTCACTGCAGGGACCACTGGGACTGGACCCCACAACTTTTTCATGGGACAATCTGAGTAGTTGAATGATGCTGTTTCTCCCTAGCAACCAAGGCATGGGAATGAAGATGAAGATGGAAACAGGATTAAGATTTTTCTAGAAGGAGCCTGATATCTTATGGGTTTTTCAAGACAATAATTTTGGAGGCTAAGGGGTTCAGGTGATAAGTTTTCATGTAGGCTGGTTAGACCATGAAAGGCTGATCTATGGAGAGAAATTGAAGGGCTTGGTTTTGCATAAGGTGAATGACTAGGGCCCACTGCTATCTTCCTGGGCATCACAGAAATAGGAGCTATTTGGGGCACCGTAGTGCACACTGAATCTAGGGTGAGGAGAGAAGTTCACCCCTCCCTCCCACAAAGGGCAGGTACTGAGAGGATATAGTTGAACAGGTTAAATTTTTGACAGTGCTAAAAAGAAAAGGAAAAAAAAAAAAGGAAGAATTTATGTTATTGATTTGGGTCTTGGCCACAGAACAGCCAATAGGGATTCTCAGAGTTCAAAGAAATTGATAACGTCTAGACTGTGTTGAGAAAAGGTCTTTCCGTCTGCTCATCAAAGAGAGAGGATATCTACTCTGGGTCTTCACTTCTTCCTCAGGCTCTAGGTATCCAGTAGTAACTTCTGCCCCTTTTTCCCCAAGGGCTGCCTGCTCCTCTAAACCACGCTTGCAGAAAGGACCCCAAGGGCTTGACCACAGGAACACATTCTTTGTTCCAAAAAACTGTAAGAGACATGGCCACTCCTTCCCCAGATGAAGCCACTTCTTTATTTCACTTTATTTGGTGTTGTCAGAGTGCCCCCCTTGTCTTGCAGTAAAGATGGTAGCCAACCCTTCCCTCTCCTCCTTGGTGGTGGTGGTGGTGCGTCGGGTGGAAGGTCATGAACACAACATGGGAGTCACTCTGTCTAAAACTTCTCTCTTCAATTATCTCCAGCCTTTTATAGTTCCTTCAGGTGAGGAACTCAGAGTCAGTTTCAACTCAAAGTCATGGTTTAAACACCTCACTGATGAATTAGGAGCTCACGCCTCACTTTGGAATGTGTATCTTGTATCTTGATGCCTTAATGGAATCAGCAATCTGCACCTTTTATCACCCATCTTCCTTTTTTCCTTTTCTCTCTATTTCTTTTTTCTACTCTCCACAATGTTGGCCTCTACTCTCTTGATGTCTCACTATCCCTTTACTTAAATTCTGTGCTATTGCCAAATGGGTCACCTTCACAGTTGTCAGTTTCCATTAATATTCCTTCCTGCTCCTTCTTCAACATCCGTCACCCTTCAATAGCCTCTCTTTAGGAATTCATTCACATCCTAATTCTTCGGTAAATTCTATGCTTGACAATACCTGTTGTCAGCTGTCATTCTATCACCAAATCGAGCAATTTGCATCTTTTGTTGCATTTTGTTACTTGCTCATCCATGGTATGGCCCATCCTCCCAGCTAAACTGAAAGATTGTTCAGGGCACCAACAGTATTTTATGTGAGCATGAGCCCCAGAGAGTAGAATTTATAAAATTGTGTCAACACATTCTTTGCTTAGAAGTCAAAGCAGTAAGTCCTTTTGAAGTAGATATTTCCTGATTATAGGGTCAGTGTGATGCGTGGTAACTTAAGTGTACTCCACTGATCAGAATAAGGGTGTTACTGAACTTCTGTGGCCTGAACAAAGGTGCCCTCCAACCCCTGTGGTGTGCTGGGCTAGTAATTACAAAGCTGGTATGGAAATTCACAAAGGAGTTAGCAAGCTTCTCTGGAGAAAGGAATCTCCACAAGTGTTCCTCATACTTTAATGTGACTATATAAAACACACTTCTTAAAATGAAGATTCTGACCTAGTAGGTCTGGGATAGGGTCTGAACTTTCGTATTTCTAATAATCTCAGAGCACAACAGTGCAGCCAATGAAGTACATTTTGAGTAGTGAGGATATACACTTCAAGCTATACTTTTGAGGTTCAACATTGTTGAACTCATTGCAGAACTGTTTTATGGATTTAGATAGTCCGCACTGAGTTTCTTTCATCTTAGATACCTACTGCTTTGTAACAAAAAGCTCAGGGCCTGAAAAGAGCATATGTTCATTACCTCAATGTTTTGGTGGGGTTGGAATCCAGACATAGTATAACTAGACCCAGTACTTCCACAATCAAAATTATTAGCCAAGGGTAGGATCTCATCTGAAGGCCCAATTGGGGAAAGATCAACTTTCAGCTCATAAGGTTGTTGATAGGATTAATACCCTCTGTTCTTTGCTTTAGGCGCTTTTCCCACTTGGCTGCCTGCTCTATCAAAGGAGGATTGAAAAAAACAATAGAGAGAATCAAGGTCAAGATGGAAGTTACATGAATGTAACAAAACTGTGGTGGGAGGTATTGATAATGGGGAGGCTAAGCATGTGTGGGGACAGGCAGCATATGGAAAATAACTGTACCTCCTGTTCAGCTTCACTGTGAACCTGAAACTGCTATAGAAATTGAAGCCATTAAAACAAAAAAAAAGTTATACTCTTATAGAACATAATCATGAACATGATATCCCATTGCCTTCGCCATTCTATTGTTAGAAGTTACAGGTTTCACCCACATTCAAAGAGAGGAATTTGCACGAGGGCATGAACACCAGGAGACAGAAGTCGTGGGGGTGGGGGTGAGGAGGGCGTGGGAAGGCTGCCTAAGACACTACCTGCCACAGTGAGAAGAATGTGATGAGCTTTAAAGAGAAGATGACTCTGAGGGAAGAGAGAGTCTGGGCTAGTATAGTGACCTCCCAAAGATGTTCTGATTTCTAGAAAGCGTGACTATGTTAGGTAACATGGCAAAGATGAATACAAGTTGAAGATAAAATTAAGCTTGCTAATTGACTGACTTTAAAATAGGATGATTATTCTGGATTACCTGCATAGGTCCAATGAAGTTAGTAGGGGGCTTGAAAGAGGGAGGCTGAATGACAGCCAATCAGAGGGATATGTGACCATGGGAGAAAGACACAGAAAGACGAAATGTGTTAACTTTGAAGACAGAGGAAGGAGGCCAGGAATCAAACAATATGGGAACCCTCTACACATCAGAAAGGCCAAAAAATCGGATTTTCTCTCAGGGCTTCCAGGAAATAATGGAACTCTGTTCACACTTTGATTTTAGCTCAGTGAGAACCATTCTGATGACTCTTACCCAGCAAAACTATATGATAATAAATTTGCTTTGCGTAACTTACTATGTTTTGATGATTTTCTACACCAACAACAGCTGGATACCTCAGCCTCCACACAATGGCTCTCGGAGGGATAGTGGAGAAGATAAGACTGAAAACCCCTTACATTCAGCCTCATTGGTCCTATTTTGGAAATAATGTCTGGGTGTATATGCATGAATTAGGAGTTTTAGCATTTGAACAAGATTCATGTGTTGCTGAGTCTACACCAATAGGGCTCACAAGTGTCCTAGAAAAGCATCAACAACTTTCAGAGCCCAGTATCATCGAGAGTGGCAGAAGGCCCAAAATAAAGACACAAGTGCACTGACCAGGTCCTCTCTCCCGCGTTCACTCTCTCCCAGGAAATTAGAAGAAGAATGAAACCCATATGGTATCATCCTATTTGTTGGAAAAATAACAAAAGATCACAAATGCTGAAGTTGGTTATAACTGCTACTGTAGTCCTAATGTTGGACAGAGTGCCATGTATTCATTACACAGTCAATAAATATGTTGGCATAGTATCTTAGACTTCCTTTGTGATGTGACTAAATTCACCAGTTCTGTGATAAGTCATGTGAATTCAAATGACAATCTCAGCCAAGATCTTTATGCCAAGTTCCCGGGAAGTGAAGAACAGATGAATGATGCTTTTTTTCCCTAATGAATCTTATCATTTTTGAGTTTGAAGTATAATGGAAAGATTACTTCCAATATTCCTAACACCTGCATTTTGCTGAATTAAACCTTTCTATTCAAAATAGACATTTGTAAACTTGGTACAATTTGGGTTTTATTCCCTCTCTTGTAGTCGAAGACTGTCAGTCTGCTCATGACTATGAAGGAGAAAAATAGTAGATTGAAATGCCAATGTAAATCTGTTTCTGGACTTTTTTGAAGAAGTTGACAGTTAAATTGGAGGGAAATATTGTAATGTTATTTTGATGCAAAACACTATGAAATTCAACATACATCTCCACGCGGGGGTTAAAGTTTTAAAAATTATTTGATCATCAGATAATCCAAAGATGACTAGGTAAGCTCTCATTTGATAGCCAGGGTCCTTTGACTGGTCAAAGACCTACTCCCAGCAGCCTAACACAGATATTTCAAGGCAAACATCATTGCAAAGAATTCGAATCCTACATGGTTCTGGCCAGTACTATAAAAAGGATGACACTCGTTTTTAGCATCTTCATCCAATGTGTATTAATTCATTGTCATTTAATCCTCCTCCAGCCGACCCTCATGAAGTTTTCATGAGGGTCAACCTGAAAGCATGACTTTTTCCACTCCCCAGCTCAAAATCCACAGCTACTGGTCTTAGCCAGATGAAGAGTGATTCACAGATTAATTATTTGTCCTCCTAATAAATATTATTTTCACTAGGTATTTGATCTTTATATCAGCCCCTTAATAATGTTCTCTACTGACTACTTTTTCACATTCACTAATGGTGGTGTAGTGATTGAGTCCACTGCCTTTGGCTGTGTCCACACACATCTCAAGGATCTGGATTCATGTCCCCGGGCCAGGGTAGAGCAGGGAAAAGCCAAATGAACAACTAAAAATTTAAAATATGCAAAAAAAGTTCAGATATGCAATGCAGTCATTGAAAAGAAAAATATGGGCATAAATACATCAATTCAGATGTATTATAATAACTATAGGCATTAAAGCACATTTATATGTACCTATGTCATTTGTCTTAATAGAAATCCAGTTATATTAGGTATAGTACAAATATATCTAAAATACAGAATGCTTAAGGTTGGGATTTATTTATAAAATTAGAATTTGAACTAGACTGATTTGTCTGCAAAATGATGGATAAGAACTGCCTGAGCATGGAGAAAGGGCTTGAAGAAATGCTTGTATCAAAATTACCTGTGAAAAATTAAAATAGTATATTTGAAAATAATCAATACTAAGTAAAGAAAATTTGTTTTAAATGACTTGATTGCTTTTAACTGAAGAAATGAGAGGTTTTGAACAAACTTACTGTTTATGTTGTGATATTTCGATTTCCTCTGTACTTGAAGCTGATTCCTTTTCGTCATCTGCAGACATCCTGGTGTGTTGCTATTGGCTTTCATACTAACTTCCTCCACAGCTCCAGCCAGAGTCATCTTCTGAATCACATTTATTAGAATCCTAGTGGATAACAAGAATAAATGCAGACTGAAAACAGACTCTAGACCTGGAGATTGTTATCGAAATTCTTTTAACCTCACCAACCTTTCAATTACTGACTGAAGCAATAAAAAAAAAAGTCCACCAAAAATTCACTTTGGCTTTAGATTATACTCATCTATCTGCCTCAAACCTCAACAATTGGCAGATTATTTTTTTAAAGGAAAGGTGCAGGCAGGAATGAGCAAGCAGAGAAAGGTAGACAGGAAGAGAGAAGATGCAGAAGCATTTTATTTATTTAGTTGTTCACACTGGTTGCTCCACTGGCCCCAGGATGTGAGCCCGGGACCTTCAGGTGTATGTGGCTTGTGCTTCACTGTTGCTGCACCATGGCAGGCCACCACGGCGGGCCACCACGGTGGGCCACTTTTATCGTTATTGTTTTTACTATTGTAGGCAGGAGTAAGCAAACCTTAGCAAACAGTTTCTCTCTCTCTCTCTCTCTCTCTCTCTCTCTCTCT